>OX401408.1:40544959-41108590 GCA_947846245.1 Cerastoderma edule
AGATATGTCATATATACCACAGGTCAAGTGCAAATAATGCCCACCCTCCATTTTCCCCAATACCTTTCAACCCTTTGAATTTGTCTTGAAAAACATATAAAAACATGTTAACAGTATCCATGCATTTCAATAAAATACAGACAACCAGCATTTTAATATTCCCATAAATTATGACTATAAAATACGAATTCGTATTATATAGTCATACTTTATTGGCATCAAACAGTGTTCAGAGTCTTTTCCCCATATTTTGGAAAAGGCCTAACCCTATTGATTTTGGAAAATTATTTTGACGGGATAGCTGCATTGGAAAACCAAAAAGCTTGTGTAACTTTGAATTTGTTGGAAAACCGCATGAATTTAAAGAAATTTCATATTGGGATGGCGTCTTTTATGGACCCCTGTTTTACAACGAGAAAAATCCCTGATATGAATTGGATTGTATGCCGTTTGCAATTGTATATATAACACAGGTCAAGGAAGAATGATTCCCCTCAACCTGCCTTTGGCTTTACCGTAAAAAGCTATCCCCTTAATTTTATCACTGAAAAAAACATGTATCCATCCATATCAATAAAACACAAATACCAACCTTTATTGTCTAGAATTTGGATCGAAGTGAATATGCACTCGATCTCCAACAAACGATAGATTAGCTACAGTTTTTTCTTTAGATTAATGGATTGTTGCATAGATATGTATAAGCACTTTTGGTACAAACACGGTAATGTCTTTCAATCAAAAGTTCAGTGAATCCTCTTGAAAACTAGTCCGAACGATCCAAACGTAGATCTTTCATTCTATATTGTTACAGGTTGGATCATCCGAGTTATTTGAAAACATGCTCAAATCGAATTTTTATAGTAAGGGAGATAATTCATGAATAATTCAAAACCCGATTGGTTTTCAGTTACGTCCCTTAACCACATGCTCGTTTTAATCAATGCTGAGTGTTATTTCTACATTAAAATTGAGTTATGAACGAACAAATACCTGCTGATAAAAAACTGTAGAAAAGCTAATATGTAATATTTCCAAAATGTTCAAAAGATATATGACAAAAGGTAAGCAATATTCATGGATGTAAAGAGTTAATTGATCTATTGATATGAATTCTTTCCTAACACTTCTTATCTGAACTTTGATAACATAACACTGTCATTATTTTAGACAAATGATTTATTTTCTTCGACTATATTGCGGTCGAATACATAATTGCTACATGCTTGCAAGATTATTTGTAACTCATGCGTAAGCATCCGTAGCAAGGCATGCGGCTAAGCGTTTATCAATTGTCGATATGGGATATTTAATTGAAATAAAGCGTCATGTTGATCTTAGTGCCTTTACTCTGTTGAAAACATTTCTCAATTCAACCCTTAGAATGCTGAGTAATTTTCCTAAAATGGATTTTGGCCGTCTGCTCTCCAAAACCTCAAATATCTGCTTAATTTGGACAATAAAAAATAATCGAAAAAATGATTAATAAGAAAATTAATATCAAATAGGTTAGATCACAGGCAAGTCGCCTACTTACTTGGCCGCTGGCCTGGATCTAACCATTTTCGATATTTGTTTAATTATAAGATTCATCCGTGATTTTTTTAACTTCAAGTCGAGAATTGTTGTGTCGGACTCTACATGCATTTCATACTTTTATTTAAAAGAAGTAAGATACAAAACATGCTCAATCTCAATCTTATGTGTGGGACAAGAGCACGTCAATGTGTTCAATTTAACACTTATCGCAAACACATCACTCATTACCAAACAATAACGACATTTGATCAGTCTGTTGCATACGACTCTGAAAACATTGAGGGAAAACTTGAAAATTGCTTTTAACGAGCAATTTATTCTTTTCCCACAATTTTTCTGCCATATCAGAAGATTGTTCTTCAATTTCATTACATTTTGAAATGTCGTCTGCAAATTCTTTACATTTGGAACAGTCGAACATTTGGCGTTTGGTGAAGGGTTAAAATAAGTTAGATACAAACAAAAAATCTGAAATAAGCTCAAACCTATGTATGGTACAAGAGCAAGCCAATGAGTTCAATTTAACAGTAATCGCAGACATTTCAGGCAGTTTGCATGTAATGGTATCAAGAAGTTTATGAAGGTGTCGAAAATCTCTACATACTTGCGAGCTATTCTACATTTGACACTCGAAATGCTGGGACCCTTATAACGCTCCTTTAAGAACCCAGCCCAGTATCAGGAGGAAGAAGAAGAAGGGACCCATCACGCTATCTTAAGGTCTACTTTATATAGGAAAGGTCCACCAAACCTTTTCATGTGGACAACTGTGATAGAATGAACAAATGTAGGTCTATAACCGAAACGGGTGTTTCCGCTATTAGTATCGAGACATGACCATTTGTTCATAAACAAGGCGAACTCCCTGAAGGTAGATATTGCTAACTGTTTGATTCACAGGATAACATGAAGATTGAAGGGGGAATTGAAAGTAGGTCCCCTTTAATGTGAACGACCTAGCAGTTGTCGCAAATTCGCAAGATTTGATGAGTGAGTTGACCACACAATAGATGTTCATATTACACGCGCTATGGAACAGTCAAAAACATCTTGCTCTGGACAATTGAAATGATAAATAGATAGATGGATTTATTTCAATATTGAGCAACAAGACAATAATCAACAACACATACATCTATAATAAACATTACATTGAATAAAACAATGAAATGTACAGTGAACCCTCGTTTATCCGTACACCGATTATCCGGATGTCTCGCAATCCGAACAAAATTGTAAGGGAACGGAATTATTGGACCAGTTTATTGTAGACGACTTTTGAAAACATTGTGGGTAAAGGAGAAATTGCTCGTGACGAGCAATTTCTCCTTTTCCCCACAATGTTTTCTGCCATATCAGAAGATTATCTTTGAATTTCATCACGTTTTGATGTCTTCTGCAAACTCTTTCAATTTGGAACGGTCGACAATTTGGCGTTTGCTAAAGGGTTATAACTATACACCGCTCATACAGACCGTTTATGTCTAAATGTGAATAAGAACATGCTCTGCTTCATTAGTCCGGATTATTCGGTAAACCGGACATTTTGTTGGGAACGGACGTGTTCGGATAAACGAGGGTTCACTGTAAATGATTAAGTTATGAACCATGCCAGAACAACATCAATATCAAGGATAACACAAAAAAAGAAAACTCTCTCATTGTCATCGTGGTCCTTAAGAATGAAAGATGGTCTGACATAAAGAGGCTTGAGTTATGATGAAAATATTCAACATATGTTGTTAAAGATTAAACAAAAGATCAACGGAGTATTTCATATTGTACATATCTAAACACTCACAGATGAAAAAAATATAAAGTCACATACCTTTAAATAGATAATAACATATGTTTAAGAACTAAAAAAGGTGATCCTTAACTGCTCTTTTAAAAGTTGACAACTTCGTATGATCAGAAATGATTAACAGTAAAAGACAATAGTTGTAAGTGTGGTATAATGGATAGCATTTACTCCCTTTAGATAGGGATCTTATAGATCTTATATAGCAAATTCTCCATTTCCCAACAACTACAACTACAACACAACTCCAATGTACATCAGACAGGTGAGTAACAGAAGCTGACTCACGTCTTACTTCACAATACAACACGTTGACTGTAATATATAATACAGTATGCTGTAAAGGTTCCCAAGAAACCTCTGTGATCAAAACATTAATTGATGCTCTTGTCCTAATTATCTATACCAAATATCATAAAGATAAATAATAATTTATAAATTTGCTTCTGCTATCTTTGTCGCCTGTTGATGCTTTCAATATCGGTCTGTCACATATTGTCATATGGGGGTGCTAGGTTAACCCTTTACCAAACAATAACGACATTTGACCACTTTGTTGCAGACGAATCTGGAAAACATTGTGGGAAAAGGAAAAATTGCCCGTGACGGACAATTTCTCCTTTTCCCACAATATTTTCTGCCCTATCAGGTGATTACTTTCCAATTTCATCACATCTTGGAATGCCGTCTGCCAACTCTTTCAATTTGGGACAGTCGAAAATTAAGCATTTGGTAAAGGGATAAACGGTATGTTGGTCGATAATCTCGACCCAGCTGTTTCCGAGTTTCTATGTAACATCTGGCAAAGTCGGCCCACAACATCATTGTAAACTCAAGACATATACTATGCGCCGACTCAGAACTGCATGCCATGGACTCGTTTTGAATACCCAAAGACTTCATTGTATAGACGAAAAATCTGCACGGTGCGCCAACTCATTAGGACAATATTGTTATTAGGAAAGAGAACTGCATTATGTTTAGTCAAAAGTTAATTTATGCATTCCAAAAAGTTACATTGGAATACTCTTGAATTACATCGTGTATACCAGAAAGCTGCATGTGTAGGCTGAAAAATGCATTAGGGTATGCTCATTAAATGTATTGTGTACACTCATAAACTATATTGTGTATGGTAATAACTGCGTTGTGTAGGCTCATAACTGTATTGTGAAGGCTGATAGGGTGCCTTGGTTAGGCTCATGAAGTCTATTGTGCAGACTAGTGAAGTGCATTGTGTGGACCCATAAACTGGATTGTGTATGTTCATAAAGTATATTGTGCAGATTCATAATCTGCATTGTGTTGGCTCATAAAGTGCATTGTGTAGAATCATGAACTAAATTTGCTCATGAAGCAGATTGGGATAACTCAAGACTGCATTGTGTTGACTCATATCATCATTGTGTTGGCTCATAATCCGCATTGGATAAGCTCATTGAATAGATTGTGTAGGCTCATAAAGTGCATTGGATAAGCTCATTGAATACATTGTGTAGGCTCATAAAGTGCATTGGATAAGCTCATTGAATAGATTGTGTAGGCTCATAAAGTGCATTGGATAAGCTCATTGAATACATTGTGTAGGCTCATAGAGTGCATTGGATAAGCTCATTGAATACATTGTGTAGGCTCATAAAGTGCATTGGATAAGCTTATTGAATACATTGTGTAGGCTCATAAAGTGCAATGGATAAGCTTATTGAATACATTGTGTAAGCTCATAAAGTGCATTGGATAAGCTCATTGAATACATTGTGTATGCTCATAAAATGCGTTGCGTATACTTATAAAGTGAAGACTCATAAAGTGTTTTGTGAAGACTTATAAACTACATTTGGTATACTTATCAAGTGCATTGGATAGGCTCATAAACTCCATTAGGTAGACTAATAAAGTGTATTTGGTAGGCTCTTTAACTACATCGGTAATTGTCATAAAGTTAATAAGTCCAAAGTAGGCTCATGAATTGCCTTTGGTAGGCTCATATACGGCTATGGGTATAATCATAAAGTATATTGTGTAGGCTCATATAGTGCATTTTGTAGGCACATAAACTGCATTTTCAAGACTAAAATTCTGAAATTAATCAATTCAATTAATTATTAACTCTTTCCAAAACAATAACGACATTTGACCACTTTGTTGCAGACGACTTTACAAAGCATCGTGGGAAAAGGAGAAATTGCTCGTAACGAGCAATTTTTCCTTTTCCCACAATGTTTTCTGCCCTATCAGGAGATTATTTTCCAATTTTATTACATTTTGAAATGTCGTCTGCAAACTCTTTCAATTTGGGACAGTCGAAAATTTGTTGTTTGGGAAAGGATTAAGCCTCTTTATTTGAAGAGGCAGCAAACGGACATAAGTATTCAACATTTTGAGATATCAACCAAATCCTCCATTTGGGGATTTGTGATATATGATGCGTTTAGATAAGAAAAAAAGACATGCACGCTTAACCAGAATATGGGAATAGAGGAATAAGTGTTATGTGCACGAGCTCTAGATACATTCAGGACTAATATAATAAGTAATCGTTTGAACAAATGACATTCAATTGGCGTTCAGAGAGTAAAGATTCCCAACAGCTTCACGGCCGGTGATCGCTCTGCCGCACCACCATGCTGCTAACGTTGGAATCGATTGCGCAACTTCCGGTGGTATGTTTGCGCATCAAAACAAAATGTTTTCGAGGTATTTCATTTGTATTTTTCTGCATTTTCAGAAAAGTAATCAAAAATCTAAACAGGATTCAACCCCTATTGAATTAAGCCGCCTTGAGGTAACGTTTCAGTTTCGAACTTTTGGAATTGGATTAGATTTCGTAATTCTACCCACCGATGCAACTCAAAAAATCATTCACGAGTTCGAAACTGAAGCTTTACCTATAGGTGGTTAAATTCAATTAGGAATGAATCTTGTTTATAGATTTTTGATTACTTGTCTGAAAACACAAACAAATTTGCATAGAAAAGACAAATCTATTTTGAAAAAACTTTGTTTTAATACTCAAACATACCACCGGAAGTTGCGCAATCGATGCCATCGTCAGCAACATGGTAGTGCGTAAGAGCGATCACCGGCCGTGAGCATGGTAATCTGATCCAGAGCAAATCCCCAAACATCTGCGAATAAAAATTGTATGGACTCAATTATTCTCCAATCTTTAGCAGAGATATCTGTAATATTTTGTCCTGCGTTTTGTATAACGAGATTGACGATACATTTAGATAACTATGCAAAGAAATAGAAATATTGTAGGGGGCTTGTGGTGGACGAACTCTTAAATTTCTCATGAAATAGTGTTAGCAACGGAGAAATTGCTCGCTTTGAGTATTCACTCCTTTTAAACAACACTTTCTATCTCAACCATCATACTATCTCTTAATAATATCATCTGCAAAACTACACTTCGGATAGTTTGTTAAAGAAGCAATGCTGTTTTCGCCCGCTAACCGTTACAAAGTAAGTGTAAATACATAAACAATAAAAAGCATACAGTGAACGAGTTCAGCACCAAGCATTCTTCTTCTTGCAGTGTATTAGGGGCAGTTTCTTCCCATCACTAAGTCAGGTTCTTCATTAACCTTTATAATGCTGGCACCGAATTCCGGCTTATGCAAATAGGTTACATCCGGGCGGCTGACCTGTTTGCTACTCTGCGTATCTTCCCTCAACAATATTAAGCAAATATTTATGGTTGTGAAAGCAGACGACGCATCTTTTTTTTCGAAAATACGCCTGTATTCTAAGGGTTAACCGTACGTGAGCCTATAATGTAGGACGAATACATTGTTGTATAGCATCTTCCTGAAAACTCCCAATTGACAGTTACACCATGATAAAAGGATGGTACTTAATATCCATATCACATGCGATGTGCATGCATCTCACACGCAACTCAAGAATGGTTGTATAAAAAAGTCAAGCTTATGTTTTCGTTCTTTCTTGTTTTCATCTTAAGAGAGGCTGTCTACCGAGTGACTAACAGAATGTAGATTGTCCTGCATAGATAAGCTCGGAATCTTTCTTCATCTATTATATTATAAGCCTAGTATTGACAAGAACCAAACTAGGTCCAATGTTGCCGCCATAATAAAATCCGTTTGAAAAAATTGACCTAGTTCTGAGCCAGTCTTGAGAGGACCTCGTTTTTTGACGTTAGCGTAATTTGAGCGTCAACATGACGTCAGTTCAAAAACCTTGAGTGATAAGTAAATCACTTATCGCGTGACCAGTGTTGTTGTGATGCCATAATCAGGTCTGTAAGGACCAGTTTAAACAAGTTTTGACGTATGACATTTGGCGCCTTATAATCTCAGATGACCAAGACTGTTTTTCATTTCAAGGATACGTAAATCACCTATCGAGTGACCAGTGTTGTTGAGATGCCATAATCAGCCAGGTCTGTAAGAACCAGTTCAAACTAGTTTTGACGTATGACATTTGGCCCCTTATAATCTCAGATGACCAAGGTTGGTTTTCACTCTAAGGAACAAACACATAACGAGTTCGTATCTCGTTCGCTTCCCTTTTTCTTTTGTTATTTATGATAGAGCGAGTGGCGTGTGTATGTATGCCTTGTCACTTATCACAGAGGTTTGCGTACGGATTTACTGCTCCAAATACACATACCGCGAAGGGGGTATTTATGCGCGAACGTGGGATGTTAATAATCTCTGGGATGTTTTGTTGTTTATAAACGGTGTGTACGGGAAATATAGTGCATAAAACTCGTAAAATCTTACCGGGATTTTTCGAAGTTCCGGACGTTTTATCTATCCTATATGAGTTGTAATTGTTTGTCGCAGTTTCTTGGCATTGACCCAGTTCAATTACGCTTTTACTACAAACATGGTCCGCCGTCGTTCAGTGATAACAGTTGTTGTTGGAATAAAACTTGCGCCGTATCAATCTTGCACCAGATTACGGCCGCTCGCCTTTCAATGAGAAGGTTATGTAGGGTCAATGACTGTTAAGTTCTAGATAAATGACGGACAGGACAAACTCACCTGGCGGGCGATCCGAGTTTTATTGTAAATAATATAGGACATCCCGTGATGATTAAATTGGGATTCTAAATAGATTCTACGACACAGTTCTTCTATTTTAGATACATTTGCTTATAAATAATTGTGTATTTAAATATTCTAATTTTGATTCGATATGTAATTTTGATTACAACAAAACAAGGTACAAAAGAGATGTATATTGCAGTTTCATGCCACTTTTTATATTAGATACACCATACAAGACTTCTATAATATATTTAGAATGAGATGGTTTCATCTTAATTAGTTAAATCGAGCGCTATTGGTAATTTTGAGCTCTACTAGGAAAACCGTGCGTTCATCGGTAGTTTTCGGAAGGCACAACTATAGCACATCTTCTCAATTGCAGACTTGTTCGTTTATTTTGTGATTGTATTTTGCTTCAAACGAAACTAACTAAGACCTTTTCCTTCAGGATCGATGAGTTACCATAATGTGACGATTATCGTATTTCATTCATAGTAACACACATGTTTATGTGCGGTTGTGAAATGCGATATCAATACGATCGATTTGTAACACATGTATCATTTAGATATTCGTTTAATGGCATTTTTGCCGATTGCAGAGCACTGGTTTATTTCAGCTTTTTTCTGAGAATTAAATAAGAGTTAAAATCGGGGTATGGGTGGCAGATAAGAGGCGTTTTTTCTCCAGCTGACTACCCAATCTCTTCTCCAAATCAGATGATGTTGGTATCCATTTTGCATTGTCTTATCAAGACCTGTCTAAAAGAACACCTAAACTTAGATCTAATGAATAGATGTAGAAACATTGCAAGAACTAATTTCGGTACGCTTCCTTATCTTGTTCTCTGAGAATCAACATATTCTTACTGACCTCCGAAAATTTATTTTATACTTTTCGATCTCAAAACAGATTTTACGCGTAAACTCTACACCTTAAACATTTGACTGGATAATGTCAGACTTCTTTGAATCAAATAAAAAATAAAACAATAAAACTATTATAGGAACTAACTAATTTACAGAACATTAGAAACGTTACTGTTTTGGTACATCGTGAAAGTGAAGAGTTTACTTCATATGCGTGTGGTGATTGTTAACACATCAATACGAACATGGAAGAAGTAAATAAAGACAAGGTAATCTCGGAGTCGGGAGAGGCAATGGAGAATCATCCGGACTATAGGGAACGGGAAACATGGTCGGGGAAGTTCGATTTCCTCGTCGCCTGTGTGGGATTCTCCGTTGGACTCGGAAACGTATGGCGGTTCCCGTTCCTGTGTTACAAGAACGGGGGAGGTGAGTTGTAGACCTTTATTGAGCCGGGTTAAAGGGAAACAGGCTGTGTTGGTGATTTTTACTGAGCCGGTTTTAACCCTTATAGCGCTGGAACCGACTTCATGCTTGATCCATTTTGCTCGTAACTATTAGAGTTCAAGTATTTTATTTACCATTAATCAAAGCACCAACATGATATGCCCTACATTCATTTTACCCTCATAGTGCTGGAACCGACTTCATGCTTATGCAAATAGGTTAGATCCAGTGTACATATTTATTATGTGTTATGGTTCTGTTTTGTGTCCGAAACCCGGTCAGAAACATTACGATGACTGGTATAGTTTCCGAACGATCTTTACTAACATTGTCTGCACATAAATGTCAAATGTTGTAACAGTTGTAACCGAGTAAATGCAATGTTTCTGTACCATAATGTAAGTCCCTTTAACCCATTACAAACAATAACGACATTTAACCACTTTGATGCAGACGACTCGGAATGAGTAATTGTTCCCTTTCCCACAATGTTTTATGTCCCTTTAAAAGATGATTAACCAATTTATCGCATTTTGAAATATCGTCTGCAAACTCTTTCAATTTGGGACAGACGAAAATTTGGCGTTTTATAAAGGTTTAAGACAATATAACGGTCCATGTTTGATTCATGTATTTGCTTGTAAGAAATGACCTGATAGAATAGTGATGCATGGTATATATGATATTCTATGTTAGAGGTTGATGGACGCACACTGATTTGCCTTTGACAGATTGGGCAGTTTTTGTGATGGTTTTGAGTCAGAAATAAAGCTAATGGCTCCGTATTGATATTATCGAGGTGTCTTTTGACTAGAATTTTATAGAGCTTACTGGACCAACTTGGAGATTTAAAGCGGAGTGAAAAGGAGAAACTACCTTTTCTTGAAAATGTATTTGAGCTTTTGGCCACTGGTTCCATTATCTTATTATTGAGTGAGCATATGTTCTATAAAAAAAGCTCCCCCGATCATTTGGCCACGTGTATCCTTGCTTATAATTCTGACATATGGTGAGCTTGAAAACAACCCACGTGTGTAACCCTTCTTTGAACAAAGCTATTGCGATCACACAGTCGCTGATTTACTGACTAGCCTCATTGACCGATTATCAGCAACGGTATTACCGCCTGCGCACATGCTTTCACTGTGTATAAAAGTCAGAATGCTTGGTAATTTTTTAAAAAGTATATTCTGGTGTCGTCTGCTTTCCAAATCTTTAAATATCTGCTTAGTTTTGACGAGGAAATATACTCAGATTTGCAAATAAATTAGATCACTGGTCAGCCGCCAATTTACTTGGCGGCTGGCCTGGATCTAACCTGTTGTCGTAAGTATGAAGTCTGTTCAAGCACTAGAAAGGTTAAAACTGATAAAACTCTCGTAAATACCCGGTCACTTGTACTCTTGCGCGTAAAATTGACAGTATGAGTAGAGTGTGAGTCGGCATGTGATAACCTGGGCGTTTGCATTCTGTTACCAAAGCTTTAATAAGGGATAAGAGCCGTTGACAAAACCACTTCTGTCCAGTTATCACTTGGCCAACTTGTCTCAATAATGATCCGTGAACGAAGCTTTTTTCAACATTAGGACATGTATTATGCTTCGCTACGAAGGCGTCAGTCAAAATAGCAACAGCTTTCGAGATCGGAAACCTGGACTAACGATTTCCCAATTAGATAAACGTCCCACACCCATGTCGTTTGCGAATTTCAGCGAGTCAGTTGGCAATAAGGGTCTACGTTAGATATAATCTATGAGCACATGTGTACGCGGGCTCTATGATTTTGCGCAAAGGGTCTGTTTAATTTGGATTTTTTTGCTTTCTTATTCAAACACACCAGCGATACTCAATCGCCTTTTCAACTTAACCTGAATGGTTTGCTGTGTTTACGTAAATGGGTGTATCCTTTATCCAAGATATGTTCTCATTAAATTTTTTAATGTAAAACAATCTAAAGGACAATTTTCCTTGGATTTGCTTGTTTGGTTGCAACAAAAGATTAAATTGAGAATCATTTTTAACAAAAAAAGAGACACTCACGACTTGAGATACCTTTATGAAAACGATGAAAGTCACTCATGCCATGCCAAGCTATATTTTCACCTTGTTACACTTATTTTATAAGCAGGTTTTATGATAATTCTAATTAAAAAACCTCATACTCATTTAATATGCAAATGTACCTTTCAGGCATCGTCATCATATACCTGCATATTCATTCTACAAACATACATAACATTATTAAGAGGTTGAAATTAACATCTAAGTACATTTACAACGAACTAATAGGCCACACATGTTTGCAAGTGTTACCGAATCGGTTCGGTCGAAATATTTTCCTATTGGGGTCGTTTGGAAATATCCGGTAATTCGTGTGAAGTGAGGCACACACTGAACTGGACCGGTAGGTGTGATCGGGTTGATCCTTGAAACTAGAGCACGTCAACATTTTACACAAAAGAGTGGGTGTTTCCGGTGTTCTATAAACCCAGTACCTCCATACCAGTATTTGTGAAAGGTTCAAGCTGAAAACAACATCTGGCGACAAATACGCATGGAAGACGACGCGTTTTCTTGATGGTTTTGGGTAGAAACCACTGTGATAGAAGGATGAGTTGCTTATTAGCTTATTTCAAGCAATTTATTCTTTTGTCACAATGTTTTTGAAAAATAAATCTTCTGCAGCAGCTCCAATTTGTTAACAATATCAGACGACAAAACTAGTATGAAAGATGTGTTTTTTCTTTATGAATTCGGGTAGAAAGCACTGTGACTAAACTATTTTGTCACAGTGTTTTTTAAAAATCTTCTGCATCAGGTCCGAATTGTAAAAAACATCAGACGACAAATAAATATGGAAGAAGATACATTTTCGTGTAGAAACCACTGTGACAAAAGGATACATTGCTTATTTCAAGCAATTTTTCCTTTTGTCACAGTGGTTTCTAAAATTGTCTGTAACAGATGTGATAAAATGTGGTATTATCGAGTGAGGGGTAACTATCAAACCTGCGTGCGCCCATTCTAAACGCATTGGTAAAAAAATATGTATAACACACGGCCCCAGAGTACTTTTTACAACGCGGTACACGTGGTCTAACGTTTCATATTGAAAGGGTTTGCAGATAAAAGTTTGGGGGGAAAACACGAAAAAAAGCAGTTAAAATAGAAATTAAACATCTGGTGTAAAGTACATTAGAACAAAATCTTTTAGACCCTCAATTAATTTTAAAGTAGTCAGAGTGGGAATCCATAGAACCGATTTTGTTTAAAGTTGCAATGTGATGAAAGTGTTGATATAATGTACCATGCCCCCCTGCCTTCATGTGAAAATCCCATTAAAAGGCAGTCCCTCTGACACCCACTTCTAATCGATCATAATCAGTTTACACACAGCTAAGAGGCCAGAGAAAAAATCTAAAAGCCTTTTTATTTAAAACCACGATTGATTTGCAACATTCGTCTTTTAAAAAGGACAAGATCCGAGGTGATAATATTCAAATAGTATTGAGCCTAGAGTTAATCACAATTAGTATTACTTTTAATGGGTCAATATCTGATCATCAGAGCACGTGTTCTTTGACCATTCCGTGCATAGATAATACAACTGTTATTTGAGAATACTTGGGATTGCACAAACAGCTATGTTAACATTTACAACTACTCGATTCATACGTCGCAAAAGATCAGGATCATGAATTAGAAATAACTTTGCGTCTTTCTGCGTAGGTTCAAATTTCTAAACCTGCATGGTTGATTTGTCCTGGAACACTTAAGGATTTGTTATGGTTTTAAAACTTTTATCAAGCCATAAGGGGAAGTTAAGCGTCTCCCTAAATCCTTTCAGATTTGAGTATAGTACTAACTATTTATGAATTCGTGCTTGGTGTCGATCCTATAGTGTATGTTTGCAAATTTACTCGGAACAAGAATAGATAGAACTAAATCTGGAAGCGACATAATAGACACTTGTTTTGTGGAACAAAATGTTATTGTAAAACGTTTAAATATTGCAAAATAATCGTTAAAGTCGTTTGTTATGAGTAAATTCAATGACTTAACAACTGTTAAATTGTCATCATTGTCGCAAGAAGAAAATCATTAATAGCCATATCATTTAAATGGTAAAAAAGATTAACTGGAGATAGTTGGTCAGATTGAAGAGAACAGCACGGTTGGATTTGAATTACTGAAAGAGAAGATTATCAAGTCTGTTGAATGATCACAGGCTGAGACAGACCGGACTAAGATCAATATAGGACTAAGCAACTTTGAACACAATGATGCATTCGTAAACTCATTCGTTTGCAGGAATAAAGGCTTAATTTTAATTTGGTCACGATTTGGTCAATGATTTTTGGTTTTGACCGGCCACTATTCTGATGTTCCGTATATTTTCCATTCATAACGTATATTACATGAGTTAGCACGCATATGGGAATGCTCACGCTTTTATACTCGAGTAATATTTCAAAGTTTATTGGGTAATCTTTTCAACAGAATCACATGTTATTTGCAACCATCAGAACTATTTTAACAACAGGGTTCTAATAACATCAAGCAAACAATGGGGTGTGATCCAAAACGAGTGTAAAACATGCCAATCGCTACCATCGAACAGTATTGCTCATTTGGGAAAGCAGTCAATGAAGAGCCTATGATTTTGGCCCACGGCTTTTTGATATTTGCATTAACAACCGCTGAGTTTATAAAGTATAGATGAACGTGGCATCAGAAAAGGAAAACGAACAAAACAGATAGGGCAACCAAGCAACTGACTTTTGCGAGCGGAACCTATTGCTTTCTATAATGCTGTTTTGTTACAATTCTATCAACAGCATTACATTATAGGGTATAGTAAAACGGTCTCGGTCGTAATGGTTTCATAGAATTTACAGGTTAGCCATCTTGTCTTTAAGTTGTCATACATTGCACCGTTTCCCAGTGACCTCGTGTAGTTCCACGACGTTCCAATCAAAATATATATATGATAACGGATAGTCACTGGGTCAAATACAAATCATGACCCCTGTGTCTCTTGTACAATCCGGTATGAACCGGTTTAAAGTCATTTATATCAGTAACTGAAGCATGATGCTATGGATATCATTTGCATATAGTATCCGTCAAATAGACAAATCTTAATAAATAATGATGGAGCGCAACCTCCGAGGCTAATAGCCTGTCGGCTGTTACCTGAGACTGGCAGGTGTCTTATTTATTTGTTCTGGGGGTCAAACGCCGTGTCAATGTTCTCACACCTCTCTCAACCAAATGGGAAACTCTTTTGTTAAACCCATTACTAAACAATGACGACATTAAAACCAGTTGCAGACGACTCTGGAAAACCTTGTGTGAAATGAGAAATTGCTCGCTTTGAGCAATTTCTCCTTTTCCCACAAGGGTTTCTTCATTATCTGAAGAATAATTTTCAATTTCATCACATTTTGAAGTGTCGTCTGCAAACTCTTTCAATTTGGGACAGTCGTAAATTGGTCGTTTGGAAAAGGGTTAATCATGGCTTATTGTAAGAATTACTCTTACAGCTTGACAGGAAACTTAAAGAGTATTGTGTCCATTTCCAAAGTTACAACTTGGCAGATGTAACAAAAAAAACAACAACAAAAAACAAGCACAATATGAAAATCACATTCATTATAGATGAGAGAGAGAAAGGTATAGTTTCTGGAGAAGAACCGGATATGATTCTATCAATTGATAAACTGGAAAATATCGAGTTACTTTCACCATCTACGTTCATATTTTGTTGATTTCGATAACCACATACTTTAATCAAAGAGCTGATAGCACTGAAGGACTAAGGTGCGTTTCAAGCAAGATGTTTGAGGATATATTTGAAAATTTCGTTTGGCAACATCTCGAGGAAAACAGCTGCTCCTTTTACCACCATTACTATCATTATTATTTCTTTGAACAGAGACTGAACGATAGTTTATTTTTCGAACATCTGGACATTTTACGATTTCCCATGAGGCAACAGTTATGATAATATAGAGCAAAACAAAGCGAGTTATTCCGGACTACATTATAGTTTCAAGAAGGTATTAGTCCGCACATTGAAGGCGGATGTTTAATGAGTAATTGGGGTCAGACCGCTGTTATTGTATCGATAAAGTACCGTCCCTCAAAAAGTGGTATGTAAATTCAATGGACTAAGGTGCGGACGCACCCTTACTCCAAAAACTATTAAACATCTTTACAAGCCTACGTCATACCTTATGGCTATGCGTCTGCTAAAGAATTGTATGGAGTCCACTGTGGCAAACGGATAAATAACTCATAATTAGCCAATCTATCCTGTAGGCAACATTGTCAATTATTACTAAGCATTAATTTGATAATTCTAACTCTTTTATGTTATTATTCTCCGCCCGCTGTTGATTTTACATTTAAACATTTGAACAATTATTCAATCTGGTGTAAAGGAATTTATTGAAGCAAATATCAACCTGTTTTCTTTATCGTATGATTGAGTGATCATTTCAGTTGAAGTAATCACTGCCTTTAACCCTTTCCCAAACGACACATTTTCGACTGTCCCAAATTGAAAGAGTTTGCAGACAACATTTCAAAATGTGATGAAATTGAAAAATATTTCTCAGATAGTGCAGAAAACCTTGTTGGAAAAGGAGAAATTCCTCTAAGTGAGCAATTTCTCCTTTTCCCACAATGTTTTTCAGAGTCGTCTGCATCAAAATGATTAAATTTCGTCATTGTTTGGTAATGGGTTAAACTCAACGCTCTTGTTTACTAAGAAGTGTTATTTATTTGCACTACTATATTCGACAACAAGTTAATATGACACCAATGTGAGTTGTTGTGGGTTTTTCAAAAGTAAACAGTCGTTCAGTTTTATAAACATGACATAATTCAATGTTCAGTATACCTGCAGTAATCCAAGCTCGTACTAGAGTTAACACGTGAGCAGTTTATTGAAGGAATATCTAAACCATTTAAAGCCATCTATCTGTACAGTTTGTGATGGGGATCGTAGCCATTTTAATGGTGCATTTATCAAAGGAAATATTTAGTCATCCTAAGTACTCTATACAGCTTACTAAAAAGAATAACAATCCAGTTTGAATTCTCATCAAAGGGACGTCCAATGTTTTTCGAAGGTCTATGTACAGTTCATCAAAGGGAATACAAGTAGTTTTCGAATTCATCTGTTCAATTTCTAATCCATTTTGTTTGAAGCCATCTGGACAGTTTATCAAAGAGATTTCCAAATTATTTTGAACCTAGCTATTTTGTTTATTCAGGAGAATTTTAATAAACCTTAAAGCCATCTATCTAGGATATCATAGGAAACTTTAATACAATTGGAAGCAATTTATACCGTTTATCAAAGGCGATATCAATTAATTTTGAAGCCATCTGTTCAGCATATCAAAGACAATATCAACCAACCTCGAACTCATCTGTACAGTTTATTAGAAGGAATTTGAATCCATTTTGGCGCCATTTATACAGTAAGAAATGTGCTATTTCAACATTTCTTTTGACTTTTCAACATTTTTATCATTCATACGGTCATGCCGATCATATTCTAAACCTTCTGTACAATTTTCGTTGAGTATTTCTTGTCCCATACTCGTATCCCGAATGACAAATAAAACAGGCCATACATCACAATGCCTCTTACAATAACGTAGATAGCATGGGCAAGGTTAATTCGGGACATTTCTGATGAAAGGCAAAAATCCAACAAAGGTCAAAGGCTCATAACAAGCTACAGAAAGTCCTCTATAACAGTTGCTATCATGGCCTGACACTAAGCCCTCGAACTGTTAGTTCAGAATGACATGTACTTTTGTCAATGCTAATCCAGCGGCAACAATCCCATGTTCGTGCCCTTCGAAACATGTTTACAGGATCATTGTACCTTGAGCGTAAAGCTGCGTTTTGGATAAACATATACACTACATTCAGTTTTATCTCGGTCAATACTTAAACAAGTATACGAACATATGGTATCTTACTTATATATCTAATTGCCTTAACTCGTATGCTACTGAAATTACTTGGAGGTTCTCATTGACACATGCTTACATTTGATAATAATGATCTATTTTGGTACGAACATCGTGACTGTGCATTGTTTTAGATATTTATCACTGACATCTAGAGATGGCATCGTTATCAAACTATTCATGGGCAAATGAACAATCACATATGGGAAGATGCTTAAATGATATGTGATAGTCACGAGAGAGTGAAAACAACAAAACGCATCAAGATTAACAATGATAAGAATGTCTGTCAAAAAATCTTATAAATCATAAAGGTATCATATCGTATACTTTTTGCTGATTTATTTTTACAATGTTTACTATTTATCCATGCATTACAGAATACAGAAATATTGTCTCTAGCCCATGATACAAAATTCTAAATTAAGATAAAATATATTTCAATTATAAGTTGGGTCCTCTTAGCTAATTGAATATATACTCTTCACAAAAATGTAGCCACGACTTGTTCTATGCTGTTGATAAGTCCCTTTGATTACCAAGTGAATATGTTTCAATACGATACGTTACTTGCATCATCTTCCGTCAGTATATGTAAATCATAGACAGCTCTTTTTCTTATAACCACGTAATTTGACCGAAAGTGTGTATAGATATGATACGATATGTAATATATATAGTAACATGGCAGCAAGAATTACAATGACATCAGGCGGGTATCTTATGCGAGGAGTAAATGGTTCTGTGAATAATATTTACTTTATAACTAATGTTTGTATTTGTGAATTGTCACATTGAATTATTGTTGTTCGAATGGTTGAAGAAGTGGAACTAAATAGATAAATGAAAAACTAAATGAGATTGTATGTACACAATATGACCGCTTTGGATGCACATACGCATAGCATTCATATCTTGCTTTAGCCCATCGGTAGAATATGTACCGCATGGTTTGCATGTTTGATACCCTAGCCGGGTAATCAAAGGAAACGAACGAGTGAGATAGATTACGATGTCCGGCGTATTATGGACAAATGGGGATCCCTGACTTTCCTGCCAACAATTGCTAGCAAAGACGGGAAGCACCATTTACATTAGCTAGCCAGCTGCGTGACTTCCTCTTTTAAAAGTACACATCTTGCGATACAGGTATTTGAATCAACCCGAGGCGGGAAATCGTGAATTCAAGTCTGGTAATAGGAAAAAGCATGTGACTACTGAAAAATAAAATGATTGACAAATAATGATATGACTGTTTTGGATACAGGCAATGCGCAAGTATAACTGAAGGTAACTCTTGAAGAGTTTAACCTTAAATAAAAAAACCTTCACAAAACAAACCCCTTATCAAAACCTTCACTTATGCTAGAAACGACATGGCATTGAACTCTAACCTTGACGAATAGCTAACTTATACGCCGTAAAAAGTCTGTTCGTGACCTTTTTAAAAACAACCCATGTAAATCCTTTTACGTCATTTACTCTCCTGTTAATGCATCTAGTGCTGAAGATCTATGAAGAAACCATTGTGACAAAAGGAGCAAGCAATTTCTTCTTGTGTCACAATGGTTTCTTACAAACACCACGATTCCAATATTTCGTTTAAATGCGTTATATATTATACAACAACAGTTTGTGAGTTCACTTATAGCAACTCTACATTTCCAAAAGGGAGAATGTTTATCGTTCAATTGATTTAAGAACACGTGCTTTGCATTGACTCGAAACAGCACGCGCGATTATTATTCGTCACTCTTTAATGGTTATTGTACTTTGGTACATAGGGATATGTCCCCACTTCTTTAATCAGTGATACGACGCATTGTAAGATTCGACGCATTTGAAGCACCCAAACAGACTTCTCTATAAAGAAGCGTGATGGAATATAAGAATTTCATAAGTTAAGCAATAGTTCGAAGTCTTTGTAGGCTTAAACAAAGGATGCATGCTTATTTCTTTAACCTTTGTTATTTCAAATGTCTCGTCTATCATATATT
The DNA here is from genome assembly GCA_947846245.1 of Cerastoderma edule. Lineage (NCBI taxonomy): Eukaryota > Metazoa > Mollusca > Bivalvia > Cardiida > Cardiidae > Cerastoderma > Cerastoderma edule. The sequence goes on from OX401408.1 coordinate 40,564,628, forward strand.
GTTACTTTTGCGTCTTTTATTCCCATACGGCGGAATACGTGAAATTTGTCCTATACGAATTACGTACTGGAACTGTGATGCGAGAACTGAACAGTACAAGCACACCTTTGGACACCTGCGTTATTCATTATAGATGTGTTCTCCACCTATTTATAGAATGACACCCTGTGTTTCTTGTCTTTGTTATGTTTGACTGTAGATACTGTTTGGTTCTGATGTTCAACACTGTTTTAAACCATTATTCACGTTTAATCTAATTGATGAGGTCAATGTTGCTTTCAACATGTATGTGTGTGTGTGTGTGTGTGTGTGCATGAAGTAATACACGTATACAATTATTGTCATTAAAACAAAGAACACTCTCAATTTCTTAACTGCTTAGTTGATGGAATCCAGTGATTTTGTTAAATAACGTGAAGTAAGCCTTCGAGCCTGTCAATGTTTGTATGGGAAAGACGGTTTATACATAAATTTCCAAAGCTGTCCAAATACAAAGGACGTTTGGAAAAAAAACATTCGGACAACCACGTAACCGAGTTAATCTACAATACGCCTGAAAGCCAGCGTTTACGATTACGAACTGTTTGCCATAAATCTCGGCATCTTGTTCCGCTATGTTTCTGTAATAGTTTCCACCTTTATATAACCCATGTGGAGATTCTTCATCAAATCCTGAGTCAGTGAACCTTGTATACACGGTACTAACCGTTCATTCTCGGAAGTGTACTAGAGACACGCATTTTTAAAGCGCAACCACGCGTATATAAAGGTGTGCTTGTACATACGTTCTTGTAAGGCCATGAGACACAACACGGATATACTCATACATTAGCAGTTTGTCTCTAACCTTTTACCAAACGCCAACTTTCCGACTCTCCAAATTGAAAAAGTTTGTAGACGACATTTCAAAATGTGATGAAATTTGAAATTGATCTTCTGATAGGGTAGAAAACTTTGTGGGAAAAGGAGAATTGCTCGTTAAGAGCAATTTCTCCTTTTCCCACAATGTTTTCCAGAGTCGTCTGCAAGAAACTGGTCAAATGTCGTTATTGCTTGGTAAAGGGTTAAAGACCAATGTCCTTTGCTTTGCATGAGCCTCGTCCAAGTCGAAATCCCCTGTAGACGATATTTGTAATAGCGACTGAGTGAAATGTAATGTAGGGAAATAAAAAAACATTTTCTATGAGAACTGGAGTCAAAACGGTTGTAACATGATGAAAAGCAGCTCCATTTTGAATGGTGTTATCTTTATCACTTTCTTCCAATATCCTGTACTGAATTTATTTAATGACATTAGTAATTGACTTCATGGATTATTCATAGCCAAACGAAAGGGACTTTAATGTATCCAATCTAGCCTTCGTCTTGAACCTTACCGGGGACAATCAGTAATCTGGAGGGAAAATAACATAACATAACATCATTTCATTTCAACATAAAGCACATAGGCTCATTGTAATACCAATGCCATATTTGCATGCATGCTACGGAAATGATCTGAAGAGAAAGAACTGAAAACACTAATTTGTGCGCTGTCCCTGTGATAAACAAAGCGAAAGTTAATGCGCATAATTTCAGATTGTTAACATGTAGACATGGCAAGGAATGTGATATTTATCGCATGTTGTTGAGTATACGAATGCGCTCACTTACTGGTGATGTTATGTCCTATATATCGCATGGCAAACACATATTTTAACTGTGAATTGAAGTAATTAACCATCAATGTCAGGTGTAATATATATGTGAAAGGTATATGCTTGCTTCTGTTCAAAGAATGGTAAATCCATTCGCAAAGAAACGCAAATACCTCGATTAACGACGCAGATCATATTTCTACTGTTGTGTAATTGGCCATGTGTTTGCTTTAACCGCTTTCCATTAAGAAGTTTGTGGCTGGTCCAAATTGAGAGAAACTGCAGAATCAACTGTAAAATCATTATCCTTTTAAAGCTGGGTATAACACATTTGAACAAAAGGATAAATCCCTCATTAAATGTATACGTTGTAGCAATATATGCCCTTGTCAAGATCGTATTTAAAGCCTTCCGCAGCATACCTTTCAAATTTAGATATGATAGTGTTATGGTTTATATATAATTGTTCACACATAATTCAAAAGAAAACGTCGTTAAACGTATTGCGATATAATATTTAGCCAAGAACAGCTACTGAACGCAAAATGATTCAAAATGTTTCAATATACAATGTACTTAAGTATGCATGGACGGTATGCGATGTATTTCAAAATCCGAGGCATCGCTTATGAATCTTGGTACATATTTATCCATTGTATACAGGCTCTAAATACTGATAAACGAACCAGATTCACTTCAAATGACTACTCTCAGAGTATGTCTCATACAAAAATACAGTTTCTATACAGTGTTAAAGAATTAGAAGTTAATATCCAGTTTTCCTCGAATCTTTGAACAAGGGCCTTTAATGTAGCGCTATTATAATGGCACTTCAACATTAGTTACATATGATTGCTCATGCTCACAACATTTAAGATGGACTCGAAAATGATCTGCTCGTATCTAATTAAATCATCGTCGAGTATATATTAGAAACATTGCGCTACAAATCCATATGTTATAAAAGACCTAGTACCTACAGCACGTGTTGAAAGGATTTGCTAACGACTTCCTCATGTCATCCGCATGAGATGATTACTTGTGTTTTAATTCTATTCGAAAGTGATAACAGTGGATCCACCACTTGCTTATGATACAGATCTCGTATTTCGTGAGAACTTATCGTTTTCATTATTATCTATCACTTGTGACAACAAATATCATTAATCGAAACTATTAGTGTGATCCCTTATCTAAATGTATTTACAGTCCGCTGATATGAATATGTTTTTCCAATTAAAACCTTTCAGGTTAGTAAAGTAAGGGAGACCAAAACGTAAACCTGATTGAAATATGTAAGTTTTAAAACGAGTTATTTCCCTTCAAATAACTACTTCGTATGATGGTTAAAACCCTTACACAACTTTCGCAGTATTTTGAAAGTATGACCGCTTTGAGTGTTTGTTTGGATTGATTATGAACACCTTTGCAAATATCATTACAGGCTTTCCCTCAAATGACGTGTGTGCTTTAAAGGATAAATTTACGTTAGGTTTAAACTTATTTAATCGAGTGTATTTCATTTTGACTTGTGTATTGTTTAATGTGTTAACAAACGCCTTTAAAGTAATCGCTGGCAAAGTCTGTAGATGTGTGAAGTATATCGAATTTGTTGATTTCAGGCGCTTTCCTGATCCCGTACTTCCTGTGTGTATTTGTCTGTGGAATTCCTGTTTTCTTCCTGGAAGTCTCTGTCGGACAGTTTATGGGCGTTGCGGGAATAAACGCCTGGAATATCTGCCCATTCTTTAGAGGTTTGTATATACTTTCTTTTTTCAGGTTTTAACGTTTTGGGCACTAATATGAATTCATATAAAAACACGAAATCATAGAAAGATAAGGTTCAATAGAAAATCAACCTTAAGATAACAATGCGATAGCTCTGGGTTGACATTCCATACCTTGTATCAAATTAAATCATCGGTTCATTACTTACCCTGAGGATATGATTATAAAAACATTGCGTTATTTGCATGCAGTTGTTTAACCCTGTAGCAAGAGCAGATTGGTGTTTTTCTGTATTAAAAAACATTGCAAGCCACACTTATTTGAAAAAATAAATAAAGACGATTTACACATCTTGTAAGAAAGAGATTGATGTTGGAGAAATTTACTTATCCGTTTACAAATAGAACACATAAAGGGGAATGGTTAGGGGTTAGAGTGCCGACTTCAGGACGAGAGGGTTATGGGTCCGAATCCTGTGAGTAGCAGGATGATCCCTGTCGTTGTCTTGACCAATAAACGACTATTACACGTTATGGATCCCGGATGTGAAACCATGAGTGGTGAGCATGAGATGTAATATCAAACTGGTTACACAAGCAATGTAATATACACTAGTTTTCAACTATGGAAAGCCAATGACCGTGTTTCTTCGTCGACACCCAGCATTCAATATACTAGTTTACGTATTCGAAGGTCACTGATCCCTCATAGTGTCGCTTGAAATCCAGGTTTCGATAGGCAGATAACTAATGCTTCTCCCTGCACCAATGTCTGGATTGGCATTGAAGTCAAATCAAACTATTGAGGGCGGAAAAATCTTTCAGAAAAATGCACATGTCCTGGTAATACTACATTTTTACTGCTATTAAAGTAAAATTAAAGTATTGTTGGCGGGTAAATGTTTTAGAAAAATGTCCTAGTAATGTAACATATTTAATCCACTTGCAGGCATCGGGTTTGCGACCCTGATCATCGTGTTTCTACTCAACTGTTACTACAACGTGATCCTGGCCTGGGCATTCCGCTACTTCTTTGCGTCGTTTACGTCACAACTTCCCTGGGCGGAATGTGATTACGATGATTGGGCCACGGAGCACTGTACGGACTTTAACGTGAAACGTATCGATAACAGATGTCTCTTCAATACGACCACCGGGTAGGCAGGACTTTACTTCATTTTACATGGAACTCGTTAATAAAAGTGTTTATTTATATCGATGGTAGCGTAACTCCTGGGTGAAACGTATCGATAACAGATGTCTCTTCAATACGACCACCGGGTAGGCAGGGTTTTACTTCATTTTACATGGAACTCGTTAATAAAAGTGTTTATTTATATCGATGGTAGCGTAACTCCCGGGTGAAACGTATCGATAACAGATGTCTCTTCAATACAATCACCGGGTAGGCAGGGTTTTCCTTTATTCTACATGGAACTCGAGAATAAGAGTGTTTATTTATATCGATGGTAGCGTAACTCCCGGGTGAAACGTATCGATAACAGATGTCTCTTCAATACAATCACCGGGTAGGCAGGGTTTTACTTTATTCTACATGGAACTCGAGAATAAAAGTGTTTATTTATATCGATGGTAGCGTAACTCCCGGGTGAAACGTATCGATAACAGATGTCTCTTCAATACAACCACCGGGTAGGCAGGGTTTTACTTCATTTTTTCATGGAATTCGAGAATAAAAATGTTTATTTATATCGATGGTAGCGTAACTCCCGGGTGAAACGTATCGATAACAGATGTCTCTTTAATACATCTAGCGGGTAGGCAGGGTTTTACTTTCATTTTGCAAGGGACGCTAGATGAAAAAGTGTTTATTTATATCGATGGTAGCGTAACTTCCGGGTGAAACGTATCGATAACAGATGTCTCTTCAATACAACCAACGGATGGACAGGGTTTTACTTCATTCATGTGATTTCATTATATGATCTATTTTCGTGTCTAGACCTTTTATTTTATTTTTGTAAAGGACAATATCTTCCAAATATTCGTTTCTTATGCTTTTCTTTTTTATTAAAGAAGGACTTTCAAATATGAAGCTCTTTCCAATTACCTTGACAGGTTTTTCATTTTATTCTACATGGGACTCGTAGGTGAACAAGTGTTTATTCATGAAGATGGTATTGTAATTCCCGGGTAATCTTTCACCTCGTGACAGTTCATTCTTTTTAATGAGATAAACATTAGAACATATAAAACGGTATTCATAGGAACTCATCATTATGCAAATAATGAGTTTAATTTGAACTTTGATTTATTTCGACGATTAAAGTTTCGTTAAGTATAGATTTATGAGCATCTCTCTTGTATACCCTTTTAACCTACGTATAACTGGTAGATTCGTACATAACCATTTATAATACTTACCATATTTCAAATCACGTTGATAACGATCTTTACCCTTATAGTGCTGGAACCGATTTCATGCTTATGCAAACTGCTTAGATCCAGGCCAGCCCCAAAGTAAATTGATACCTGGCCTGTGATCTAACCGGTTTGCTACTCTCAGTATCTTTCCAAAACAAAATTAGGCAAATATTAAGGTTTTAAAAAACAGACGACACAGTTTTTAGAAAGTTACCAAGCATTCGAAGGGTAAAAGGAATTACTCCGACACGCATTATGAATATTCCCAACATGTTGACTTTTGCAGGTATGAAACGGGTGCTTTAGTAAACGGAAGTTGTATCAGCCAATCACAAGCGGGTTTATTGAACATCACGATTTATAATGCGTCATCACAACTTGCGTACTACGTGGAACCCGTCACCGATTATTGGGAGTAAGTATTCAGAAATCGGGACTTTTGATAATAAAGCTTTAAAAGTTTGGTATTTTAAGTTTTATTTGTCGAAACAAATAACCAGTTTTACTTAGTTATGAATCTTTTACATTATTTTCAATACATACATGTATTTGCATATTGTATTCCGAAAACCTCTACAAAATGGTTGCCAATACATGGTTTGGCTAATGGTTTGGAAAGGCAATAAAAAGGTTAACAGAGAGAATTCGCCTCTTATCTGGACGCTGATCAGGTAGAATGACCTTAAGCCGATATGCTTATCAACGCGAGTTGCTGTTTTTTTCAAAGAACAACTTGGCATGCTTACTCCCATGTATGTGTTAATTACGATTTGGACCAGTTGTTACCATTAACATTGTCACATTACATATTGAACATAATTATGTGTCATTGAGCCAATTGTTATCCGAGGGAGACTAAAACCAAACTACAATAAGGATGTATATGACTGTTGATATCATTATTTGGGAATGCTTGAAAACTGTTGATAATTAGAAGCAAACAATGTAAGTAAGACTCAATTCTGAAGAAGACTTCTGTATATGATTTTGTCTGACATAATTGCAACGGTTTCAGCTAACCATTCATTGTTATTTTCATTTTATAATTCCAGACGAAAAGTACTAAATATCTCCGAAGGCATGCATGACATGGGTCTTCCGAAATGGGATCTTGTGCTGTGTCTATTGTTTGGTTGGATTGTTGTTTACCTTTGTATCTGTAAGGGTATTCGCTCGTCAGGCAAGGTAAGTATTTAGACAACTGATGTGCTCTGCAAATGTGCGTGTTGAAAGGATCCTCGGGTGCAAAGGCAGTCCGTTTCTATGAAAGAGTATCGTGAATTATTGTTGAGGAAACGGAAACAACGTTGTCATGCGTACTTACCATAGTGGCATGACCGAAGTGTTGTTGAAAATGCCCCCGAAAGTTAATGCAATGTGTCCATATTGCCAATTTCAAGGATTTTATAAGAAACCACTTCATGGCCAATGACCACATGTGTACCAAGCTTATGTGTAACACTGAAGTCACACATTGAAGTCTAAACGAATTCTATTTTATTTCTAAGAATTATGTTGATAGTTCTTGAAGTTAACCAACAGCTTTTTAAAACAACTGTTTTGAGTTGGGTCGCGTTGGTAGTATTAAAGGGAAGTAACTTTCTTTTGTTGAATAAATGATACTGTCAGATATGTTTACGTCCCTTCCGAAATTATTGTGTTAAAGAAAAAACTCTCTGAGAATATTGTTTGTCTTCATGACGTAAATCCTCGTGCTTACGTGTAATTTAAAAAGGAATTGGCATGAGACATTGATATGTAAGCATAGTCAATGGGAGATGATCTACCTTCAATTGAAATAGAAGCTTTAGTATGACGATAAGCAAATCATGCTGTAACGTTTTACTAATCGATGGAGACATGTATGTTTATTTTTGCCATTTCTTTAAACATACTGAAAAAAAAGGACTTATGCCTAGTGGAATTCATATTGCGACTTTTGATTAATCCAAATTATGTGCAAGTACTGACGATTTTCCAAAAAACTGACCGAGAGTTGGCATTGTAAGCTGTAAGAACGTATTACACTATCGCTGTTAAATAACTTACTAACATAATGAATTGATTATGACAGCTCAAATGCGACTTTATCTGAACGGAACTATGTCACTCATGTATTTGTACAGGATTTGTATTACCGTGATGGTGTCTGGACGTACTATGTGTTTCTGTGAACCATATAATACGCCACAAATACCTTTGTAAATTAAACCGTCCTAATTAAGACTCTGTGACTTGGACATGCTGATCCTGGAGAGTACTGGAGAGTACTTTCCGGTCAAGGCCATTCTGCACTTAATCATCTCTTTATGTTATAAGGCAACTGAATATTCAAATACCTATGTAACGCAAGTATCTATATAGCCCAGTTCGGGTCATATTAGGTCTTCGTATTACCAAGATTGTGTCAGTTCGTACCATATTACCGCGTGGACGAGAAGAATGCCCAAACACCTTTACATTCTGTTTGCGATGCATAGGCTGATCCGACAAAGCGCTCAATGCTCAAGTTTGATAGTATCACGAAGCAAGATGTCTGACAGCACATGTGGAATTTCAGGAGGTGGATGGCGTAGATCTGGACTGACATACATGTACAGACATCGTGTTTACCGATCTGACATGACTTTACATTTTGGCCATTATCTTTGATTGGCATATGTGACGCATACCTGTAACAAAAGCACTACGATCGTATTCTATATGACGGTAAAAAACATCTCGTATTTCTAGTTCTAGTTCACAAACTATACCTCATACCTTACATACATTTCGTACTTGGTATACCTTGAAGCAGAACTTAAAACATTGTGGGATAATAGATTGAACCTGGATCTTACACATTTAACAACAGTTTTTGAGCTACACCACGAAAGGTGAAGAACATGACAATGCCCCTAACTAGTAGTAGAGAATGTGCTTTCCATATAGTTGAATGCTGAGAGGGTAGAGATTGCTTTCAATATAGGAGATATGAGGTATACATCAGACCCGTAAAAGTACAGTATTGATTACTACAGAGTTTTTGGTACATTTCGCAATATATATATATATACGAGTCTTCATGCTGGGTGTTTTTACATTAAGCATATTCGGTTCATTTTTCAAAAGGTTATTCAACTTTTGATCGTCTCTGACCCCTAGAGTCACATTAAGAGATGGTAGAAGTTAGAATTCAACCCTTCCCGCCACTGTGAGGGACGGCATTGTCGGTTTGATAAGATGAATGTCGCGGGCTAGAATCCAATGTATACCAGCGATGATCCCAAAATTCTATATTATCCCTGTAGGGATGCATTTCGAACTTTATTCAAGAGTGATGTTTTCTTTTTATAAAATTGATATATGACGATGTATGAGAAAACCTGTTACGATACAAGAGTATATTAGAGAGCTAACTAGGTACGGATTCCATGGTTTTAAAACCCAGTTAATAATCAATGTGGGCGACAGTGGTGCAGAGGTAGAACTTCGGCTTCTTTTACTTAGGGTCCCCGGTTCGAATCCCAAATGAATTCCGGGACTAACCTACACATTGGCGTGTTTACTGGTTTAGTATCCAGGAAGCAGTCATCGAGAGTGGCTTTGCACAAGCTTTAAGCTTCTTTCACAATCGATGCAAAACAAATAAAGTAAACTAAACTAAACTAAACTAATCAAATGAATAACCTTAATATGTAAGCCTGTACGTGTCTATTACAGGTGATGTACGTGACGGCGACTGCCCCCTACCTATTCATGTTGGTTCTCCTCATACGCAACTGTATGCTGGAAGGCGCCAGGGAGGGTATCGTGTTCTACCTGAAACCTGACCTCCGAAAACTGGGGCACACTCAGGTAACATTGGTGTCTGGTACCCGAAATTACCTGATGTCGAGTCATAATGACTGGTTCCCCTAGTTGTATAATTACGACCTCAACGACTTAGTTATGGAGCTATTGGTACGATCCCACTGCATCTTTCTCCATTAATCTACAACCCATACACAGTCCGTAAACGGTTGGCGATTGGTACAATAACGCAAGTACACCAGCTTAAAATCAAAAGGAGTTAATACAGAACACGGGACTTGTTATAAAACGGTAGTTTTTCAATTAGTTTCAATAAGTGATAAGCTATATAATATTAGATATATGATTAAGCAATTGTTTTCAAACATGATGTTCGAAATTAAACGTTTTATGTTAAGATAACTACAAATCAGCATTGACATATAAAAGACAAATGTAATCACAATCTCCCGTAACGTCTAAATGACCAATCTACGGCAGTGGTCCGTCTGGTTTTGTTTTGACTTTTAAATCGCGATTGTTTCTAGTGTTGAGGTCATTTGAAACATCTCTGCCAAACCAAATTTCCACATCTTCTTTCATGTGAATTTTCATTTGGCACTACATGTTCTTGTTTGAAGTTTAAATAGAATAAAATTGATTCAAGATTAAGATGTTTGTATGTGACTTTAGTTGAGACTGGTACTGGTGTATAAAAAGAAGAGATAAGACCAACTAGGACCCAGAAGAACACAGCTTTTTCAAAGTTTCTCCACTACTTTTGTCATTTGGACGACATTGTACCCAATGTGCTCTTGATATGTTGTTTAGTTTAAACGCCATCAAGAACAAGACAACGTTAACTCTTATAATACTTGGACCTACTACATGCTTATGCAAACAGTTTAGATCCAGGCAAGCCACCAATTAACTGTGCGGCTTGCCTGTGAGCTAACCTGTTTGCTACTCTGAGTATCTATCTTCCTTAAAATCGAGCTGATATTTAAGGTTTTGGAAAGTTGACGACACCTAAATGTATCTATAGAAAATTACTCAGAATTGTAAGGGTTAAGTTTCCAATAATTCACAATCGGTGTTCAAACGTGTTATGCATACAGAGAACAGAATCAAGTGTGAATTATTTCCAAAGCCATGTTCCACAGTCTGTGTAAGATATGTAGGTTAACATCAGTTCTATCTCTTCACAGGTGTGGGTTGACGCCGGCACACAGATCTTCTTTTCCTACTCCATCTCGTTAGGAGCGCTCACCGCCCTCGGCAGCTACAACAAGTTCAATCATAACTGCTACAGGTACTTGTGCAATTTCTCATGTCGGTTTTCGTTCATACATTCGGACTTTGTATCAACATTGATCTGCTTTAGTTTTTGAAAATCCGTTTTGGGAATGTCTAGCAAAAGGGCACAGAAGCAACCCGATCGTCGAAAGGTTGAAATAAAACTCGCTACCCGATTCTCGACTATCATATCATATGCCAACCATTTCTTCTAGGGAACAAATGCAAGCCTCTATTTGATTCTTGCGTCGCTATGTCGTGTATTATTGTAGCTTTTAAGCAACGCTTCGTTTTTATTGTACATTGATATGAAACGAAGGAAATGCTCGGATTAATGATTGCTATTTTCGTTTTCTATTAATGATATCGTGATTTGGTTAATTACTAGTACATGTATAAAGTCATCATGACTCAATTGTAGTAATGGTTGCAGACTACCTTATAGTCTTATAGCCTTCGTCAAAAAGGCAAATTAAAGGAGAGTAATACATTTGTCAAACACGGATATCGTAGATACGGTATTAACGTATGGGTGTGAAGAATCAGTAAGAGATTTCTAACCTTCTTTTATACAATGGTTTCAGAGACTGTGTCATATTTGCATTGGTGAACAGTGGTACAAGCTTGTTTGCGGGCTTCACTATTTTCTCCATCCTCGGACACATGGCACATACGCAAGGTGTGGAAATAGCCGACGTAGCCGAGGCTGGTATGTCACTTTGTTATATTCTGGTTGGTTTGTCTTTCATGCTGCTTTAGTCAGTGTGGTCTTTGTATAACCTTTACCAGAAATTCTGTATATTCATCTTTTAACTCCAAGAACTTCTCAATAGCCTTCCTAAAAAATTGTTTAGCGGGGCTCTAGGTTGGACTCCCACACGATCATTTTCATGGAAACTAGCGAGACTGAACACTATCTTTATCAGAGTTACAAATCTAATTGAATAATATGATTAACTCAATGCTGAAAGAACCCATCATGATTAGCGATGAAAGACGTTCAAATACGTGTATGATTTGGATTCATTGTATATTTGACTGACCTGTTGGCCGAATCAGGCACACGAACAAATGTTAACCTTGGCATCATTTGTGAAAAGCGAAGTCATGATATGATTTCCTAAACAATAAAGAATTGTTTATATACATAAATTATTATTACTATGGACATGTTCCCTCTAAAGATTGAATCTAAAACTGCAAAACAATTAATTCTGATTAGAACAAAAAAACCAAAGGCCTGTTGTTACACACAACAACTGATTGTTTTATCTTTTTATAACAGTCTGAGTGCGTGTATTTGTTACTTTTCTTCTCGTTTAACCCTTTACCAAATGGCAAATTTTTGACTGTCCCAAATTGAAAGAGTTTGCAGACGACATTTCAAAATGTGATGAATTGAAATAATCTTCTGGTAGGACAGAAAACATTGTGGAAAAGGAGAAATTAATCCCGTTCAAATGCCGTTATTGTTTGCAATTTGGTTTTTGTGTTTCAGGACCCGGGCTTGCCTTTATTGCATACCCCAAGGCGTTAACACTATTACCTGGTGCTCCGTTTTGGTCAATAATGTTCTTTTTAATGATCATTTCCCTTGGGTTGGACAGTCAGGTTCGTTGCATAACATATCAGAGAAATAATAACAAAATGGTTGTTAATGGTAATCTCAACGTGTGATTCAGTTTAGTCAACCTTTAAAGCCATAGAGACTGCAACATGTTCACATGGTGCTTTGGATAAATTACAGTGAATGTTGGATAAATTACAGCATTTCTATGTGTTTCGCGTGATTTTTCTAACCTGGTGATCATCACTCATTAATCTCAGCGCTCCTTGCTATTTTATTTGTTACTCGAATGTAAACAATTGAGTTAAATTGGTGGGCACAAAATTTATGAAAATAGCACTTTGAAAAATAGATGATAAATAGTGCAGGCGTTATATTGTCATGTTCGTGTGGTTTTTCGCTATGGTTCAGCATATACTATCACAATTTATAACTCATATTACCCAGTTTTGCCGTTTTCTGAGCGCTAGTGTTTTTATAATGTTTAAGGAATAAAGAATTATAGCAAAAGGCTAAATCGCTCCTGCTAACACAGCATTGATGGTTATAGTTGTCGACACAAGACACATTAACTTTTGGCGATGTTTTTAAATGGAAAGAGGTGTCATTTTTAGTGATGTACAACATCAGACATAAAAAATAAATAATGATTTCTAAATGCTTATATTCGATTTAATAATTACTACATTTTATGTGATATAAAGCTTCTGTCAATTATTCTGATTTTGATTTTTCACCGTTTTCGAAGGTATCTCTGTTATTTACACTGGAGCAGCTTCAGTATGTTGACCATAACGCCCTAGATCCCAAACAGTATAATCCATTTAAAGCTGAAATAAGCTTTCATGTCGAAATGCTCTGTATGCAGCCATGGTACCTCGGGTATTTATTTGTTTATTGACATTCTCTACAGTTTGTTGGTGTGGAGGGAGTAGTGACCGCCATTGTGGATCAGTTCCCGGGGACCCTACGACGCGGATACAGGCGTGAGATCTTCATAGCATTCGTCTGCTTTTTGTCATTCCTTGTCGGTATTCCCATGGTTACGCCGGTAAGTATTGTCATGATGTACCCGACTCTGCGTCTGAATCTCTGCCCTTACGCTGACTTGCAAAAGAGTAATGTTTCTTCAAAGATGTTCTTTTTAGCCGCTAGGTACAGTATTTTATATCTAGGTGCCTTTCGTCATGTGTCAAACTAAATAAAGCAATCACCGACCTTTATGTATTAACCTATATTCATCGATGCCGTAAACCATCTTTTACGCAATAACCAACTTTATTGCATGTGTTGCAACAGTCTTTGATAACTGGGATCATTGTGAAGAAAGGATTAATTGCTCCGAGTTATAAGTTATCGGCACTTTTTTTAACAACCGATTTACACAATACAACAAAGAATGTACTGATTTCATTTTAACCGTGTCGTCTGCTTTTGCTTTCAATTTTGACAATCTCACGTAAGATAACTGCAGATAACGCTTCAAAACAAACGTATTGATGTTTAAATTCGACTTGTTTTACTTTCAGGGAGGGATGTACGTATTCCAGCTGTTTGATTACTATTCCGGAAGTAGAATCATTCTCCTGGTGGCGTTCTTTATGCTGATCGCAGTGGCATGGTGCTATGGTATGTATGTTAACATAAATAGAAAAACAGTATTTAACGATGACAGTGAAAGTAGTATGTTCTGGGATTGGAGACGCCTTGTATATTCAACAGGGCATTCGCCTTATAGTTATAAAACAGGGTACCGTTCTACAAAACGACTTAAAGAAAATGTTGGCGTAAGTTGAAATTGATAAACAGGGATAATATATTAAATGTAAACACAATATTGTCATGTTACACGTTATTGGAGGCGTCTCGGAGTAATACTTCCAATGATGTGTTGCTATGCAATATTGCATCGCCGATTATTGAAATAAGAGGGCATGCTATTTTGGACTAACCACATTTTTAGCATAAAATGTTTAGTAAGACAGTACTCTGAACTTGAAATATATAAGCCCGTTTCCATGAGTTTTAATTCACGGAAGTGGTTGATTTGAATTTCAATGAAAGATAGCCTTTTGATCTACTAACGGAATTATAATGATTCTATCAGTCTTGACAGGCTCTTATGTGCAGTTCAATTAAGGGTCTTTGTCCAATGGTTACAAAACACACAAAAAAACTAGACAAATTGTTGACGCATCATTGATACCCAACATAGATAATCATCGTCAACAACAACAACCTATTCCAAGATAAAGCACTTGGTAAAAACTTTTAGTGTTAACCGTTAAATTGTCAATATTATGTTAAATTCATTGAAACTGTGCTGCAGTCAAACAGTAGATACTTTGTGCAAGAAGGGTAGGTTAACTTAATTCAGATAATGGAATACTAGCTTCCTCCCTGAATATTTATGGATTGGTTTGAAGAAAGCAAGATATCGTATAAATCTCTATTTATCGTTTGACTATATATTTGTGACTGTACCAATCGTTTGGTCATGGGTACTGGTATGATATTTGGAATGATAAATGTACAACGGAATGTTTGAAGAAAGCGTACCGTAATTGGGCATGGGTCGGAGTCTATAGTTATGATATTTAGAATGATAAATGTACAACGGAAAGTTTGTAGAAAGTGTACCGTAATTAGGCATGGTCGGAGTCTATAGTTATGATATTTAGAATGATAAATGTACAACGGAAAGTTTGTAGAAAGTGTACCGTAATTAGGCATGGTCGGAGTCTATAGTTATGATATTTGGAATGATACATGTACAACGGAATGTTTGTAGAAAGTGTACCGTAATTAGGCATGGTCGGAGTCTATAGTTATGATATTTGGAATGATAAATGTACAACGGAATGTTTGTAGAAAGTGTACCGTAATTAGGCATGGGTCGGAGTCTATAGTTATGCTATTTAGAATGATACATGTACAACGGAATGTTTGTAGAAAGCGTACCGTAATTAGGCATGGGTCGGAGTCTATAGTTATGATATTTAGAATGATACATGTACAACGGAAAGTTTGTAGAAAGTGTACCGTAATTAGGCATGGTCGGAGTCTATAGTTATGATATTTGGAATGATACATATACAACGGAATGTTTGTAGAAAGTGTACCGTAATTAGGCATGGGTCGGAGTCTATAGTTATGATATTTAGAATGATACATGTACAACGGAATGTTTGTAGAAAGTGTACCGTAATTAGGCATGGTCGGAGTCTATAGTTATGATATTTAGAATGATAAATGTACAACGGAATGTTTGTAGAAAGTGTACCGTAATTAGGCATGGTCGGAGTCTATAGTTATGATATTTAGAATGATAAATGTACAACGGAATGTTTGTAGAAAGTGTACCGTAATTAGGCATGGGTCGGAGTCTATAGTTATGATATTTAGAATGATACATGTACAACGGAAAGTTTGTAGAAAGTGTACCGTAATTAGGCATGGGTCGGAGTCTATAGTTATGCTATTTAGAATGATACATGTACAACGGAATGTTTGTAGAAAGTGTACCGTAATTAGGCATGGGTCGGAGTCTATAGTTATGATATTGAGAATGATAAATGTACAACGGAATGTTTGTAGAAAGTGTACCGTAATTAGGCATGGGTCGGAGTCTATAGTTATGATATTTGGAATGATAAATGTACAACGGAATGTTTGTAGAAAGTGTACCGTAATTAGGCATGGGTCGGAGTCTATAGTTATGATATTTAGAATGATAAATGTACAACGGAAAGTTTGTAGAAAGTGTACCGTAATTAGGCATGGGTCGGAGTCTATAGTTATGATATTTAGAATGATACATGTACAACGGAAAGTTTGTAGAAAGTGTACCGTAATTAGGCATGGTCGGAGTCTATAGTTATGATATTTAGAATGATACATGTACAACGGAAAGTTTGTAGAAAGTGTACCGTAATTAGGCATGGGTCGGAGTCTATAGTTATGATATTTAGAATGATAAATGTACAACGGAAAGTTTGTAGAAAGTGTACCGTAATTAGGCATGGGTCGGAGTCTATAGTTATGATATTGAGAATGATAAATGTACAACGGAAAGTTTGTAGAAAGTGTACCGTAATTAGGCATGGTCGGAGTCTATAGTTATGATATTTAGAATGATAAATGTACAACGGAAAGTTTGTAGAAAGTGTACCGTAATTAGGCATGGTCGGAGTCTATAGTTATGATATTTAGAATGATACATGTACAACGGAATGTTTGTAGAAAGTGTACCGTAATTAGGCATGGTCGGAGTCTATAGTTATGATATTTGGAATGATACATGTACAACGGAATGTTTGTAGAAAGTGTACCGTAATTAGGCATGGTCGGAGTCTATAGTTATGATATTTGGAATGATAAATGTACAACGGAATGTTTGTAGAAAGTGTACCGTAATTAGGCATGGTCGGAGTCTATAGTTATGATATTTAGAATGATAAATGTACAACGGAATGTTTGTAGAAAGTGTACCGTAATTAGGCATGGTCGGAGTCTATAGTTATGATATTGAGAATGATAAATGTACAACGGAAAGTTTGTAGAAAGTGTACCGTAATTAGGCATGGGTCGGAGTCTATAGTTATGATATTTAGAATGATAAATGTACAACGGAAAGTTTGTATAAAGTGTACCGTAATTAGGCATGGGTCGGAGTCTATAGTTATGATATTTGGAATGATACATGTACAACGGAATGTTTGTAGAAAGTGTACCGTAATTAGACATGGGTCGGAGTCTATAGTTATGCTATTTAGAATGATACATGTACAACGGAATGTTTGTAGAAAGTGTACCGTAATTAGGCATGGTCGGAGTCTATAGTTATGATATTTAGAATGATACATGTACAACGGAAAGTTTGTAGAAAGCGTACCGTAATTAGGCATGGTCGGAGTCTATAGTTATGATATTTAGAATGATAAATGTACAACGGAATGTTTGTAGAAAGTGTACCGTAATTAGGCATGGTCGGAGTCTATAGTTATGATATTTAGAATGATACATGTACAACGGAAAGTTTGTAGAAAGCGTACCGTAATTAGGCATGGTCGGAGTCTATAGTTATGATATTTAGAATGATACATGTACAACGGAAAGTTTGTAGAAAGCGTACCGTAATTAGGCATGGTCGGAGTCTATAGTTATGATATTTAGAATGATAAATGTACAACGGAATGGTTGTAGAAAGCGTACCGTAATTAGGCATGGTCGGAGTCTATAGATATCGTGGGGTCAATACTATGTACATTATTGACCATAGGCAATTATGGACCCTTGTGTTATTCAGCGCACGCTATCATCGTCTATTGTTCATGGTGTTCATTTTGGCCCTCTGCTGTTTTTTAATCTTCATTCATTTTTATTATAAATGGAATTAAGTTAACTCCTTTATTAAACACGTATTGACTACTGTTTGTTTACTTACTGATCGATGTGGCAAATTTACACTACAAACGGATATTTCTAATTATCAGGGGCGGATCGTTTCTACGATAACCTTGAGATGATGATTGGATTCAAACTTAGTCCATACATGAAGATAGCCTGGAAGTATACGTCTCCGGTTCTGTGCATAGTAAGTGTCAAGTTTCAAATTTTGGTTATTTGTGAATAATAGCCATTGGCCTACAATACAACACATATATACGATACACTTTAACTTAAGTCTTAAAGGGTTTAACCCAACACTTCTGGAGGGTGTATGTTAAATCTCAACCTAGGATCGTACCAAAAACTGACGTGTTATGATTGTGGTAGTAACCGCTTCCCTCAAAGCTATTCTTGGTATTGACAATAGCATAGGCCTACTCCAATTCAAAACGAAAGTTTATTTTTGACTTGTGGAACGTTGTGAAAATAGGAAACCTGCTTAATCACGATATCTTCGAACGCAATTAACACTTTAAAGTCGGATTGTGCACGCCGTGTGATATATTTTCTTCACAAAAGAGATTTTAAATGAAGGAAAAGACAAAAACTGATGCCTTTGTAACAATTGGCGTTCTTATTGAGATCGTTTTATTATACTGCTTTAAGTTAGTAATATTTGCTGTGGTACCAAAGTATCGATCAATTCTCTTTCAGACAGTTTTCATCTTGAGTACGATCACCTATTCGGAGCTGGATTACAAGCGGCCCCAGGGTACCTACGAATACCCAGCTTGGGGCGTGGCAGTGGGCTGGACCATGGCCAGTATGTCCGCTATATGGATACCCATCTGCTGGGTGTATCATATCGTGCGGTATGGGCAGAGTTGGAGGGTATGTTATATCTAATTAACCCATTACCAAACCATGGTGGCATTTGATAACTGTGTTGCAGACGACACTGGAAAACATTGTGAGAAATGGAGAAATTGCTCGTAACGAGCAATTTCTCCTTTTCCCACAATGTTTTCTGCCCTATCAGAAGACTATTTTCCTATTTCATCACATTTTGAAATGTCGTTTGCAATCGGAACCTTGTTGGGTCATGGGGCAAACTCCCCACAGTGACCTCCACTTGTGGGATTGATCACCATAAAAATCATATGACAATCTGCTTAGAAACAAGAATGGCATCTAAAGGTGACAATGTCGCCCATATTATCCATCCTCGTGTGCTTTATTTGTAAAAGAATGAAATATATTTCAATTTAACTGGTCAAAAAACAACGCAAGAACATATTAATGATTTAATTACTGTACCAAAACAATAAAAAACAAAAGACCCTCATTCAACTTTCATCCGAATCTGGATGACAATATTGTGGTGGCAGTGATCGATAAAGCCAAGCAAGGGTAGATTACTGTGAGAAGTTTGGTCTGAAGAGGTTTGAAGAGGTTTTCGAAATGTAGAGTTTACGGACACAAGGAGAACAAGCACTTTTTGTAACAATATACTGAGTTACTGTTACATGGGGATAACCTTGATGATCTCTACTATCGATGTGGTCAAATGGTGACAATAGCCACACACATTGCTTCCAATAATTAGTGAGATTTCATCAATTTCTTCGAGTCTCTCAGAAAGTTTTATAATACATATTCTACATTGAAAACATAGACATGATTTACAAAAGAGGTCCCAGTTTGTTGTCCCTTATATGATACATTTTAATAGTTTATGAATATACCGTTCTCTGCTTTGAAGATGAAAAGCATTTCCAAACAATAGTACCTTTTAGTGCAATGTCTGAGACGATTCATTTGCAGACATAACACATACCGAGGGATCAATGCAAGACTATAGTAAGTGCTTCACAAACATAAAGCACTTACTATAGTCTTGCATTGAACCCTCAATACGCTTAAAGCGTATTAATGCGTTTTCCTTAAAGTGCTTACTAAGGCAATCGTTTACTCTTTTTTTCAATAAATGCTCTTTTTATCTTGTATTTGCAGTTCACTATCCGTCTTTTCAGTGTTCACTTAAATGCTGTTACTATGGTTACATTTAATGATGCACTCATAACCAAGATTTTACCAGTTCACATGAAGCTTGCTTTCACAAAGGTTCTTAGGATAGATTTTCTCGTAAATGTAATTAAAATGTGAAAAAATACCTCAGAAATTCGATAACATAAACTTAAACGAAGCGTGAGTCCTAAATGTGAAATCGTTGTCGAACACAAAAAAAAGATGCCTTTGAAACATAAGGGTCGTGCTGTTTTATAAATCAAGGGTTCAATGTAAAACTATATTATTTAAGTGTTTCATGTTTATGAAGCACTTGCTATAGTCTTGCATTGAACCATCAAAATGTAGACGTCAAGTTACGAATATTCGTGAGACAGACCCCATGTTCTAAGCTAATGTACTAATCAAAATTATATAACCTGTTTTGTTTATATTTTATACAGTCATTCAAGTTGTGTTTCATACCTCTGGGATTACAAGAGCATCAGTTACGTCCGCAAGACTACGGTGAGAAGACCCTGACGTCTATAATGAACCCAGGCTCAACAAGGGTGGAATATACTGCCTATAAACGGAAAAACACCGTACGTATAAAAACACTCCACTTTACAACATGCATTTCTAGTTTCTACAAACACGCCTACAAATCAAGAAGAGAAACTACTTTTCGATATAACAATAAATTATTCTTGAAGCACTTATCAAAATCAAACCACTCTTACATGTTTTTCTTTTTTCATTTTGTACTCTTTGGTGTTATTTCTTTATGCAATTAATGTGAATATTTATATATTGACTACCATATCGCCTGTAATACTTGACTGACAACGCCTATGTTTATTTATATTTCAGAGCGACGAATCCGGACCCTGTTTAGAAGAAACAGACAAGTTGGCGTGAAGATCCATGTACATATCACGATAATCACTCATATACATTACCTCGACGAACGAAACTTCGGCCAACTACGCCGGTTTCCTTTGTGCAGCTGACTTATAAAATTGATTGCATTTCCAACAGTGGACATTAACAAT
The DNA here is from genome assembly GCA_947846245.1 of Cerastoderma edule. NCBI lineage: Eukaryota > Metazoa > Mollusca > Bivalvia > Cardiida > Cardiidae > Cerastoderma > Cerastoderma edule. The sequence continues at coordinate 40,585,464 of OX401408.1, forward strand.
AGTGTTAAAAAATCCAGTCATTCTTGTTTTAAGTGACCCTTGTCAAAGGAGAGAGATTCAAAGTACAGTATATAAGATAACTAACGTCTTAATACGGACGCCATTTATGCAGGAAGTTCCGAAACGGGTTTTCTGACTGAACCGTGTCATGTTATGCTAAGATAGCTTTGGGCTAAATAAAATCACGCTAAAAAGCTGTTCATGAACTGTTTAGGAGTAGTAAATGAAAGCTTTTGATTGTAAATTGAAGTGCATTTAAATTGACGTTATGTAAACATTATATTAATGTATTTTCACCCACGTGAGCTAAATTCCTCAAATATCATTACCATTATATGATTGTAGAGTGTCCTAAACGGCGAACTATTACAAACATCAAAAGGCCTCACGATGATGTCACTACTTGTCACGTTAAATCTCTGATATTGAACGTATACAGGGCATGTTGGTAGATTGCTTCCTATTGGTCTCAGCTTTTGAAGAAAGAAAACAACGATCAGCCATTTTTGTGCGTGCTAGAGTAGCGACAAAATAATGTAATACCAGTATTAATAAACGGCTAATATAAATAGGAGACCACCGTCACAGTATGGACGAAATACATCTTTTACGATATAGCGTGGAAACAATTGAGACTAAAGGAAAGATTGCTTGTAACAAGCAATCTTTCCTTTAGTCTCGATGGTTTCTAATACAGTTTTTGGCTGTAAGTGTGTCAAAGCGTAGGATCATGAAGTAAAAGATTTCATTTCTTATTCTAAATGTGGGACATTCATAATGAAGCCGCTCTATGTGAACGCATTCTCGATAAATGTTTGTTTTTTCGCAAAGCTGTGGTAGAGTTTACCTCATGGGACGTGAAATTTACTGAAATCAGGGTTTTACTTACACCAGCATTAATGCAAATATGATGTTTTTTGTATGTACAGTATCATTTATTCGGTGTCAAATACCTTATTTAGTTAACATTTATACAATGAACTGGTTGAGAGAATAATGATTTCATTAAGTTGTTCATATTCAAGATGTTACGTAATCCAAAGACCAGTTGCATTGGTGTTTTCTCGTTGCAAACCAGTCAACCATCGAACATTCTTTTAAGCCAGTGAGAGGCGAAAAGTTACACGAAAAATATTCGGTTTGTTCATTGGAACATAGCTATTTGAACCGTCAACGCAGTATAACTGTATTGTTGTTGAACACCTTTCAAACCAACAAATCAAATATGTATACCTTCGAATAAATACTTAAGTATTTGGTTAATGGATTCTGCGTTTAGCGAGACTGGCTTCGTGTTTGTCAATAGTTGATATTTTAGACAAATATTGACTAATCAGAAGCTTGAGTTCATTGTGGTCTTAGCTTGCTCAAATTGTTTATTCATTTGTGCCATTTTGATAGAACTTCTCAAAACACTGCATCTCTCAATTAATCTCAGATGATACTTTTTATAGATCGTCTCTTTCATCGGAATATCATTTATATAGACGGAGAGTTTCGACAGCAGAGAACACGTTCCTGGTAGATACCGTGTATAGATATATATGTGTAGGCAATGCTCAAAAATAAAGAAATAAAGAAATGAAAATCTGTTTGACTGTGTTCTAAAATTGCTTCAATTTGGTTCATATAAAATAGTCAATATAGAAGGTAAAGAGTAAACAACTCAGAAAGAAAGATGTTATAAAGACACAAGTGTAATGGGGAGAATTTTTCGGTCGTTTAGCAAATTATTTAATATGTAATGCAGCATATTTGAGTTTGTTTGGTTTTATTTTGCTGAAAACATTTATATAAACATTTATATTTGTATAAATACAAGCTTGCGTTGAGTGTTTTATTAATGACCCCGTCTATCATATTGCTTTCATGCGTATTCTGGAACAGTCGACACACTTCAGTGCCAGTAAATTTAACATTCGACAATTTAAATGTACTGACGATTTGCTTTGACTAGCTCCTTCTTTGAAAACATCTCCGACAATTAAAGTGGTGGTGATTTGTCGATTGGTCAGTGAATAGAATGCCGAATGATTGAGATATGTTACCAAACACCAAATTTTTTACTGTTCCAAATTGAGAGATTGCAGACGACATTTCAAAATGTGATGAAATTAAAAAAGTAATCTTCCAATATGGTTGAAAACATTGTGGGGAAAGGGGAAATTGCTCGTCATAATTCCCACAGTGTTTTCTAGAGTTGTCTGCAACAAACTGGCGAGATTTCGTTATTGTTTCGTAAAGGGTTAAGCAGTTGCAACCATGTGCACATGTTCAAAGTAGCCACAGTTCGAAATTCCTAACTCCAAATCGCCCAAATAAGGTGGCTTTGATTTGCCTACCAAACGATGCATAATGTGCCGAATGATTGGGCTCAAGTTATTGCCACCATGTGCACTCGTTGAAAAGACAAGCCAGAGTTGAAGATTCCAACTCCAAACCACCCGAATCATGTTATATAAATGAAGTTGATTTGAAGACAGATTCACGGGACAGGAAGAAAAACAACTTTTGAATGATTGATAGATCGGTTTTAAAGGTTTTAAGTATTCAAGTGGGATCTGGAAAAGCTGCTTTTAAGGTTATCTAAACGTGCTATGAACCTTAACTTTCATATAATTAACCCCCCAATTTCATAGTATTTGCCAACGCTTGGTGTGATCAACGCTATTTTAAATAAACATGTTTTATCGGGGGGAAATCAAGTAAGACTCAGGAAGTCGCAAAATAACGCGTCTGTTTGAACATAAAAAGGTACATGTATCGTGTTCATCATAAAACATTTTATAGTTATACCCATTTATGCTAGAGTCGAATGCAGTGATTATTTGATTTGGGTTTCAGTCGGAAATTAATTCATTGAATTCGGACTATATCATCAAAGGTTCACATAGTAGATATTTTTCCGGCTAGTACTCGTGGTTAATGAGCTCATCCAAAACCCGACCAGGCGTTGCTAACTGTAAATGGTAGAGTCTTTTCATCAATGCCAACTTGAACGCTTACTGGGATAATATCAAGCGCAGGCACGCCCACTGTCCTTGAAATTTTTGAAAGTTCATTCCCAGTCTTAAGATTACAGCACATATTAAGCAGAGAAATTAGTAATAATTTATATTAGGCATGTCATAAATGAAGAAAGAGCAAACAACCCAAAACACTGGGTGAAACGATGAAGTTCACAAACGTTAGGCAAGCCAAATGGAATCTGCTCAAGCAAAGCTACCAAATATTTGTGAAAATATCATGACCGACTATTAGTTAGACGTTTTACGCTACCACAACATAAGCTTATATTAACCCATTACCAAACAATAACGACATTTGACCAGTGTGTTGCAGACATCTCTGGAAAACATTGTGGGAAGAGGGGAATTGTAATAACGATTTGTATACGCTTTTAGTGATTTACCATATATTAATTACGAGTCAGCAAGTCGTTTTTACGAGAGATAAAAATCCCACATACATGTGGCACATTCGTCTCACCGTACATAGTCCCTGACCCAGTTGTATTATAAACGAACATAAAGGAAGATTACCTGGCTTTGATATTTTATAAAACGGTCTATCGAATAACCGCGTACGTTCAAAACAGAAATGTGATGTACTCATTCGGAACACCTCAGCCATTTCTTAAAATAACCTCGGAGGTAATGGGGAGCCATTTTGAAAGTAGGCCAGCAACAACGTGCACAAGCCGGGGATTGCCGAAAAGATACGATTGACAAATATGAAACAAAGCTGTGTTGATATGATAATTTTTAATGAGAAGAGTAAAAAAAACAACATTCAATTGTGATTTATAACCAATTTGTGTGTATTTAAATGCATATTTGTGCCTGTGTGCATGTTGTAATCATGTGCGTTATCCGCCGGAAATAAGGCGAATTACCCCAGGATTTCTGATGTATTCATGAACTACCTACCAGGTATATCTACCGCCTTGTTACGGGGATTGCCGAGTTGATACGATTGGTAATGTACTGTCGCAATGATGTCATGTTACCAAGTTATCTATGATGAATCCACTTAACATTTTCCCCCGACATTCATTGTGACAAACCCAATTCTTCCGAGAGATAGTTAGTCAATCACAGTTGTCTTGTTCTCATATTAAACTTTCAAAAATGAAACTCTCATATTTCAAATAACATGCACACACTACATGATCAATTGAATTCTGACCTTTCTGTACCAAACGACATATTCGCTTTTATTTCTAGATAAAACAGAGTGTAGACGAATTTTTGAAAAACGATTCGTCTGAATAGATGAACGTGGACAAGTTCTCCTTTTTATAAATGATTAAAAGTCCCGTCCACAGAAGACCAAATGAAAACCGAAGAAAAAAAACAGTAACTGGTTAAAGAGGCGCGAACGTAACCTGGTCAGGTATTTATCCTTGAACCAGAAACATTCCTTTACAGACACCCGATCGCAACAACTCGGGTCTTTTTTGTGACCTGAGAAAAAAACACATTGTACGTAAGTGTATGGTTACAACCTTTGTTTTGAATGCCCCGGCTAATTACACATGTGCGTCAACACTGATAAGATAAATGTATATGGAAGTGTTGAACACCTTTCAAAACTATTATTTCGGTTGGAACCTCATATACAATAATGAAATTATAGGTTGTGATGCATTTCTGTTACCTTAATCAAATAAGATGACTATTTTCATATTGCACTGTAATTCAATTTTAAAACGAAAGTACAACGAAAGTAGCCTTGCAAAAAGAAATACCAGTTATGTCAGAGGTGTTCTCATTGGATAATCCCGATGAGTTTAGATTGATAACAATCGTCTGGGTAATTCTTTATCATGCATTCTGGTTTTGTAAAGGAATCGAAAATGATGCCGTTGTTATTGAAATATGTTCTGAAAAAAAAATAGTTAAGTATATGCCACAGCTATATCAAACACTGAGTTGTGTCACAGAATACAATGTATTAATGCATACTCGTTGATCTTTCGTTGAGAGTCCTTTAACCCTTGTAGTGCTGGAACCGACTTCATGCTTATGCAAACAGGTTAGATCCAGTCCAGCCGCCAAGTAATTTGGCGGCTGGCCTGTGATCTAACCTGTTTGCTAATCTGAGTGTCTTTCCTCAACAAAATCAAGCAGATATTTGAGGTTTTGGAAAGCAGACAAGGTAAAAGACTATTTTTAGAAAAGTATCCAGCATTATAAGGGTTAGCAATCCGAATTTCATGTATTTGGAAATGGTTAAAAAAAGTGAAAGAGAAAATCTGGTCAACCATAACTTCGCAATATTGCTGACCTTTTCCCATGTATACTCGTGTTTCGCAATATTGCTGACCTTGTCCCCATGTATACTCATGTTTCGCAATATTGCTGACCTTTTCCCCATGTATACTCATGTTTCGCAATATTGCTGACCTTTTCCCCATGTATACTCATGTTTCGCAATATTTCTGACCTTTTCCCCATTTATACTCATGTTTCGCAATATTGCTGACCTTTTCCCCATGTATACTCATGTTTCGCAATATTGCTGACCTTTTCCCCATGTATACTCATGTTTCGCTATATTGCTGACCTTTCCCCCATGTATACTCATGTTTCGCAATATTGCTGACCTTTTCCTCATGTATACTCATATTTCGCAATATTGCTGACCTTTTCCCCATGTATACTCATGTAGGATCGACAACATACACTCTTCATATCTATTAAAGAAAAGCCATCGTGTCAAGGTCCATAACTTTGTATGTGTGCTCGTGGACTGATGTCCCTTAAAACAATGGTTCACTCAACTGGCATCATTTCCGGGATCCAAACAAAAAAAGACATTTGACAGTGTTATTACTATTATCAAGAGCGTCATAGGGAACTCAGATATTCAGTGTTTATCATCCATGTGCTAGGAATCTAACCCACAATTCTATATACAAGCCGTGTAGTCTATGCATCCCTACGCATTCAACGTGCTTCCTGTGCTTCGGTAAAGATTTTAAAGTAAACTGTTCAACATTTACTTTTAACACAGAATTTTCAAATGGGAAACATAAGAGAGTTGAATGAAAGAATGAATTTGTCTGTAGCTGTTCGTAATGCACACTTTTTTTTCATAATACATTTCATGAAAATGATCAGGGTTAATTACCATTATGTTCTTATATTATAAAGATGGTTTTGATTATGACATTCAAATCAATCAATCCTTTTTCTTTGTTTTTCTGTACCCATACTAGTAGTCTGATTTTAGTTATCGTTCCCGATTGTATAGGGTATGTGTTGCTTATTGACATCCACTTCGAAATATTTCCCGGACCTCATTCAATACTATTGTGTTTGTGTAATGCTTTATTAACGGTTACAAAAACTCGTCTCCTCTCATCGTTGGTTAAAGCCAATTTTGTATGGAAAGGCCGTCCAATAGGTATGACACTTAATAAACTTTAATAGGATTTCCAATACATTAAGTTTATTCTTTCTAGAATTGAATGTCGAACGAAGCGTAAAGGGAAATGACATTATGTTGTAGTAAACCATTACTCCATTATACCTCAATTTGAGACATACGCTGCAGGGGCCCGTTTTACTAAACAACTTACGGAAAATGTTTGCGTAAGTCATAATTGATTAACATGGATAATATCTTCAATGAAAGTACAATATTGCAATGTGACACGTCATTGGAAGCGTCTCGGAGAGACGATTCCAATGATGTGTTACTTTGCAATATTGCTTTGCCAAATATTGAAATAAAAGGACTTGTTGTTTTAGACTTACGCAAATCTTAAGCGTGAACTGTTTAGTAAAACGGGCCCCAGGAATCTTTAGAAACCTCTAGATCTACGAGAAAATGACTATTTGAACTATTTTTGTTCTGTTCTTCTTTTTACCTTAATAACATTAGAATGCTTGCAAATATATGGTCGTTTGTGTCTGCTTTAAATTGGCAGTAGTAGCAAATATCCATTGGGGATTAACAAACTTAACCGCTGTAATCAAATAGAAGCCGTCTGAATAGGAAGCCAGTTTAAGAGTGTTCAAACATACTTATATCTTGTTTGAAACTTGGAGCGTCTATGTTGTGTGTACTTAGTCTTATCTTTGTTTCGAACCGTAACCAGCTTAAACTCTTTATTTCAAGAATAGCCCACTTTGAGGCAATTTAGTCGAAAACGATAGATTTCTGCCTTTGATTCAATATTTTCATCTTCTTATAACGTTATTTAAGATTTGTTGAAAAAGTCTGATAAACCCGAGTTTAAGATGGAGCAGTTGGAGTACCAGACGTGTGAGCGCTAAAACTTTTGCTATACCCCTTACTCTACAATACATAACTTAAAAACATCTGCTTTAAAGGTCTTCAAAAGTTGTCTTTATAAAACACTGTGTAAAAAAGATGGTCCGCCCCAATGGGAAATTCATAATTTTGTCAAGTTAGTTTCGAGCCATTATCAAAGAGAGACTATATTTCTCTCGTGTTATACTTTGTTGTTTGATGTAACTTTTAACGTTCACAAGTCCAGAATTTCATTATTGGTAAATGGAGAAAGTAGTGTTTCTCATTGCCACAGAGCTTCATACACACCTTCGTGACCCCGTGGTTGATATGTAGGGCTTGTTATCCGGGGGTTTGATCCTCGCCAGCGGCAATGAGCTTTTGGTGGAAGTGTCCTGCCCAAAGACACTGTAGAGCCCTATCTACTACTGTTGAAATGTAGGTAAAGTGTAGAATGAATGCAATCATCCAGTGCGATGAACGACGCCATATATACAAACAATCAACAAAACCCTCTCTCATAGTGCTTATACATTTTACTTCATTTCCACTTTGCCTTTACACTATTACTTAATGAACAGTTTGTTATACGAATCAACAAACGCAATATTTGTAACATACACTGGTCAAAGTACCAATATGGAGTGCTCATGGATTCCTCCCCTAGCCTTTCCTTATAGGTATCCAGGGATCAGGAATGACTGACAGCACTGTTTATCATAGATTCTTTCACAACAATGAAATAATTCCCTTTGATAAAAATACGTGGTTTCACCTTCAATTCCCGCCACTACAGCAGCTGATTTTAGAATCAAGTTTTCAATGTGACTTAACATTATCATGAACAATCACCAATACATTTACATAGAACCATCTATATTCGATATTTAAACAAAACAGAAAATAACCAATTGTATACCCTTTATGTGGAATGGCTTAGTCTTCCATTAGTGGTTTTTTTATGAACATAACATAACATAACATAACATAACATAAATTTTATTTCGAGATTGGACTTGAGCGTGGCAATGCTCATCGTCCATTACATTGTATATATAAACGATTACATTTATTAACATATGTACATACAATTAAACAATAATTGTACACGTGCGTATGTCAATCAGTATCTATACTGCGGAAGCAGGTAAAAAAAAAGAAAAAAACACATGTATGGGGGAATATAAAGAAAAACTGAAAGGATTCACATTTCATTTGGTAACTGATTAATTTTGAAGGTTTAGTGTATTTTTCCTTTCAATCGATGCCTTGATGCAATATGCTGCAAGGTTATGCAGTATTCTTTTTTTTGTTGAATTAAGAAGTTGTATTAATTTGAAAATACTTGGTCTGGTGAAATAGAAGGTTGGTATAAATGTTTCTCTCAATAGTCTATAGTAGGGACAAATGAGTATAAAATGGAATTCGTCTTCCAAATCATTTAAATCACAAAGTGTACATTTTCTATCGGATCGATCAATGTTTCTATGTCTACCGGTAACGATATTCAATTGGCTAGAAGACATCCTAAATTTGGCTAATATGTTCCTATAAGTTGTGTTGTAAATATTCTGTATATAAAATGACATTTCGAAAGTTTGCTTTAAGCCCCTAAACAGTGTTAGTGAAGCTTTTGAGTTTAAATCTTGGTTCCAGTTATTTATGTAGTGGTCTAGAAGTCTGGTCTTTAAGATAGAAGAGAAAGCTTTTATGTTTACTGAATCTGGAAATATCCATACGTCATTGAATCCACAGCTTACTAATAAGTTCTTAACTTTATTAGCCCAGTTCAATGAATTATCATTAAGATCTATATCGTATCTCATTCTGTTTATAACGGTGTTAAGTATACAATTATCGCGTTTTGATGAAAATAGTTTTAAAAAGAAATTAACAATTCTTATGTTTGAATTAACTGAGAGAGGAAATCTTCCTAGTTCACCGTATATGGCACTATTACTAGTAGATTGATTTACATTCATCATTATTTTTAGAAACTTTCTATGCACTCTCTCTCAATGGTGTCTGATTTGAAAAATCCCAGCACCTCGCAAGAATAATTCAATATTGAGGCTACAAAAGAGTCGAACAGGGATAGCATGACCTTAACGGGAATATCTTTACCGCGGGTGACGGATAGAAGACCGTTCATCGCTTTAAGCCCTTTACCCGCTAGGGTTTTCAATGCGTGCATGAATGAACCGCCGCTTGTAAAAACAACGCCTAGGTAGTTGAACTGGTTGACAATTTCAATTTCTTTGTTTGAATAATTAAAATTCAGTGACTCTTTCTTCCTTCCACCTTTTTTAAATATCATGATTTTGGTCTTGTTAGTGTTAACATTGAGTTTCCATTTATTGCAGTATAATTCGAAGCTGTTTAATAACTGTTGTAACCCTTCTGCCGTTTCGGATATAATCACCGAACTACTTGTTCATAAAAAAGAGCCCTGAAAAAAGAGAATGCAGAGCCTTCTCAAGATGTTCGAATATGGATAAGAGTTCGTTTTTAAACATGTATATTAAACATCGGTAACCTATACATCACTTGTTCAAGTATATGAATATGTACCGGATCGTTAACCAAATATAATTATCAATACGAATATCTGTAATAGCTCTCAACGTTTACCAAATGTATATAATTATACATTTACATTTTTTCAGCTGAAAAAAAAACTTGTTAAAGTTTGTGTGTCACTTATCCTATATATGTTTAACAATAAATCTTATTCAATCGAATACTTGTGTCGTGTTTTTGAATATCAGCTATATGAACACGGTGGTGTTTAGCCTGTTATTGTTACTCTTGGAATGCTGGGTAAAATTCTAAGAATAGTTTTTTGTGTCGTCTGCTTAACAAAAATCTTTAATATCTGCTTAAATTTGGTTAATAATGATACTCAGAGTAGCAATCAGATTAGATCGCAGGCCAGTCACCAATTTACTTGGCAGCTGGCCTTGATCCAATCCATTTGTACAACCATGAAGTCGGTTACAAAACAATAAAGGTTAAGCTTCTATGATTCAATATGACACAAAGTGAAGTTGTACAAGAAATCCATTTTTTGATTAATATTTGGTTACAAAATTACCAGTGGAGATTCGTCAAGTATCATCCTTGCTTGAAAATGACTATGAACCATGTATTCGTCAAATAAAATGTATTTTCTGCTCTGTTCCTATCAGTTTTGGGGTGAGTGAAAATGGGATTTGGTTGTTGATTTTCTGGGCCAAGCCTTGAGAGGAGTTTTAAGCGTTCCTTTATGAGCAATAGTCATAAAATGAAATTGCACCGCCCCTGGGTGAACGTCTTTTCAATCAGTTGTTTTTCCGCAACAAAAATCTCATTAACATCCTACGTACATTTATCTTCATGTATCAATATCGTTTCACGTAGGTTTGACTACATTTACCTTTTACCATATATGGGATATACATGGGAGTTTCGACTGGTTCAAAACAAGAGCAGACGACAATTATAAGGCAAGGAATAACTTTCCCCGGGTGATATTTATTTAAACCATTAGGACAGAAGAAATACACCAATGTACTGCATTCAAACAAGCAGTTTCCTCTTAATGTTACAAAAGTTTTGAAAGATTTCTGCGGCTGGCGTTTCAACGTGAAGCAATATGACGTTTTAAGCTTAATAATTGTCGCTCAATTATCCTTTTGTCATGGTGTAACTGTCAATAGGGGGGTTCAGGAAGATGCTATGCAACAATTTATTCATGTAGGCTTTCGTACCTTTGATCCTTAGAATGCTGGGTAAATTTCTTGTCGTCTGATTTCCAAAACCTGCAATATCTGCTTAATTTTGTTGCATAAAGATACCCAGAGTAGCAAACAGGTTAGATCACAGGCCAGCCGCCAATCTACATAGCCTGTTTGCATGAGCATGAAATCGGTTCCAGCACCATAAAGGTTGAATTTCCCATTGTTAACGATATCAGGTAGATTTCCAGTCAGTGTGTATTGCATTAGCCTTAAAAGTACTTGTTCACGCATGAGGCAATTTGCAAGTCAAAATAAAATGTCTCTGAAACAATACAGATAAGCACATAATTTGCAAAATGTCTATCTTTATTTGCAAAAACAAAAGTCATGTATTAGAACAAACAATCGTCTGATATCGGTGAAATCTTTCGAGTAAGATGAGAAAATATAATCCTCATGGGTTCATCGAGACAGTTTTGATGTTTCGAATAATAACCCACCGATACTGCAACTCGAAGGAAAATAACTTGCCGAGAGGGGAAAAGTACCTACCTATAAAAGGGGTATAGTTTTTACAGCTTAAAACAGGTTTTTATTTACAACTTTAATTTACATAAACGTCACTCACCAGCGCATCTCAAAGGGCGCTCTTCGTAAAGATATTCAGGAGACATCAAGGAAAATGCGAACATAGTTTTTAGAAGTTTTTCCTTAAGAATCGACGCGATTAAATCTCTATGTGTTGTCGGGTACGATTCTTTCGTCCTAATGCGCTTGTTCGCAGAGTCGAAAATTTGGAAGTGAAAATAAAATGTCGTCGAAACAGTACAGTTTGTATATTGTTGTTTGATTTTCAAATAAAAGTAGCTTTTGAAAGTACAATTAATTCATGAATATGCAATATATCTAACTATGTACATTTCATATGCGGTATATTTCAAAATCCATGTCACGCTTTTCGATTAAAATACATGCTAATTCAGTGCATGCATACGTTAAAAAATAAAACAAACGATCTACTTTTGCTTCCTATGTCTGTTCTTCAGTGTGTATCATATAACGGTACAGGTGTGATAAAGTTTTAAAGGAATTGATTTTTAACTTTCAAATCTCCTTACATCTGTAAACAAGCCCATCGAAGTACTATTCATTAAGTTCTCTATATCAATATGACACAGTACAAAACTAAAGGACACATTACATGTCCAACCATGACAGATCTTTCAGACGGCAATTGACATCCAAATGATGTACGAATATATAGGGTTGGATAGTAAAAAATGTAAGAAGATTGCGATGATTCATGTAAGTTAAATAGGTTTTCCTTCGTATTTCCTTGATCTTTATAAATATCAGAGCAAGTCAATTCAGAACTGTAGAAGTAAACCCGGGTTATCTATTTGAATTGTTACGCCTGAAGAGTTCTCTATTCTAGATATGTTCAATTGAAATGGGTTCCATTGAAAAGATTTACATGTAACCCGACACATGAAGTCGTTTTATAGCTGGTCTTTCATGGGGAAATTATAAAGTTAAATCTTAACATTGTTAAAACTGCAAAACAGCTATAAAGTTGTATGCTATACACTAGAGCATAACCATTGGAAGCAATATTAGTATGCAGTGAAACCTCGTTTATCCGGACCCCGATTGTCCGGATGTCTTCCAATCCAAACGAAATTGTAAGGGAACGGAATTATTTGACCAGTTTGTTGCAGACGAATTTTGAAAACATTGTGGGTAAAGGAGAAATTGCTCATGACGAGCAATTTCTCCTTTTCCCACAATGTTTTCTGCCATATCAGAAGATTATTTTTGAATTTCATCACGTTTTGAAATGTCGTCTGCAAACTATTTCAATTTGGGACGGTCGACAATTTGGCGTTTGCGTAAACGTTATAAGTATACACGTGCATACAGACCGTGTATGCCTTAAACAACATGCTCTGCTTCATTAGTCTGGATGATTCGGTAATCCGGACATTTTGTTGGGAACGGACGTGTTCGCATTAACGAGACATCACTGTATATTAAAGTTTGTAGAGCCTGTTTTCAATGAACCAATTTGTATTGAAATCCAAAAGCGTTACAACAGTTTTGAAGCCTACTGCATGTTGACTATACAAACTTAGATTTATTGAGGTCTCCTGCTTTTGTTGTGCTTTCAATGGCTTCTTTCAATTGTATCTCATACAACAGCACAAACCCTATGTTGCTAATCATTTTTTTTATTTTGAATTTCAAATGCACTCACCTGTAAACAAACACCTTTAAGAATACTGTCCTCTATATAAGCGTATCTCTATTGTAAGGAAATAATTGCATTTATAAATCTTCCGGGTTGACCCTTAAATGAATTGGTTTGAATGCCAATCCAAAGATAAAGATATGCATTGCTTTTGTGCAACAGGATTAGAAAGATATCATGCAAACTGAGGAATTTCAAAGTTTATTTCCTTTTTAGGACCGGTGTCTAAAAGGTTTAGATCATGTATGGTACATGAGTAATGTGTTAGTTATTGTTTATACTCCATCCTTCGAAATAGGAGATCTTACCACGAAGTTTAAAAGTACATTAAATTATCCTCGACAATGTTGATGTTTGGATTCTCATGGAAAAAAGTGTTCAACAAAAAACGGAAAACGAACAAACACACACTCTTAAACATGATCCAGGCAATTTCATATGAATTCTAAAGCTAGAAAATAGAAATCAAAGATAAATTACCGATAGAGAACAGGGTACCGTTTTACTAAACAGTTTACGCTTAAGATTTGCGTAAGTCTATAACAACAAATCCTCATATTTCAATATTGGGCGAAACAATATTGCAAAGTAACACATCATCGGAATCGTCTCTCCGAGACGCTTCCAATGATGTGTCACATTGCAATATTGTACTTTCATTGAAGATACTATCCATGTTTATCAATTATGACTTACGCAAACATTTTCCGTAAGTTGGAAAAACGGACCCCAGTTGCTTAAGAGTACCACTATCTTCTGAAATTGAAATGATTCGTGAAATATCTCGACATATGATTATGTTAATGGTTAATTCCCGATTGTCTCTTAACTATAATTAGAATGCTCATCTTTTCATTTATAACACCACGCTAAAATCTGCAACACACGACTTAAGAAAGCATAGTGCGTTAAAGAGAAACTGCTTGTGACAAGCAACTTCACCTTTGATTGCTGTATCGTTAAATATACATTTCGTTCACACTGTTTGCTGCCTTATTGTACGACTCAGTTATATTTCTCACATTTTGTAACTTTAATCACATGTTTCCTAATATCTAACAATAACTCTGTCATTTTAAGGTTTTTCCGAGGGGTTTTCCCTTTTTTTCCCCAAATTGTTGGACTTCTTGGAAGACATAGTGTTAATCATGCTCCCTTTGACATTTCGCCAAAAAACATATAATACCCATCTAAAATACAAGATATACCGGCCTTTCATTTTCAGACATCACTGTTATTCAGGCAATCTTGATTTAAGTGACCGCTGTAAATCAGTGCATTGAAGGTTATTTAGTCAAATTTTGTCTTAACCCTTTACCAAACGCCATACTTTCGACTGTCCAAAATTGAAAGAGTTAGCAAACGACATTTCAAAATGTGATGAAATTGGAAAATAATCTACTGATTGGATAGAAAGCATTGTTGGAACAGGAATAATTGCTCGTTACGAGCAGAGTCCAGAGTCGTCTATAACCAAGTGGTTTAATGTCATTAATGTTAATGGGTTAATACAGGATGCACATTATTCATGTACAAATTCGAAACGATTATGGCACCAAAAAGAACAAAACAGGGATTTTAAATGTGGATAATATATTTATAACAGCGATAGTTTGAGACGGAACTGTTTGAGCACATCACAACATAACTATATGTTATTAATTACTTATATATTGTCCCATCATACCTTACTACTATTTGAAATCAATTTTGTTATATGCAAATTACTTTGTTTTACGTTGTACATTGAATTATCTTATAGTAATGTATTGTAATATACAAGAAACAAATATTAATAGCAATAGTGTCACTCCATTGCACTCTGGCTAATTGGACTAGAACAAAGGTTTGAAGCCAATGCCATGCCATATCAGGGTGTTACTGAGGTAGCTCAAGGGAAAGTTGAAACATAAACCAAAGCATGTTGAAACCGTCGAGAATAAAAAATACGTACGCCGAAACGTTTCTTCGTAGCCATATTACTAGTAAGGAAGATATATAATATAGCATAATCCTATAAAACGTAGGCACAGGGGCCCATAGTTCAAACACAATTTCTATTACATGCATTAACATGAATAAACAGTTGAAATATTAAGACAACCACGTACATATTACTGTATATTTGTGATGATGTAAAGGATTAGTACAGACGTACATAGTCCACAACAAAGCAAGCAAGGCTTGGATAATCCGTATTACCAAATGACCTACGTTTGAATGATGCGGCCTTTTATTTTTGTCACATATCTTGACACAAACGATATTTCGACAACGTAAAGGGTTTTGTGGTTTTGTTCGTCAAGCCCGAATGATCATCATGATTACCGTCTTACAAAACTCGTCGGGCGGCTTTACTTCACTTCCCAATTTAAGGGAGTATACAAGTCTCAAATAGCCGCGGTTTGAAATCTTTGTTTTATATCGTAAACTGGATTAACTCCAAATTTGTATCGAGTTGATTGTTTGTAAATATTGTGTAGCATATTCGGTTCAAAGATCGATCGTTTGTTGTTATTTTTTTTTTCTGATTATTTATTTGTTTGCAAATAATTTAATTCAGTATTTGAAAATGCAAAAAACCGGTTTGAGGGGATATCTATTGAAAGCAATGGGCTTTCTCGAATCTTTTCCGCGTTTCGCATATTCAAATCCGAACTGCTGGTTGGAAAATAAAATAAACATTTGAACCGGAAATTGCCGTTCCGGATCGGATTGTGCATGGAACACAGTCTTGTCAGGAACGACAATTTACACACAATAAAAGAATACATGAAACTGGAGAAACAAAGAAGAAAATCGTGAAAAATATTAGTTTTTAATATTTTGGGTGGCATCTTAGATTTCGTTTAATGAATTTCACTTAAACCTTA
Organism: Cerastoderma edule; assembly: GCA_947846245.1. NCBI lineage: Eukaryota > Metazoa > Mollusca > Bivalvia > Cardiida > Cardiidae > Cerastoderma > Cerastoderma edule. The sequence goes on from OX401408.1 coordinate 40,601,567, forward strand.
TTCTAAATTTTTCATTTAAATCAATCATTTCAATCTAAACGCGATATTTTGTCTTATTCGTTTAAATGATAATTATATACAGGACAAGAAGATATTCTTTCGCTTAATGCGTGCGGAACATTGATTCTGGGGACATTAGATCACGTGTGAACGATGGGCAAATATGATAAAGACCGTCCCGCGGAGGATGGGACCGTGAATAAGCCGGATCCGGACATCAAGGAGCGAGAGACCTGGGGTAACAAGTTCGATTTCCTCCTGGCTTGCATTGGCTTCTCTGTGGGACTCGGGAACGTGTGGCGGTTTCCGTATCTGTGCTACAAGAACGGTGGAGGTAAGTGTCTTGCTAGCTTTTAACCCTTATAATGCGTAATTAATTAATTATCTAAGAAAAGATTTTCTTGTAGGCTGCTTTTCAAACACCTTAGATATCTGCTGAATTATGATTAGGAGAGATGCCCAGAGTAGTAACAGGCCAGCCGCCAATTTACTTAGCGGCTGGCCTGTTATTTTACCTTTTGTATAAGCATGAGGTCGGTTCCAGTACTCTAAGGGTGAGCATTAATATTGTTTTAACGGATACATATCATTGTGCTTAATTACTTTTTTCAAGTTATGGGTACCCACTGAGAAAGCTTTGGTGATGTTTAAACTGTCACCGCAATGCATCTTGTTCTGTTCAACCCTTGTTTTCAGTAAGAAAATAAAGTACATATTTCTGACCATGCATATTTTTCGGAAGATGAAGCAAAACATGCCATCATTGAGGAACGTGTTAAGAGTAAATGTTTGATAATTTTAGAATGAGCAACACTAATACCGAAACCAAGTGTCTGCTTAAAGATGATTGTATATTTAAACAGCATAACAAGGCAAAAGCGTTAACGAAGAAGTATATACGTGTACACATTCTACTTATCAGACCAATAACGTTGAAAATTGATTGCATATAGTGGGTTTGAATGACTTTGGATGTCGATCCATCAATACAGGTTTGGGCCATAAACAATTTCGCTGAATCATTACTAAAAACTACACTTATCTTTTTGATACCGCCTATAAACATTAGATTGTCAATGGGCGAACATACAGTCGCAGCTCAACCGTGCAGTGTTTAACCCATTACCAAACAATAACGGCATTTGACCAGTTTTTTTGCAGACGACTCTGGTAATCATTGTGGGAAAAGAAGAAATTGCTCTTAACGAGCAATTTCTCCTTTTCCCTCATTGTTTTCTGCCCTATCAGTAGATCATTTTTCAATTTCATCGCATTTTAAATTGTCGTCTGCAAACTCTTTCAATTAAGGACAGTCGAAAATTTGGCGTTTGGTAAAGGGTTAAGTATGGTCGAGCTACAAGTCTGTGCTCATGGTACACAGTTGGTAAGATGCAATTAGGGGGGTTTGCTTGACAAACAAAGAATATCGACACAAATGTGTGTGTCGGGGCGGCTGTGTATACTTACCTCAACTAATATATCAATCTTTCAACAAGAAATTCGAAATGAAAGTCTTTTAGGGTGTTTTCCTCCGTCGCAATGATGCGTTTTTACATCACCCTTTTTGAACGTTGTCCGGCATGATCAGTGTCAAATGCATTCTTTAACCACTTCGATATAACAGATATCGTCTTTGTAGTGGAAGGGTTTTGGGACGAAAATCGTTCGAAGTGACAAATGATAAATTGCTCTTAACGGGCTAGTTAGCATTTTGTCACGGTGTTTTCTACCAAATGTTGTTAGGGAAATAAAATGTTTATCGTCCGTTGTAAGTTTCTATTTGGACGAGCCATACATGTCTTATGAAGGGAAAGGGTATAGGCCTACAGACAAATAACGCGGAAAACATGTCTACCGTCTCGCCCTTAGCTACCACGGTTCTCCACACATGATGGAAGTCCTTCTTACCGAGATTTTCTACAAACTAGATCTGAAGCTTTAGAATTGTGGTTTCATAATCCAAGGCATTCAAATTCGAATGGGATATATTACAGAATGTTATAGCAAAGTTACCCTTTTCTCCATTACAATAACCCTATTCTACACGCCTGTATAGGACGATACCGTAAACCTCGTGGCAAACAATTCAACCGTTTGTCACAACGATTTATTGCTCAAAGTTTTAGAAAAGAAATTTCGAATGGGACTTGCTGCAAAATGAGAACATTGTTGCAAGATACCCCGTTACTCCTCCTTCACAATGCGTCTCTTCCACACTCCGATTTCACAGACCTCTTGGCAAGCGATTTAATCTTTTGTCACAATGGTAATTGCTTAAAAAAAAAAGGGAAGTTAGATTGTTCACACCAAAGTAATGTTGTCTGCTGTTGCCCTCAATATAAGCAGACACAACAATGCCTAAAAGTCCTACGACACATCTTTATCGTCACGCATTGATAGATTTTGCAGACGACAAATAAAATCTGATATATATTGAGAGAAAAAAGAATTGATTGGTTTGAACTGGTTCAGTGAATCTAGAAAAGATGCACTGAACACCATTTACCTAACAATTTGAAGATTCCTCTCTTTGTACAACCTCTCTCCGTGTCTAAGTCCCTGGTTTTCTTTATAGACCAAACCTAAATTCAAATGAGATCTGTGTCCCCTTAGAGTGCTTAGTAATCTAAAAATACATGTCTGTCTCGTCTGCTTTTCAAGTCTTTAAATTTTGACGTGGAAAGATACTCAGGGTAGCAAACAGGTTAGGTCACAGGTCAGCCGCAAATTTACTTGGCGGCTGACCTGTGATGTAACCTGTTTGCATAAGTATAAAGTCGGTTACAGCACTGTAAGGGTAAAAGGTAACCCCAAGTTTACCGTTTTAGTTGTTACGCCTGAAGAGTTCTCTATTCTATATGTGTTCAATCGAACTTAGTGGCGTCGCAGGATTGAAACGCAAGTAAACGTATAGTGTTTCGAAAGTGACTTTAAGCCATATTCCCTGGTGAAGACAAATTTAAACGCCTGTTTTGCAGACAACATTTGAATGTTTCATCTGCAACAGAAAATGTGCAATTAACGAGCAATGCCTTCTTTTTCCACACTGATTCCAACGTTAATGCTTTATTCGTTCAAATATAAATGTGTCTGGTCCATTTGGTAAAGTATAAGTACAATGTATAAATCGGTGGCTTCAATATAATCTGGAGAAGGTAAGGGCTAACTCGTGAATGTTGAATTCAATACTCTGAATGCGTTTATTCTTCAAGTTTCAAATATCGGTTTTGTGTGTTGGATTTCTTTCATAAAAACCAGGATTTGCATAACAGTTTTCTCTTCACAAACGCTTCACCTCAATTAAAGGTTTATGATTTGTCCCAAATATCTATAACTGCTAAACGCCAACCATAAATTGATACTTCCATAAATTGATAATGATTCAAAAGCAAAAAAAATAGACAAAAAGTTGCTCGTTACGAGTAATTGCTCATTTTCTTTTTAATATATTCTTTCAAATCTCCCGGTGTAAGAGCTCCAAAACGAAAATGTAAATTAAAGAATTTGTGATGATAATCTTTTACCCCAGGTCTTCTCTAATTATATTCATGTATTAGTCACGAACCTATGACAGTGTCCATTGTCACGAAATATATGGTCGTACTGGTGCATGCCGGGTACTGAGACTCGTGACTGGGACGCACAACCTGTATTCCCTCAACGGGTGGAACCTAGTACGATTAGAATGCTGTGTAATTTTCCAAAGAATAGATTTTTGGGTCATCTGCTTTCAAAAATCTTAAATATCTGTCCGATAGCATGAAGTCGGTTCAAGCATTATAAGGGTTAAACATTTCTATGAATAGACGGCATCATGCTATTTGTTATGAAGTTTAGAAGAAACTGTCCATTCCACCAGGTAAGCCTGAATCATTTATATCTCATAAATCACTGGATTGTCAGACTAAATGACAGAATAAGGAAGCACAATAATTACCTGAACAAATGGTTGTTTCAAAATGGGGGAAACTTCAGTCATTATCTTAAAACTGATTGCCAAGAGACTGTAAGTATACAAGGAACCCAGGATAATAAGCCAACTCGAAAGTATCAGTATTTCAGCCCAAATCCGATTGGACAAGCTTTGTAAAGGAAGATACTATGCCTATGAGAATGACCTCTTTTTAAGTTCCTTGTCAATATATATGCAAAACAAAAAAACACGCTCAGAACACCAGAAAGCGTGTTAATATTGGTTTAAAAATAAGACAGATTGCAGACTGAAATGGCAAATTTTGCAAGGTTACAGTTCTTTCAAAACCCAGATTTCCATTCACGAAAGAAGCATTGCATACAGTTAATGAAAGTATTTTATACTTCTTTTTAAATTCGATTGTATAGGTTTAATTACTTTTGGTAAACACAACTTTTTATTGAAGTTCGATATCCTTTTTGCTTATTTCTAAATTTGAAATATGAATAAAACATGTAATGGTGATATGACATGATGAAAATCGAAAACATTGTGAAAAGGGTGAATTAATCGTGTATTGTATCCCAATTGAACAGTTCTTTGTGTCTTTGAATGAGTTGTGCATACACATGAGAGAATGTGTAGCAGATTCATTAACGTATTCGAAATAGCAAATAACAGTGCCGTGAATCGTCATAAGAAGGAATAAAGATAGAACAGAACCTGTGTGATGGTTTTGCAATATTTGGAGCATATAAGAGCTAACGAAAGTCATAGAGTTGTCCGAAAACGATTCAGACACATCTACAGATTTCGTCAGCGTTTACCAAACTTCCATGCCACAGAACTATTTCAAGGGAACAATCATCAGTCGCAAGATTCGTATCGAGTTTAAGTTGCAATGAATGTGCTCTTCCTTTGCGTTAATTATATGTCATTTAAGGCGTATAAATCAATTAGAAAATGTAGTTTTAGTCTTTGATACCTAGTGAAAAAGTAATTTCATCGCATTACCTTTTTGGCACTATGTATTCTAAATTGCGTCTAGTTTGAAAGGACAGCGTCCGTGTGAAGGAAATTAACCCTTTACCAAACGCCAACGTTTCGACTATCCCAAATTGAAAGAGTTTGCAGACGACATTTCTAAATGTGATAAGAAAAGAATCATATTCTGATAGGGCATAAAACATCGTGAAAAGGTGAAATTGCTCGGTAAGAGAATTTTCTCCTATTCCCACAATGTTTTCCAGAGTAGCCTGCAAGAAACTGGTTAAATGTCGTTATTGTTTGGTAATGGGCAAAGGGTTCAATACTAAATATAGATACAATTCAATAACATGTTTTAAAATAGGTTACTAGTATTGACCTTTGTATTAAACTAACTGGTATGATCCTTAGGTATAACCATTTACACTATACTTCCTTTTGTGACCGGTCCGAATTGAAAGACACAGTTAACATAGATAATTACTAATGATTAATAATAATTTCTGCGGGATATTCATAGAAAATCATTATTTTTAAGGAGGTAAGCGGGGGACTCGTCAAGTCATACAGATACCCTTTTCCTGTGGAATCAAGAGAATAAGTAACACATTGCCGACGACATGAAGGTCCATCCGAAGCAAAGAAGAGATAGAAATGTGTGTGTTAAGCATACTAAACCCTTATGCGTTATTAAAGGTTTAGTGGTTAAATGAGGGGAGGGGGGTGGGGGGGGCAACCAAACCATGGAGTGTTTTCGCGATTTACGGTTCAGGAAATTGCGAAACAGTCCATGAGTGATTTAGGTTATTAGGCCCATCGATCGAGAGCAAAACTGTTGATACTAACTGAAACCACTTCAAACTGGCCCTATGATAGGGATTATCCGATGAAATACCAGTAAGTAATAAGGAAGATGTACCTGTATGAACATCAGAAGCGAGGGTTATGCGGCCAGTCTTTTCTCAAATCTGACCACGGTTTAAATTCTGCTCAAACATGTGCGGTCATGATATACTGTTTTGATAGGATTGATGAAACACATTTCATGAACATTTCATGAACTGGTATCTGTTGCTTCTTGTGGTCTACGTGTTCGAATGGTTGTCCCTTATTCTAGAATAAAGCGTGTTTATGTTTAAAAAAACTTTAAATTTAAATAAGCCTGAATCTAATTGAGACCGGCCTACACGATACATATTATCAATGCCATCATCATTTTAAGGTGGGGATACATCCTTTTAGCTTAACAACAACGCATTGCTCTTTAACAAATTACTTGTGTGTACTTCAAAGTTCAATGGAGTACAAAACAATAACGATTAGTCAATTGTCAGAAACATGCCGTCATTAATCAACTAAAACATCCTTTCCTCCGAAAGGCGCTTATTCACTTAAGGCAAAATTTGAAAGTAAAAATAAAATGTCGTTGAAGCAATGCAGATTTCGTATTGTTGTTTGATATGCAAATAGAAGTAGCTCATTCAGGCATAGTTATCGCAGTAAATGTCAACTGATCTGTGTACAGTTAATATACATTAGATCACAAAAGTTATTTCAAGATTTCGAGTTGAAATGCATGTTAATTCACTGTATTCACACTTTAAAGAATAAGACAATGTAATTTTGATTCTAGTGACTATTCTTTGGCGTTTATCATATAATAGTCGTTGTGTAGTTTTGACCCATATCGTGCGGGAACCGACGTCATGCTTATGCAAACAGGTTAGATCAAGGCGAGCCGCCAACTGGCCTGTGATCCAACCTAGTTGCTACTCTGAATATCTTTCCTAATCAAAGTTAAGCAGATATATAAGAGTTTGGAAAGCAGACAACACAACAATCTAGTCATAGAAAAATAACTAGCATTCTAAGGCTTGAAGATATTAATTCCCAACTTACAAATTTCATCTCATATGTGAACAAGCACAGCTTATAGGCATGAATGGCGCACCTTTGAGTTTTACGATGACAAACTGTTACAATTAACCACATCCTTCTGTAGAGAAAACAAATAACAACAAAACATGCACATATGACATCAATGTGGTATAAACCGCTCCCATGCTATTATCACTGCCTATGGATACAGCGTACCATTTTACTAAACAGTTTACGCTAAAAGGCACATAAAAAGAGGCTAATGCTATATCAAAGTATATTATATGATAAACATTTGATCAGATTCAAAAAGTTATCACCAGAAAACGCCACCAGCACAACTAAAACGTGAAAGTCAACCAGAAATAACACAGATTAGCCAGTTTGATAATTCAGATTGTGTGATTGTTTCACCCCTGACCATTTATGTCTCTGCCTTGACCTTGCCAGTTGATACACACATTTTTGAACCGACCAATCAGAATTTGTTATTTTGAAAATGTAAACAAACAGGTTGTTGATAAACATGATTGCATTGGAGACAACTATATTTCAAGCACGAAATAACTTATGTTAAAGGAGTCTATTTAATAGAGTCTCAATGCATTCGTAAATAAAATTTCATGACTTTACTGAACATAATAAAAGAACTCCATATACTTTTCAGTAATTTATTTGGACTCATCTCCTTTTATGTGCTTTTAAGATTTGCGTAAATCTAAAACATCAATTCCTCTTTTGTCAATATTGGGAAAAGAAATATTGCAAAGTAACACATCATTGGAATCGTCTCTCAGACGCTTCCAATGATGTGTCACATTGCAATAGTGTACTTTCATTGAAGATACTATCCATGTTTATCAGTTATGACTTACGCAAATATTTTCCCTAAGTTGTTTAGTAAAACGGTGAAGTACTGGCGACGTAATGTATACATACCTAATGCACGGTGGTTAATCAAAACGGCTTCTATGCGTATAATCGAGCGTTGCATTGCTTCTATACTTACAGGCACCGGCTTCTATACCGATAAATCGTGTTGACATGTGATGACGGGTGTGTTTATTTCTTTAATATCTTAGCAGATACGACAAAGTTTATTGCATTAATTATCTGACGGAACATCTTATATATTTGTTCGTTGATATAAACTGACATTTGCGTTCGACATGTTCCGGTATTCAAAAACAAACCAAAAATGTGAAGCAGAAATAAGTGAGAACTCTTCAAAGTTGATTTAAAAGACAACATTTCAATCATTTCTTAAGGTATTAAACGCTTATTGACATTGTTTTGGCAAATTTAACACACATTAACTGATACTTCTCAATAATTTCGGGTTTTGAAGTTTGATAAGCCCTACACATGGTAAAAATAAGAGATATTTTAATGCAACGGATAATATACGTACACGGCACCGGCTTATTAACGATGTAAACGGACAATATTATATAACCCGTTTCTAATCATTAGTTAAGTTGTAAAACATATTTTTTTCATTAGAATAGTTTCGACATAATTTATTCAAAATGATATCTTGATAAATTAAGCCGATTTTTTCACTTTGTGTGTGAAATTTGCATCAAGATGAGGCGTTTTCTATATCAAGTTATTTCACTTGAAATAAGCTAATTCGTTTAACTCATGAAATTAGGTTTGTTTTTTATTAGACTCTATGATTTGCATTCGCATTATCATTACAAATAGTTTCATCAAGAAATATTAGACACATAGTCGAGACTATTGTATCTACTGCTTTACTTCCTTGGAAGAGAATTAAGCCCAAAGTGATGAGGGACCATTATTAAAAGTTGCGACATTAATACCTCGACCACAGAGGCCACTCAGAGTTATCTTGTCCGTGCCTATATGAACCGCATTTTCTTGTGTGTAAGTACAATAACAGGATGTATGCTTTTGAAACACAATGCATACGACATTAAATAATTTTCCGTGTTAATAGTTCGTTCAGAATTAACACTTAGCCTTTCGTGTCAACAGATTTAAATCAATTTATTGGTATGATCAACATAAATTGGACGAGACGAAAGTGGCATGGCAAACTCGAACAAAACGATGTTGGACAAGACAATGACAAACTCGGGCGAGACATCGTTGGAAAAGACATTAACAAAAAGAAGAAACTAACTTGGGCGAGACAATATTGAACACTTCAGTGGAAGGACCGCTTTAAAAGACTTGAATGGACAGTAATTATCGTGGGGGATGAACATGGGTGGGTAGCATCTATTCGTCTCTCCTTTTGTTGATATAACAAAGAGAGGCCGTCTTCGTTTTAACGTATAAAACAAAAGAATGAGGGTTCATATAGAAGCCAGTGCTATCTGTTCGTACATTAGCCGGTGCCAAAAATTAATGCATTATAGACTATTCATACATTATCCGTAGCCAACCCCGTTGAGGATTTTTATATATTTCTTTATTATTCTGATGAACCAAAGAATGGACCATTTTCTTTTTCGTTTTAACCTGTAAAAGAGAATAAAATGAGAATGAGGGTTCATATAGAAACCGGTGCCATCTGTTCGTACATTAGCCGGTGCCACAAATTACAGCTTTATAGGTTATTCGTACATTATCCGTAGCCACCCCCGTTGAGGATTTTTATATATTTCTTTTATTTACAGCCATTAAATATGCCAATAAAACGATGCATACATGGATCTTTATTTTTCTGATGAATTACATTTTGGAAAAGAACATAATCTCTTAAAAGTCAGACAAAAGACTATATTTTCATCGAAGTGTTTACATTGAGGACCCGCATGCTGCCAACTTGTTTTCTTTAGTGTGGATTAAATAAAATGACAAGACAAAATACATACGTTATACAAAAAAGTTCATATTGTTCCGTGATACACTTCATTTTGATAAATTATTTCTCTTTTTCTTCTTTTTCCCGGTCCATCTTCATGTTTTTCTTTGTTTATAAACGTATAGAAACCAGTGCTTGTACGTATAGAACCATGCAACGCAAGATTATACGCATAGAAGGCGTTTTGATTAACCACCGTGTAATGTCAAATGAGTGAAAACGCTTGTAAAACAGCACATTTAAGTGTATCGACGTGTAACGTGACGAATCAAAGTAAGCCCTTAAGCTAACGTTTACTGTTGCGTTTGAAATAGTGATACAAATTTCGACCATCAGTTTTCGAAAGTTTTATCGCTTTAATGATATGAAGCTATACAATGTTTATCCAATTCACGAAGACACGTGTTTATCCATCGGATTGATGTCTAACGCATTTTAAAGTATATTTTAAGGTTTATTATGGAGCCCTTTCATTCATTCATGAGTGCGTACACACGTTTTAATGACCACCTTTAAAATGTTGGCAGTGATGATTTAAAAGATCTACATGCTGAGATGTGCACCATACCACCAAGAGATACCAATTCGGAATCTTGATTCAATAAAAGTCTGAAAATTTTCACGTCTAGAGAAATTCACGTTTTGTCATGTTTAATCTTAAAACGTTTTGGAAATTTGAACGTGTTAAGCGAGAGGGTTTGTTCCACTCGAGGCGGCTGTTTCACATATGACTTTCTCCCATCGTAGAACGGGTTAGTCTTTGAGCCATCTAAATAAAATAAAAAAAAATGATGACGAATAAGTATTAAACGTACGTCCATGTATTTTCGGAAATAAGGGCAAAACCGTTATAACAAAGCGATAATTTATCTCTATGCAAAATTCTCGTTAAATGGAACGGTGTTTTATAGTGAACTTGTATACTCTTGACGCATTTTGGTATGCGTAAATGAAGTAAATAGTTGTTTTGATGTATACATGGTTGACCTTTTTATAGAAGACGCAGCACCAAAGTATATACTTTAGTAACTTTATATACCAATTGTCTTGAAAAAGATACTCATTCGTTCAGTTCAATGACCGCTTCACTTAATGCCCTATTAAGCATTTAAGGCCTAGTTAGTAGCGAGCTATATTTGAAACCTGAGGGATCATATGGTTTTAAAGACCCTGGCTATAGTCTTCCCGCAATAAATTGAAACAAATACCACGTGATTTATCCGTCTCTCACCATTGTTCGATTTATTCCATATCCGTGAATCATGGGTCATGTTGTCGCAAAGGTACTTTAAATCGCCATGACACAACGCAAATATAATCTATTCTAATAATTCTATAGTTTTATAAAAATTAACATTTTTGTAAGAGCATGTTCGATTGCCAATATAAACACCCTTCCATGTAACATCTTCACTAAATCAATTTATTCTTTACAAGCCATTGATTGCTTGCCCATAAGAGGAGAAGTGCTTAACTTGTCATTCGCAGCAGATTTGCTTAGTCGTCCGTGCATCGGAGGTATTTTCTTAGACTCCACGAACACTTTTATGTCTAACCGAAGGCAGATGGTATCACTATAATTTGACACAGTAATTGACCATTGGTTCAATTTCTCATTTTAATGTTCTCCCTGTATGAAGTGAGCTACACTTATCGATACTCCAGGCAAACCAATCTCGACCAAGTTCATACAAGACAGAAGTTATCATTTTAAAATGCATTAATAGATAGACTATGAAATAGTTCTATCAAAATGTGGATGTACTCACTATGAGTAAAGCATTACTTTTGTGAAGTTGTAGATTTTAGTTGCCTATTGTATCACTGTTAAAGCTCGTCCCTATAAGGGTAAAGGTCGCTGGTCTGAATTTGACTTTATAACCATGTGAAGTAAGTTATCGATGAAGACATTTAATTATAAAGTTACTTTAACAAGTAGGTAGGTAGGTAAGTACATGTATAGTTAAAACCGAACACATATCAGGACGAGTAAGTTCACTTCAATGTGAAAAAGAAAATACCATTCTTGACGTTATATCCATGCCAACGTCATGTCGCATTGAATGGTTTGTATATAGGCAATGCTTGCTAAGTTCCTTGTTTCTTTTTTGTCTTTGAGACCACCCCATTCTCTAAGTTTGAGCCCCTAAGTTGCAGGTATTATGTCTGCCGGGAAACAAATGAAGTTGATAGGACATACACTGAAGGTGTTGAAAGGACCTCTAAAAGGGTCGTGTTATCGGATGTAAAACAAAACACAGGTGCCTTCAGACAGACTATAGTGTTGCATTCAACGTTACCTCAATTAAAGAGTATTACATCAAACGCTTTCGATTCAATCCAAGACAACTTAGATAGTACACATAAAGTATATTGATATAGTGTACAACTCAGTATATGACATGTTTATCGTATTATAATATAGAACGTATAATGTAATTAAATCAACGAAAAGCGCCCCTTTTGTATGATCCATTTGCTTCATAATTAAACAATTAAACTCGTCTGATACTAAAGTATTCTAGAAAACAATGTGAGAAAAGGATAGCAATATTTTATGTTTAAAGTCATACATTGTATATAGATATCATCATCTCCGTTTAGCCTGTCTGCTGATGCGGCAAAACATGTTGAAAACTCATTTACATTTTAGCGATGTAAATCAAGCCTGAATACCCTTAATTTCACCAAAGGTTCCTTTACTCATCGCTTAATACTGTTTCATTTCAACGAGGCATTAGCCTAAGTCTTAAGTAACCACAATGTGAAAAACGGAAATTACTCGTTTCTTCTAGATATCATACAAGTAATATATTCAAACCTTTACCAAACGCCAAATTTTCGACTGTCCCAAATTGAAATTGAGTTTTCAGACGACATTTCAAAGTGGGATCAAATTGAAAAATAATATTCTGACAGAAAACATTATTTGAAAAGAAGAGCAATTCCTCCTTTTCCAACAATGTTTTCGAGAAGCATCTGTAACAAACTGGTCAAATATCATTATTGTTTGGTAAAGTGTTTAGCAGAGTAGTATTTTGTAAAATTAGTTTTCGGCCAACACGAATTCTTGTCAAGAATCATATGCTTATCCGGGTATTTAAGGAATAAAGGGTTAATTTATTCTTTTTACCTATAAACTGGTACATGAAGTGTTTTCATGTTTGGTCTCCGTTGATGGGTATATATAAGATGACCTTTCAGAAATATCCAGCTGGGAAAATGGCTTGTAAACACCACATAAAACTATTTATGTGAATTTGATAGGTTAAATAAGGCCATTTTACTTCAAACAGGGTCATGACCCCGATTATAGATACATTCTTTCAGCGAATTGGTTTAACCCATTACCAAATGATAACAACAATTGACCACTTTGTTGCAGTCAACTCTGGAAGACATTGTGGGAATGGAAGAAATTGCTCGTGACGAGCAATTTTTCCTTTTCCCACGATGTCTTCCATGCTGTCAAAAGATTACTTTCCAATTGCATCATATTTTAAAATGTCGTCTGCAAACTCTCTCAATTTAGGACAGTGGAAAGTATGGCGTTTGGGAAACGGTTAAGCATCTTAAAGACACAAACAAGATCTCGATTTCGCACAGCCTCTTTGATTGCGATGAGGTAATTATATAAAACATTATAGGTCCGAAATCTGTTTTCATGTGTTAAATTATTTCTCTATCATCTAAAGAATACAAACACAAGTTCATTTTCTTGAAAAGGAGAAAGATAACATCATGTATGGAAAATGAATTACAGTTCGTTTTCCGAAATGATAAAAATATGTTTCCGGAAAACGAATAAGAAAATGAATATTTCATTTACATAACACCTCAGTAAGTAGCAATCAACACACTTATCAATAGCGCCAAAAGACTAACGTACAATGTTCTGTGCATCCTACTTACGTTAACATTTCCATAAATACATTGACGTGTCATTTACATTTCGAAGAACATGTGTTTTATTAGGATTTTTCCCCTTAAATTATCTATTAAGCTTTTTCCACGAAATTCAAAAAATATAATCATTAAATCACGTGATAGTGTTTCGTATTTGTATTTGTATTTGTAAATAGTTAGTATTGTAAAATGACTATGTATATGTACTTGTCAAATAAATCTATGTTCTGTTCTGTTCTGTTCTGATTTAACACCGTATCAACAGTATTGGAGCTATATCGCGATGCCAGGACCATAACCGATTTATGAAACGCCTAAGCGGTATTGACAATAATGTCTGTTCATTCCATAAAGTCCAATTCATTTGCAGAAGGGAGTTAAAAGGCAACTTATCATGGAGGTACAAATTTAATAGAACCAGGGATGGATGCCTCACGCAGAGTGGTCTATTAATTTCAAGCTCAGACATCTAGGTATACTGTAGTTTGAAAGTTCGTGTCTAAAACAATAGTTCAGCAAGAGAATGGCTTGTTCAATGTGCCATGGAAGGCGCCTTGATTCGATTTGCACTTATTGATAAAAGAAAGCCAGCATGCTGTGTTTAGTCTACGATGTGTCAACAGTATTTCATGACTTTGTACGATGTATATTATTTCGAGCGTTCCCTTTTTCGTGATTCAAGGACATTTATCTCTTGCGACAATATATTGTGTACAGTTCTTTCAATACGTTTTCATTCGGATTAACGAAGCTTAGACGCATCGTGCTTGATATACACTGAATAAACATAGATATACATCTTTATATCGAAGGTTTGATAAAAAAGAAAAGTTCGGGTCTGCTAAAGAAGCCTCTATACAAATTCGAATAAGTGTAAAATATCAAATGTTTGCGCTCACCTTAGCATGGAGATCCGAATTCGACACCTTTTAAAGAAATCCTTTGAAATGTGTGTAAACTACTCAATGTTTTCAATCCTTTACTTTTACCAAAAAGCTTTTGCTTAACAACTTTAAAACGTTTAAGCAGTATTGTTCATGCAAAAGGAAAATGCAAGTTAACCTTTAGCATTGAAATCATTTCAAAATTGTTAAAGTAGTTGTTTTTTTGTCCAAAGTATTGTATTTGTTTTCTTCTTCAAATGCATTGTTTTGTCTTATTTTTTAGAAAGTTGAAGGTAAACGTTCTTTTTAACTCGTTTGGTTCAGGGTTGAATGTGCGTATACACACTTTAACCATGGTTAAACTAAAACGAGATCATATTTATTTGCAACCACATTTGCTATTATTCAGCTTGGTAGTTGTTTTTTGTCGTTTCCCATTGTTACTAAGTTGTCGACCGACGACAACACCAACATTCTTTGACATGATTGTACAACACAAAGGAAACTCAACAAGGATAAATGCTTTTGTTGGCATACATAGAAAAACAAGAATGCACTGCGTACCTGTGTAAAATATTATTATAGGGTGACACTGATACAACGAGATAAACATCTTCTCTGTAAGGCCTATAGATTGCTAACACATTAATCTAGGTTAAATAGATACTTTATGGTTCAGGTCTGTGTATTGACGTAAACAGAATGCTATACCATTATGATACGACTTCTCCTCATTGACAATTTTTGACGTCACCATGATGGTTCTTTATTGGCAGCGTCGCGTTCGATATTGCAGCAAGCGTGTTGTAGGTTATGGGTTCACGATGCGTGCATGTACCATCTTGTACAATGGCATGGAGGGTACTGTGTAAGGTATCCTGTTTTAGAGAACTTCTAAAATCGACGTTCTAGATGAACAACCCGTATAAAAAGTACAGATCCCTAAACTTTATACTTCCTCACAGCACTCTTTAAAAACCCCACGGAAACCTATCCATCTCTTGGAAGGGGTTATGAGGCAGAATAAACATTCAAAGGGTTTAAGATGGAACTGTGTGCAAATCTCCGACAAGCATATGTGCGTGTGAATGTAGACAATGTTTTCACTAGCTCTTATTGTGAAGAAACAACTTCGATATACATCTGATGGCCTCGAATTTGTCACATGTTCAATTTCACTGAAAGGGACCTCAATAAGAACATCTTATGACATATATGAAGCAGTTGTTCAAGTCAATGGTAGCGCTTTACAAAATGAAATAAGGAAAATATTTGCGTAAATGAAACCCGATATACATGGATCTTTACCTTATATAAAAGTACAATATACTAATATGCCACGGAAAGATGATTCCAATGGCACGTCACTTTGAAACACTGATTTTCTCAATACTAAAATGAGAGTAATTGTTGTGAACTTATGCACATGCTTAGCAAGAAATGGTTAGTACTCGTACAACGCTTCCAAGTACCCAAGGGAGAAATGGCGATTTTCGTCAAAACTGAGTTCCATAGAGCAAAACAACGCTTTCTGAGTATTTAACAAAAGATTCATAGCTTAAAGAAAAAATACCAAAACTCTTAACACATTACCAAACAATAACGACATTTGACCAGTTTATCGCAGACGACTCTGGAAAACATTGTGGGAAAAGGAGAAATTGCTCTTGACGAGCAATTTCTCCTTTTCCAACAAGGTTTTCTGCCCTATCAGAAGATTATTTTTCAATCGCATGACATTTTGAAGTGTCGTCTGCAAAGTGTTTCAATTTGGGACAGTCGAAAATTAAGTGTTTGGTCAAGGGTTAAACAAGGTTGTATTGTAGAATGCGTTGTCACTGTGATATATTCACTTAATTGGATGACTTAAGAGTATTGTAACTTGATATCGAGACCTTAATATAAGAATTGGTACAAGGTCAGTAACACGCAAAGAAAGCGTGTAGAGTCGTATAGAGTTAGGTGCTTGTAGGTTAGTGTATTGACAATGGCTTACCCTTTCTTAAAGGTGCTTCTTCATGGAAAGAAAATGAAAACGAAGTTAAATAGCGTTGAAACAATGCAGTTTTTACATTGTTTGATGTACAATTGATAGTAGTTTTTGAAAGCATGCTTAATTCAGGAGGCGTCAGTTTATCAAAGTATTCGAATCGTAAGAATAGCGGGGTCAACCTTTCGACTTATCATTAATCCACATAAGGTCCGACCATAGAGTATGTATTTTTGAAGATAGAGCAAAGGTTTTTGATAGTTGTCTTGCAGTCGATGTAAAATATGTATTTTCAGACTAAACTTATTCTGAGAAAGAGTTTTTTCTATAACAGTGTACGTTCAAAGATCCAATAGTTGGCCCTTAGCTTTAAAGAGTTTAACCAATTACCAAAAAATAACGACATTTGACCAGTTTGTTGCAGACGACTCTGGAAAACATTATGGAAAAAGGAGAACTTGCTCTTAACGAGCAATTACTTCTTTTCTCACATTGTTTTCTGCCCTATCAGAAGATTATTTTCAATTTCATCACATTTTGAAATGTCGTCTTCAAACTCTTTTAATTTGAGAAAGTCTAAAGTTTTGCATTTTGTAAAGGGTTAAGGTGAAGGCCTTCGAAATGTAAAGACTATAATTGTATTTGATTTGATTGAAATTGGTGAATGGTCTGGCAACCCAGTTGCTTGAACAACCACCTTTTCATAAAGTTATGAATGGAAATTGTGGAGGATTTTAAAGATCTATACAAATACCGGATTTCTGAAGTTATCTATTATTTTTCTACACCGTATAGCGTGGTTAACCACAGGAATCGGCTCACCGGGAACATTGTAATGAGTGCCCACAACATAGGCATTGTATGATAAATCTTAGATACTGCGTGAAAAGATTTCAAATACGATCTATGTCAAAAATACTAAACTTGTAAACATTGTTTGTGCGGGCAACATGCTTTGCAAGCTACTTATCATTTGCTTTGTGTCTTAGTGGTTTGGTTAGAAAACCTATTTCCAAATAATAACGACATTTGACCAGTTAGTTGCAGATGATCCTGAAAAACATTGTCGGAAAAGGAGATGCTCTGAACGAGCAAATTCTCTATTTCCCACAATGTTTTCTGCCCTATCACAAGATCGTTTTTCAATTGCATCACCTATAGAAATGTCGTCTGCAAACTATTTCAATTTGCGACAGTCGAAAGTTTGGCGTTTGGTAAAGGATTAAAACGTCTAACGGCCAGTCACAGGTCCGAGGTCTGTGTTGTTCAATCAACAAGTCTTTCCAAAGTTTGTTTAGTCTATCCTGAGCCAGCGATGAACCTCAATGAAACATGGTGTAGTCGTTCATATGAATATCCTGTATCAAGGCGTAGTTTAGTGAGCCGGGGTTACTGTTGATATTAAAAGCAGACCTTGTTGAAGGATTCTGGGTACACTTGCTCAGGATGATTACAGAGGTGTCCGAATATCATAATGATATTCGGACATCTCTACAATCATCCGAGCGAGGACACGTCCGAAACTTAGCGGAATGATATAAAGTACTGAATCAACTAATTGTATATTCGTGATAATCAAGTTTCATGTGTTCTATTTCCAGGTGCGTTCTTGATTCCATACCTAATATGCGTGATCGTCGGGGGTATTCCCCTGTTTTACCTCGAGGTGGCCGTGGGTCAGTTTATGGGCGTAGCAGGAATCAACGCCTGGAACATCTGTCCTATATTCAGGGGTAGGTTGGCCTTTCACTTGTTTCAAAGTTTGTTTACTCACTTACGTCAAGCAATGTACATTTCTTTTATATGCGCATATTTACGAAACGCGTTAGCGACACTTCATCTGAATTGTGGATCAATTATTGCTGCATAGTTAATTAGCTTTGGCATTACGGATCCATCATGGCTGCATAATTCACTAGTTTTGGCAGTACGGATCCATTATTGCTGCATTATTAACTAGTTTTAGAATCATTCTGTCAAAAGGAAAATTCGCCTAACAAGAGTTTTATTCAAATATTTATTACCCAGGTATCGGTCTCTCTACACTGATCATCGTGTTCTTCCTGAATTGTTACTACAACGTGATCCTGGCCTGGGCTTTTCGTTACCTGTTTGCTTCGTTCACGTCAAAGCTGCCCTGGACGGACTGTGATTACGATGACTGGGCTACTGTCCATTGCTCAAAATTTGACGAGGTTGCTCCTGTAAACAACACGTGTGATTATCCTCTACGGGCCGGGGGGTAAGTACTTTTTGGAGTTACGAATTACATTGTATTTGTAAACGTTTGACGAAACTGATCCCGTAAACAACACGTGTGATTATGTTCTACCCCCTTGTGGGTAATTACTTTTGGGAGTTCATGAATTGAATTGAATTAATTCATGGATAGCGTATAAATATACATGTAATACAAATCAATTTTAGACACGCACATACTTTATTTGATCGCATGGTAACATGGATCTTTTCTGCCGTGTGTGATTTGATCTGAGTGAAGAGTAAGTAGACCTATTTGAGTCGTACCAATCCTTGCTATATATTAAAACAATATACATATATAAAGAAAGTAACTTTATCTCATAATAAAACTCTCGGTAATTCTTCTTTCTTTTTTGTTAACAGGACCGTCCTCGGAGCGTTGTTCAACGGAACGTGTGTGACGACAGAGACGGCATTGTTGAACAACGTCACCATAACTAACGGAAGTAAACCTGACGTTGGATATCTTGTCGAGCCCGTCACGGAATATTGGGAGTAAGTGACCTGTTAACCATTTACAAACAATAATGACAGTTGACCAAGTCGTTCCAGACGACTCAAGAAAACATTGTGGGAAAAGAAGAAATTGTTCCAAACGAGAGGACGATAGAGATTGGATTGATAAGCCCACTGCATCATATGCGGATGTTATACTGGTCCAAATTGAAAGCAATTCATGATTTATCAATATCATAAAAAGTATATATCATGAGATATGTTTTATAATGCGGTGAAGAAACAGTTGTAATTATTACCCGCAGAATATAATCCCATCAAAATAGTTTCTAAAGACGTCTCCGTTTTCTGTGTCTAAGTGAAGTATTATTGAGTGAGAAGTCAACTGTTTTCACTCCTCAACTTTGTCTTGATTTCCATGAGCATATAAGACTGTCTTAATACCACACCATTGGATATATTCTCATAATCATACCATTTGCATAATATGTTCGCTATTTTGACATAAACTTTGTTGTCACAACACTTAATGTCGATACATTGCATTAGTTGAAGGATAGGAATCATTGTAATGTCCAAAGATCTTTCCATGTGGATTTACCTTAAACATACACTGGTGCAAAACCTTTCACTGGTAAATTACGAACATAGTCTGAAACAAAGTTGACAAACAGCGTTAACCCTTACAGTGCTGCAATCGACTCCATGCTAATGCAAACAGGTTATATCCAGGCCAGCCGCCAAGTAAATTGACGGCCGACCCGTGATCTAACCTGTCTGCAAACTCTTTTAATTGGGGACAATCACATTGCTGCGCACATTGACGTTTACACAAGTGTACAGTCTTAACACGTACGTTGATTTATTTCAGAAACAAGGTGTTGGCCATCACGGATGGTATTGATGAGATCGGAACGCCCAAATGGGATCTGGTGCTCTGTCTGCTGTTTGCTTGGATCGTCGTCTACGCCTGTATCTGTAAAGGCATCCGATCATCTGGCAAGGTAATGTAGGCGTGTGGGTTTAATGTGGTGTCTTTTTAACTACATTATGGCTTGTCTGGGATTCAGTTGTAATAGGCTTTGGATATCTAGTGTCTTGTCAAAAACCATTCCAAATAGGCCATAGGTTATTGTGTAACTCGAACATGTACCACCGGGTAACAAGTCGACCGCTTTTACCGTTGGATAATGCATGTGCCCCAGGTTATAGGTTTGTTTCCACCGAATAAGAATAATGGGTAACCAGCTTCAAGATTTGGTGCAATAATTTCAATCCTCTGAAATAAGTAGAATTTAAAATTGTTAGTACAAGGCAATCGTAGATACTGACTATCCTGTACTGTGTAGCCTGTATCTTTTTGTCACAAACATATCAATTTATTGATATACATTTTGTGTAAAACTATGTGTGCAGGCGTATAGCGTAAGTTCTTCAAAAAGGTAAAGAACGTAGAACAGGCTGTAACTAGTATTTTGTTTATACAAATAACAAAACCTCTAAGCCTTAGATTGCTGTGTAATTTTCTTAAAAAGTATTTTGTGTCGTCTGCTTTGCAAAACCTTAAATATTTGCTTAATTTTCAATTTACTTGAGGTGGGAATTATTGAATAAACATGTGTTTTGTATCGTATTGTATTGTATTGTGTTGTATTATATCGTATCGTATTGTAGTGTAGTGTATTATATCGTATCGTATTGTATTGTATATTGTCCTTGCAGGTGATGTACGTTACCGCCACGTCTCCCTACATCTTCATGTTGATCCTGTTAATCAGAAACTGTCTGCTGGAAGGAGCCGGGGATGGAATCGTGTTTTACCTGAAGCCTGATTTCGATAAGATTGCAGACACCCAGGTTTGTGTCACCAACTATGGACTCTTCTTATAACTTTTTTTAATTTTGCAACATTTATTTGTTATACATGTACTTACTCTTGTTCAAACTTACAATCACATATGATTTATGTCGTGCGTTCCACTATTTTCTTTTAAATTGACCAACGCTTGAATTTCACCTGACAATGTTGTGAGGTGAAAACAAAAAATGGTTTTATGACAAAGCATGTATGTTAAATAGAATACGAAATAAACGATAGTAGAACAGATAATGATTGTGGCACTCTGCCGAATATCGACCAAACATAATCCAAAAATGATTTATTTCGGTGGCACAGCATTTCTGGATTATGATTGGTCGATATTCGACAGAGTTGAATAAGGACATATGATAGTCAGCAACTAACTCGATTAGTTATCTTTTATTTCCTTATGAAGCGATGGAACATTTTTTATTCTGGTATATTCCAACTCATTGATCAAACCGTTTTAACCCTTTAACGAACGCAAAATTTTGACTGTCCCAAATTGAACGGGTTTGCAGACGACATCTAAAAACGCGATGAAATTGGAAAATAATATTCTTATAGGGCAGAAAACATTGTGGGAAAAGGAAAAATTGCTCGTTACGAGCAACTTCTCCTTTTCCCACAATGTTTTTTTCAGAGTCGTCTGCATCAAAGTGGTTAAATGTCGTTATTGTTTGTTAATGGGTTAACCACGAGTATTTGTCTGTTAACAGGTGTGGGTAGATGCAGGCACACAGATCTTCTTTTCCTACTCTATTTCACTCGGGGCCCTCACTGCTCTCGGGAGTTATAACAAGTTTCATCATAACTCCTACAGGTAAATATGTACATCAAAGTAATATGATGATACGCAAAGCCAAAATCGGGCGAAAGAGATTTCTTTCTTTCAATGTATGAACAGTGCTAATTCTCGACTATTATTGCACGTGTTTCCTTTGTAATGTAACAGTTATAGGCAGGGAAATTGTGTCTTGTCAGAATGCACTCCACTGTGAAAGAGAAAGCCATTTCCAAGATTCGAATTGGGGTGTTTGATTTGTATTGTCTACGACACCAACACAATAATTTCTACAGGAAAATGTGTTCATCAAACATTATGTTAGGTTAGATTAGATTAGAACAAAGGTGTATGCACAAAAACATTGTTTATCAAGATACACTGGCTACGCTACACCATTTACAGACGGCGTTTTTTACTTAAAGCAGGCGACTTTAGAAAAGCTTTGTAAAATATGAAAATAACCTTTCAATTCTGCTGTTGTGATATATAAATAGATTGAAAAAGCATTGTGGCAGAAGGAGAAAATGCTCGTTACTAGCAATTTCTCCTTTTGCCACAATGGTTTATGAAAGTTGTCTGCTGCTAGAAGCTAAAATGTGGCGTTACTTGGTAATGTTTTCAGTAAAAAACTGTATTTTTTCTTGAGGTTTTTGTCGTCTGCAACTGCCTTCAATTTGGAAAAGCCCAAACTCCCCGTATGAGAGTATAGATTAACCCTTTATCAAACACCAAATGTTCGACTTTCCCAAATTAAAAGAGGTTGCAGACGACATTTCAAAAAGTGATGAAATTGAAAAACAAACCCCTGATAGGACAGAAAACATTGTTGGAAAAGGAGAAATTGCTCATATTGAGCAGTTTCTCCTTTTTCCGTGATGTTTTCCAGAGTCGTCTGCAACAAAGTGGTCCAATGCCGTAATTGTTTGGTAATGGGTTAACACAAACATGTATATCCTTACAGGGACGCAATCATATTCGCATTGGCGAACAGCGGAACAAGCATATTCGCGGGATTCATCATATTTTCCATCCTCGGCCACATGGCGTTTATCCAAGATAAGGACATAGCAGACGTTGCTGAGGCGGGTAGGTTTACGAAGGAGGGCATAGGGTAGAATGACAGGGTTCAAAGGCTAAACGCATGTCTGCAATAAAAGAAACCAATATTGACTAGTTGATTGTCGAACCGCCTTCATTGGCACTAGGAAATAAATACAATTTGGGGTTTCAGCCACAATTGTCCAAGAGCACTTTGACCTATGAATTCAAGTGCTTAAATTGATGGGATTTTGTTCAGAACTTGTTCTCATTGTGCCAACAGGCATTGTACCGAACCCGGTCCAAGGCTCATTAGCACAGTGGTTTATCTCGAACTCCTCACAGTTATCTTCCCCTGCAACGCTGCATCGATCACTGCCATCACAACATTGTCATCCTGATTTGGATGCAATTCAAGTTTTGTTGTTGTTTTTTTTTTTTCATCAAATTTTTACCGGAAACAGTTGTTTATTTAGTAATATAGTCTTCCTGCGGTGAATTCTGACCAATTGATTTGAAAAATAGTTTGTTTCCATTACAAATAAAGGACAAATAAATCAATTTTTAGGTGCCGCAGCCATCTTTAAACGACATATTTGTTTGCATACTAGCCAGCTTGGTAAATGTACATACATGTATATAATTCTTATGCTTATTCCAGGTCCCGGGCTTGCCTTTATTGCCTACCCGAAAGCGCTGACTCTGCTGCCAGGCGCCCCCTTCTGGTCGGTCATGTTCTTTCTGATGATCATTCTGTTGGGTCTCGACAGTCAGGTGAGTACGGTAATGAACATTTGGGCCAAGTCACGGGAAAAGGGGCACTCGGACATAGCAAACAGTGTAGCCCGAAACCAGCCGCCACGTCACTGACCTTCTACCTTTAGATTAAATACAAATGATAACTGTCGTGACTATATGCTGGAATAATAGCGCTAAGAAAGAGCTGAGTCAGTGTTTTTTATTTATGTCCGAGTGCTCCTTTTCGCGTGGCGCGGCCCATTTGGTAGGATGAACAGGTGTCAGGAATATAGAAAAAGTAATCACATACTTTTCTCAAACTTGCATAATTGTAGTTTCTTTTTTGTCCATATTTCTGTGATCAAAATCCAGTCAAATATAAAACATTACTAATGCCCAAATTGAAAATTGACTTGGCCAGATATTATGTTTTCTTTACAGAAAGAAAGAGTGCAATGGTCAAAATCAAATGCGATCAAGGCAAATATAAACAGTCTGAATGCACAGATCATTTGCAATAACACGTTATATTTGATAGTCATAGTTTTAAGAGTCGTATTTTATAAGTCGTACCATCAAGATCCGTACATACGAGTATTTTATCTTTACAATGAAATTTGAATTATGAATGTTGCTTTTAATTAATTATTTAACGCCATAAAAAGGAAATGTGGAATTGCCGACCGATAATCTTAGAATTGAATATCACATCTCAGGTATGAAAAACCAATTCTTAAAGCCTATGCAGATTTTATGTAGGCTTAGATACTCTGAAAATAAAACCCAGCCTAGACCTCTTACCCAAGCCTTATGCAGCATATGTTGCCATTTGTGGTCAATGATTATAAAAATACATGTTGAATGGGGGATGAAATATCTTCTGATATTTAAGCAATTACCATTTCAGTGCACATGTATAGCTTTTCTTAGGTAATAAGATACGTGTTTCCATTTTGATATTTACGTTACACGATGCAAATTCAGCGATATTTTACATTTACATTGTGTGTTATGTTATGTATCCTATCAAATTTGAGCCTCTATACATGACTGCTAATTTAGGGTGTACATGCACAAGTATGCGTGTGCACACCTGTGCATATCTATCCTTTATGCATGCTCATTTTTATTTATCCCCAGTTTGTCGGTGTGGAGGGCGTGGTAACAGCCATTGTTGACCAGTTTCCAGACTACTTGAGACGTGGTTACCGGCGTGAGATATTTATAGGTTTTGTCTGTATACTACAGTTCCTAGTAGGAATCCCAATGGTGTGTCCGGTACGTATGCACAGAACTCTTGTTCTTATTCTGGCCTTTTCTGATTTGCATAAGTTGGTGGATGTGGTGCTGCAATGTAATCAAGGCGATAATTCTTGAGTTAAATGTTCAGTGATAAATGAATAAGTATTAACATATGCATAACTTATTCTATAAAAAAAAGCTAACCATGTCACCATGTTAACATGTGTGGTTAACCTATGGCAAAGCACATGGTGATTCACCCTTAGAATGCAGTGTAATTTTCTTAAAATATATTTTTGTGTCGTCTGCATCCCAAAACCTTTAATATCTGCTTAATTTTGATGAGGAAAGATACTCATCGTAGCAAACTGGTTAGATCACAGACCAGTCGCCAATTTACTGGGCGGCTGGCCTGCATCTGACCTGTTCGCATAAGCAAAAAGTCGGTTCCGGCACTTAGAGACTTATGGGTTGGTACGCCAGACCAATTCTGATAGCGTATGCTTCTATTGTTTGTAGGGCGGAATGTACGTGTTCCAGCTGTTTGATTACTACTCTGGTAGCAGGATTATCCTGTTTGTGGCGGCGTTCATGTGTGTGGCGGTGGCTTGGTGTTACGGTAAGTATCAGTCTAAATTCATCAAGTTTATCCAATGAAAACACATCTGAGATCATTTAGATGCTGCCATATTGTTTCTCGCGAGAATTACGTCATTGCACTTTCGTTTCCAAATAAAGTTCTTAAAGCTGAAATCTTAATAGTAGATATACACCTCAAATATATTCTAGAGTTAATACAATATTTCTGGTAAATCCTCCCCGGCTCATTACACAATTCCTATTAGCGTCCACGAAAAGTAGTTCATTGTGGATGCAAGTGTTGAACCAATCGGAACTACTCGGGTATTTTCGTAAGCTGTGAAATACACCTCGGATATAAGTGTAGGGTTACAATTTTTCGGGTAAATCGGCATCCGCCAATGAACACCTTTTCTAAGCGTGCATGTTAAGTAGTTCAATGTGTATGGAAGTGTTGGACATCCTTTTTAATCACTTTTGATCAGTAACTCATACCAAATGGCGAACTTGTTGTTGTGACATGTATACTTGTTTCCTCAATCAAGTTTAACGACTTTTTGGATTTTACATTCAAGATCTATTTTTAGAAACGAAAGAAAGTGACGTCATTCTCGCGGGAAACAATATGGCGTCATCCCTATTATTTCAGAGGTGTTTTCTATTGGATAAACCCGATGTGTTCAGATTGGTGTTGAACATCATTTAAAATAATAGTTTATCGGTGACTCATACATAATAGTGACATTATATGTTGTGATGTATATATAAATAACTTTTACCTTTACTTCGACCGTTGTAATCCGAGAACGACCGAAGTAATCCGGCAAAAAAAGTTTCAAATATATTGGTAAATAATGGACAATCTACAAAACACCCTTTGACAACTATTCATTTTTTCTACATAGCTTACTTATATAAACTATATTACATATACACTTCACATTACAGGTGTACGTCGTTTCTATGACAACCTCGAGATGATGTACGGGTTTAGGATTAACCCCTATATGATGGTTGGCTGGATGGTGACGTCACCGATATTCTGCATGGTACGTCACATGGCACACAGACAATGTCCACATTGCGCGAAGACCTGCTTTAAACCATTACCATACAATAACTAAATTTGACCAGTTTATAGTAGACGGCTCTGGAAATACATTGTGGGAAAGGAAAAATATCTCCTTTTCCCACAAGGTTGTCTACCCTATTAGAAGATTTTTCATTTTCATCACATTTTAAAATGTCGTCTGCAAACTCTTCCAATTTGGGACAGTCGAAGATTTGGCGTTTGGTAAAAGGTTAAACATGTTACTTTCTGCGGAGCCGAATGTCCGAAACCCAAGCTCGGCTTACTTCACTCCGAAGTTTTATTCAAGAGGCACTGCAAAGCCATTAAATTGTCGTAATTATCTGTATCCTGTTACTTTCTTCTTGTACTTATAATTACAACGTAAGTAAATATTAAAGGGTCCGAAATAATCTCACAGACTCACCAAGCTAACATACCAAACTTAAGAAATTGATATGAGGGACTAGCCAAGTTATCATCGCAAACTTGAGAAATTGATATCAGGGACTAGCCATGTTAACATCTCAAACTTAAGAACTTGGTTTCAAGGACTAGCCATGTTAACATCTCAAACTTAAGAACTTGGTTTCAAGGAATAGCCATGTTAACATCTCAAACTTAAGAACTTGGTTTCAAGGAATAGCCATGTTAACATCGCTAACTAAAGAAGTTAATCGCAATAAGCCGTAAAGTTACTATCAAAGACGTACTTAGTAAATCCCAAAGAGACGCTATTGCATCCATCAACACTACCATTATCCAAACATACCAACTCTCTCGCGCTCTCTCTCTCTATATATATATATTTCAGACGATATTCATACTGAGTACTATAGATTATTCTGAGTTGGACTATAAACGACCGAAGGGTGTGTACGTGTATCCGCAATGGGCGGTGGGTGTTGGCTGGACAATGGCAGGGTTTGCGGCCATCTGGATCCCCATATCCTGGATCTACCATATCGTCCTTTATGGGCAAAAGTGGGAGGTAGGTTTGATATACTACGTGTTGGTACCATCGGTCCATATGACGGAGACCTTTCTCTTTGAAATTGGAACGAATATTCGTATATTCGGTTGAAGGTCCGAATATTCGAATCGTAGATCACTATTCGAATATTCGTTTTTACTTAGCCAATAATGATGAACTTCTGCAATAACAACTATAACAAATCATGTTTTCTTTCATTGCTCCTTAATTTACAATACCATAGACTCCTTAATTCGAAAAGTGTTGCTTTTAAGAGGTTAGATTTAACACCCTGAATTAACAAACGCTAGCTATTCTTTTTAACTCAACCAAGCAAATTCTGATGATGGAAAATCACAGTTAAATAAAACAGCACTTGTACAACATTTACAGAACGTATAAGCAAATTGAGACAGGCGACGCATTGTTATATATAGCTTGTACAATATGAACATAAAATGACAGTGTACGATTATGACTTTGAGATGTCTTTTTTCTTGCCTCGATCGTTTACATTGGTGGCATCGGTGGAATAACTGAGCAATAAACATTACCTCCAAATAGAAAGTGTTGCGTTTCGTTTCAGACGTTCAAGCTGTGTTTCAAACCTCTCGGACTCAAGGATCACCAGCTCAGACCACAGGATCGAGGAGAAAAGACTCTGGCGAGCCTTCTCGAACCCCAGACCCGATACATGCCGGAGAGCAACGCCTACCTTCGCCAGGGGAAATCTAGTGCACCAGAAGGATACGTGGTAAGGCCCATTTGATTTGACACCTGTCTCCATAATAACTCACTTGACCAATACTTCTATGTATCTTTTATAATTTATAATAAAAGGTTAATGTTTTGTTTCTTATCGTATCACCCTAGTAAAAGGGACACCGAGTTCGGCTTATTAGACACTGTTCACTGGTTATACAAAGTACCTACTGTACTAATTTCTATCCCTATGCCAGGCTCAAAGCGGATTCAAGTCGGTAACCATTGTTTTCAAGTAGGTTGCGTCTCATGAACCGGCCATTTCGGAACAAGTCCCACGAGAAATACTTTCTGGACAAAGACCTTCCGTTAGGCCCGAACTTTCGACCTCCTCGTCCTGAAGCGGACGCTTCAACAAGTAGGCCACGGTGACGGTCACTATTTCTCTTGAATCCATTGAGAAGCAAAGTCCACTTTGCTAACAGAACCACCTTATTCACATTTCTTATCATATTCCATCGCATTCATTCTGTATGAGGTATTAGACATATTTACAACAACAGATAAACATGTATATGAAAAAGATATGAATGTGCAAACATTAATTGCAATAGAATAAGTCCACATCCGGCATGAGTCCTGATTATATCCAAGAATACTCAAGAGTAGCTAATAAGTTGTTTGAACTTGCTTCACAAACCATGTACAAAACAAGTTTAAATTAAGACAGTATCAATCTTCTCTTCTTTCAGGTCACCAAAGGCTTTGATAATCCGGGGATGAAGTCAGCCAATCCTGATACTACAAAACTTTAAAGGACGTCATCTTTAACCCACAAAGTTTATAAAACAGTGTTGACGCTTTTTGAAAGAAAAAATATGAAATAAATAAGAAAACAGTAACCACTTTGTGGGATCAGTTCCTTTTCTTTTCGTAAGGCCTGGCTTCTTGAGCTATATATGTTTTAATTAGAAATACAACCATATTTGCTAGAAGAGTCAGTGCTTAATTTAAGAAAAAGACGAAACAATATATTTCCCATCCGTATTTGTTATGGCTCCCTGCAATCCATATTTACTCATACCATTTGATGTAACATGTATATGAACATAGATCAACATAACCAGAAAATTGTGGCATCACATGTCATGAAAGCATTTCAGATTGAACTAATTATTGCATGCTTCCATTCGGAAACGCTTAGAAATATCCGGGCACTTTCAGAAATGTTCGGACATGTTCGAAAATGTTTGGACACGTTCGGAAATGGAAATGTACGGAAATGTTTTAACACTTTCGGATACGTTTAGAAATGTAGGGAACGTTCAGACATGTTCGGAAATGTATGGAAACGTTCGGACACAATGTTCGGACATATTCGTACACAATCTGAAACATGCAGATGAATGACATTTGGATGGGTACAGGAAGAAATTGTGAGAGAACAATCGTTTACCGCAAAAAAAATAATTTTTCATGACAATGGAGTTATGCAGTAGTTTGTACATTCTGTTAAAATGTAATTTCTATCGCTTTCAACTGTAATTATGTAATAATAATTCAGTCGGCCCACCATTTCATTTGTCCTCGAATTACAATCAAATAACTACACAATAAGTCCCCGATCCTTGTATGCAATGGTACAACATACTACGTTGAATAGATATGTGTTGTGTTTTATTTAGTTACTTTGCACGATTCCATGCTCATTAGATGCAGTGTTATTTAGATGATATGTATGCAAGTTCATGAATGCGAGAGTTGTCATTACATTTCAACAAGAAAACAATCTCGGGTCACTACAGTTAATGTGAATATTGACTTTCAGCTCTGTCTTTGACGATAAGACATGATTTTTCATCTTGAATCCTTATACAAAAGCCAGTTTGTTACTGCATGTGGATATGAACGTTACTCTGCTGTCCTCCCTCTCTTGTTCTCTTGTATGATCATTGGTACAATTACAGTTTACAGATATTGTGATCCATTTGTCAGTTTCTGTCTCTAACGTAGCATTGTTCAATTGTTTTATTTCTAATTACATCACTGTAACCGAAACGTTGCCATTGTACAAACAAAATGCTGTTACTCTTAGATTACAAATAAAACACGTCGAAAGTTTATATTTGCAGGAAATTCATAACTTAATTTTGTTAAAGACTATTCGTGGAACTAAACGAATTAAACCAATTCCAAGTTCTTTTGTATTTTCTGAAGGAGGCGCTTCAACTAATGTCCACTGTAACATGTACGGAAATATTCTACGAAAACCATTTTGAATGAAACTATGCAAATGAAACTATTGTTACAAAATGTAAATTGACAATTTGCTCATGATGAGGTATTTTCACTTCGTGAAAGGTATCGCAAAGATTGCACGTGTGAACTTGTGTTATATTTTTAATTAAAATCTAATCGGTTGTAGAATTTATACTATTATACTATTAATCTGTTTGTGTGTTTTTGTCTTGAAATTCAAAATTGAAGCAAATTATATTTTTCTAACAAAACTATATTAAACAAATATATATATATACACATTTCATCTATTGTGAATTCCCATTAGCAATAATGGATAACGTCAATAAAAGAGAGAAAAAAAATAATAGTCGTGTAGTTATTATTTTCATTCTAAAACATTCATGAATAGCTTGACCCTTATAGTGCTGGAACCGATTTCATACTTATGCAAACAGGTTAGATCACAGACAAGCCGACAAGAAAACTGGCGGCTGACCTGTTATCTAGCCTATTTGCTTCTCTAAGTATCGTTCCTCATCAAAATTAAGCATATATTAGAGGTTTTTGAAAGCATACGACACACAGATCTATCTTTAGAAATTTACCCAGCATTCTAAGGGTTAATACCAATGGAGAATGACTTGCACGTAGCATGCCTTACTTTCTCATGTAGATAACACTCTTCGTGGTCTAAACCGCGAAATATGCTGCGTGGTTGTACAGATGTCGGAAGCTCAGTGACAGCATATTTTATTTCTTATATTTGCTTTTATATTGAGCGTCAACAGTATCAGGTGTACGACACATGCATTTAGTCCGGGCAATCTAAACAAATATTGTTTCACTATCTGTAATGGAATGACCCCATGAATAGGTCTAGTTCACTTATTAATTTACATATATCGATTGTGAAACAAGTTCTTACAACTTAGATTAATCACTCTCGAGTTTGCTTCCTGGACACATTACCAGTAATTGCGCAAATTTGTTGATTAGTCGAGGCACCTCGTCGGTAAAGGGTACCCTCGGTACTAGAGACCGACGCTCTACTCCTGAAACGCTTTGGGCCACATGGATTAACCCGAGTTATGTCCACTCCCCAACTCACAATTGATGGTTTCGGACGCCTAGCTGTACTGTTTTGAACGCTTTACCAAACATCAAATTTTCGACGGTCCCAAATTGAAAGAGTTTGCAGACGACATTTCAAAATGTGATGAAATTGAAAAACCATCTTCTGATAGGGCAGAAAACATTGTAGAAAAGGAGAAATTGATCATTTAGAGCAATTTCTCCTTTTCCCAATAATGTTTTCCAGAGTCGTCAGCAACAAACTGGTCAAATGTCGTTATCGTTTGGCAATGGGTTAATGACTATTCGAACTGGAAAATACCAACGGTATTCCGTTAATTGATCTCCAGACTATCTTCATAAAACTCTATATTTATCAGTACAAGGATTTGAAGCCACGCAGAGAATAAACAGAATCCTGCCCCGTGCCCCTTATTTACCTAGCATGCAACCCCTTTCCCGTAAATAAACCATTTGTATTCAACTATCCCAAATTTAAAGAGTTTGAATGATCAATGGGTGAACCATGAAACAGGAAAGACAATGACGGAGAAAAATGCTTGACCAATAAGTATTTTCATATGGACTGGAGAAATGTTTTTCTTTTTTCTTTCATCGTTGGCTTACGGTTGTGTTGTAAGAATTGCCCGAGACCACTTGCTTCTTGTTTGAATCTGACATGACACGGACAGATGCGAGCATGGAAGTTTAGAAGTGTGCGGTACCACATGGGCCATCTATCTAGTATCTAACTAGTAAGTCAAAATAATTCAACGTGAAGATTGCCTTTACTTTTCTGATGGAGCAATCTAACGGAGATATTGTCAGTTGCAAAATGTTCTCAATATTTCTTAATCGCTTCAAATTAGTTGACTGCTAACCAGTTAGCTATAATGTCTTGAAGTCGTAAATCGCCCGGGGCATATCTGGATGTTTGGCTTGGTACCGTTTGTCACAGGCGTCATAGACTGCTGCTTATTGGTTGGATCCTCACGACTTTGACACTCACCACAGAGAAATATGCATATTGGAAAAGCTTTCGTTTATAATCGTTTACCTATATTACCAATATATATACTTAATATGGTATATCAAACAGTGGAAGAGCGTCGGTCTCTTGTACCGAGGGTCCCGGGTTCGAATCCCCGTTAAGCGAGGTGAAAACTGCCGGGGCTAATCTACAAATCGGCACGAGTACTGGTGTATTATCAAGTATGCAGTGATCGAGAGTGCACCGATAGGCTTAACTACGCCTCCTTCACAATCGATGTAAACCAAATCAATCAAACAAACGACATTGGTCCCTTTAAGCTAAACAAGGACCGTTAGTCCATGAATTGAATATGCTGAATGTGTCTAAAACTGATAAGTTGAAGAAAGGGTGTATTTCATTTTGATTTTACTTTTTAAATTCGAACATCTGAATTTGTTATAAGTTTTGGCGAGTCGTCACAAGACCGACACATTTTAGTGCAAATCTGTTTTCAAAATATTGCAGATGAGTCTCTCACTGGGGCATAAGTGAAAATCA
Source organism: Cerastoderma edule (assembly GCA_947846245.1). Taxonomy (NCBI): domain Eukaryota; kingdom Metazoa; phylum Mollusca; class Bivalvia; order Cardiida; family Cardiidae; genus Cerastoderma; species Cerastoderma edule. The sequence goes on from OX401408.1 coordinate 40,634,511, forward strand.
AATTCCGTCTTAAACAATACAAGTGGGTATATGATATTTTAATTAGTACCAAACCGATACATGTATCAAGTGTAATACCAATCCTCACAAAATATTTACATCATTGATTTTAATTGCGTTGCTTTATGGTGGCGTTCCATATCAAGTAGCGAAACTTGAGTGGGTCGCAGTCGTATAATGTCCAAGACTTGCGATCGTCGTTGTGCAATGTAAACAAAAATGTAGATTGCTGAGTATTGCAAAATCATGAAATCGTTTTTATTGCTATAAGCTTTCGATGTACAAGGATGCAGTTGTAATCGTTGCTGCATTTTAAACGACAAGACCAGCTCTAATCTTGGTATGTTCGTTAATGTTCTGCTTCTCTGAACTTTGGTTGTTATGTTTATATTCTGTTGTTTCGTTCCTATATAAGTTCACCCTCGTTCACAAATATTTCTGTTTTTAATATCTTATTCGAAATTACGTCGTGTGAATACTAGGTTTTCAGTTATATGAAATTGCCCTGCGTTTCGTCTCAAGAACTGTTTCATTCCAAAATATATTCACATTTAAACATAAATTTGCAATAATTAGACATTGTTTTTGAATAATTAAAGGGATTTCATCTAATTGTCGTTTCATCTAGAAAGCAACTTTAAATGTTGACGAAAGTCGTTCCCTCTAACTGAATTTTACATAGCTGAATCTCCGGAGTGTCGAAATAGTGTCAACAAGCTTAAGATAGTGTCAACAACTATAGAAATAGTGTCAACAACTGAAATAATAGTGTTACAAACAAGTTCAAAATTAGTTCCAATGCATTTTTACACAGTTTTTAGAGTTTAAAATCGAATTTTATGAGCTTTAATAAACCGTAGAAAGCATGAGTAACTAGTAAGACACTGGATTCATAAAATAGTATAATTCATGGACATTCTGTGGGTCAGTAAAAATATGGCCACACTCTCATTTCATCACTTTGTGAAAACGATGATAGAATATTATTATTAATGCATTAGCCATATGAATATCTAAGATGACGTATACTATCTGCTGCATTACTTGCATTTTTTCATTTTTAAATGACCTTTGAAAGTGTCCGCATCTTATAGTCTACTGACTCAATTTACGAAGTGAAGTGAAGCTAGCATTATGTTTCCATTTTGAATTTCTATGGCTTATTTAACATCAAAAAGTCAAGTTCGCATCCTAAAGAGTGCGTAGTTACATGTTGACAAAATCATTTTAGTTGTTGACACTATTTTTAAAGTTGTTGACACTATTTTTATTGTTGTTGACACTATTTTTATTGTTGTTGACACTATTTTTAGCTTGTGGTCACTATTTTGACATACCGCTGAATCTCTGTTATTGGAGAAACTTTCTTCTTTAACCCTTTCCCAAATGCCCAATTTTGGACTGTCTCAAATTGAAAGTATTTGCATACTACATTTTAAAACAGGTTTTCCAGAGTCTTCTGCACCAAGTTCATTAATTTCATTATTTTTTGGTAATGGGTTAATATCATCCATTGATGTCATGTTTTGCATTAAATTACTTATTTAAATAGAATACGCAAAATCCTATAGACCTATCAATCAGTGGTTAATTGCTATTTGGATGCATGTTGGACTTCACACTTTGTTGAGTTTCCATTTGTTTATATAAAGTTCCTTAATTTTAGTAATTATGTTTTTTGAACAATTAGATCAAATAAAGTGTTAAGAACTATTTTAATGCATTATTGCAATTAAAACCAGTTTTGTATAAAGTACTTTTAGGCACTTGAATTTTCTTTTATGTTTTTTGCAGAATTTTCTTAATATTTCCAGATGAACGTCATATTAGTTTTTGACTACTGTTGGTCCCATTTCAGAGAATGGGTCAAAGTGATCAGGGAACTAAATTACCAACACGCACTTATATATGATGGCCATTGTATAGTTTATGAGGTGTGAAAGCATGTCCAACTGCTCCAGCTAAGACTAATTGACTAATATGCATACTTGTCTATACTGAGATTTTTGCATTTATTTTAGATAAAACTCATCCACTCCCATTATGGCTGGAAGCAATAGAGACGTCAAACAACTGATAAGGTTGAGACAGGGACGGCCCTCATTTGCCAGAATGATTTCATGGGAGTTCAGCAAATGCTCAGAGAATGAAATGCCAAGAAATACAAAGAAAAGAAAGGTAGGTCATACTCTCAATAACTCATTATAGATTTGTTCTTAGGCACATGTAGAAGATAACAATGGTAAATGAAAACACAGGTTTTCAAATCCTGAGACTTAGGAAACTGAATGTGCTCATTTATTTAGTGACATGGATTAATAAAACCGTCATCTTAATATTCATTACACATGGAACACAGTGGGTATGATTGTCCCTTTAAATATGCCCTGCTGTATTAAAGGCAAATTATTTACACATCTAAATAAAATGTCTTCTACAGATAAAATGAGAACTGAGATTTTGTATAGTTACATAACACTAAATAAATGATAGACTTCTCAACCCTTTTTACTTAGCATTTTAGCCCATTTGTTTTATAGATATGATAATTTTTTTATATAATTTATTCAAGAAAAGTTCTATTATATACATCCTGCAATTTCAAGGCAATTATATGTGTAGGAGGGTCTGAGCACTACAAAATATAGTAACACTCTAACCAAGAGAGGCTAGCAAGGTGTAAAGAGGAATCCCAAAACTGTTTCTCAACTGAGTTTATCATCAAAGCATTAAAGTGCAGAAGGGGTTGTTTCACCATTCTTGATGACACCATAGGTTTTCAGCACTTTTGAAGTTAAGAAATTCAATATGGTCATTTGTTTACTCTCTAGAATTGTTTAAATCATCCTTCTTATGTTTGTCAATGTTGGATATTTCCTCTATGGTTAACTAACCATGGAGAGAAAAGTAGAAATTGTTTATAAAAGACGTGAAATAGCAATAAAGTTAATCAAACTTGGTGAGTTTAACCTGTTGCTGCTTTCAAATTTTAATTTTTATTCTTTAGGGCTCTTGACCTAGTGAACCCTTTTCTTTCAATGATTTTGATTTCAATAAAATGAACCATGTTTCTCAAGTTTTTTTCTCCTTTGATGTTCCAATTGTTCTAAGCATACCTCCTATGACTTGCAGAGGGTGAGCAATAGCGGTAACTTGGAAACTGATGCTGTGGCACCTGTAACTGAGGATGGAAAAGTTGCTGATGATGAAGGAAGTTATAGCTCTGGATCATCAGGAGAGAGTGAATATGATACAGCTCCCGAAGATGAGATTACAGACTTATCTGATAGGTTTGGTGACTCTGTCTCCACTGCTGACACATTCCAAAGTGTTTATAATGATCCTACAGAACAAATTGTGGAGAACGCTGATTGTTCAAGTAAACAATCCAGCTCAGATGGTTATGATGATGATTGTGCACCCTTGTTTGGAAAGAATGTAAGCAATACCGACACAAGAGTCAAAAAAAGAAGCAAAAAGCAAAAGAGAAAAAGAGCTGAGTTAAACAGACTTACATTTGCAAATGAATTTATGAACTTGATGAACGTTTTTGATGTTGAAGATGAAGTGGATGATGTTTTCGAAGAGAAAATTGGAAATCCTATATCACTTGAAGTCAACAAGAGAGTGCCGAGTCTTGTTGAGCTTTGCATGAAAGCGTCCAGGCAGAAATCAAGGTCGAGACATAACTCGTCTAATTTTGCCAGTTCAGCTTCATCAAATGAGTTACCATATGGGATCAAAAGGCTTTTGACAACCCTGAGGTATGATCAGCGAATGCTTTCAAAACAGCTGGCATACTTACAGAATCACATACTACCAATTATAGGTACCAAAGATGGCATCCAAAAGCTTAAATTTAAAGGAAAGTTTAAGCTCCAATTGAGAAGTGTGTGGACAAGTTTACCACGTCTTCCAAATAATGAGGATTTGATGGATTTTACGCCGCAATCAACAAAATGGCCAATGTTTCTATACACCCCAACATGGCCACGACCAGCATCGTTTCTCAATAACTGGCATTATAGTGACCTTACAATATCCACATGCGGTCTATCAGGTAAGTTTTAACCCATTCCTTTACAACTATGGTTTCTTTTGGTGATTCGTCTGAATTATTTCAACATCAGTTATTGAGAATGTTGTATGCAAACTATGTATCAGTAGCTTTTTGGATGTATGGCATTTAACTTTTTTGGTCACTGTTAAAAGGACAATGTCACAAATTGGGATTTTCACTTTTTGAAGTATATTGTCTTGTGCAGTTAAATTGACAATATACAGTGAACCCTCGTTTATCCGGACCCCAATTATCCGGATGTCTCGCAATCCGAACAAAATTGTAAGGGAACGGAATTATTGGACCAGCTTATTGCAGACGACTTTTGAAAACATTGTGGGTAAAGGAGAAATTGCTCGTGACGAGCAATTTCCCCTTTTCCCACAATGTTTTCTGCCCTATCAGAAGATTATCTTTGAATTTCATCACGTTTTGATGTCTTCTGCAAACTCTTTCAATTTGGAACGGTCGACAATTTGGCGTTTGCTAAAGGGTTATAAGTATACACCGCTCATACAGACCGTTTATGTCTTAATGTGAATAAGAACATGCTCTGCTTCATTAGTCCGGATTATTCGGTAAACCGGACATTTTGTTGGGAACGGACGTGTTCGGATAAACGAGGGTTCACTGTAGATAGAAGTAAGATAAGACGTAATTACTGACAGCTTTTCAATCCCGTTCATTACAATTCTTTTCCATAGTCCCGAGATAAAGATGTTTGTTGGATTTTCCTTGCTCTATTTCAACAGTATGATACTTTAACGAGGGTCAGACTTAGTGTGGTTTCCATGGTGCCCACATTTGTTCACCAGTATAGCACATAAGTCTGTCAAAGTGGTTTGCTGATTTCTTCAAGAGGTATGGAGAACCCATTACCAAACAATAACAACATTTAACCGCTTGTGGGAAAAGGAGAAATTGCTCATAGGAAGCAATTCAATTTTCCCTTTTCCCACGATGTTTTCTGCCTTATCAGAAGATTATTTTCCAATTTCATCACATTGTGAAGTGTCGTTTGCAAACTCTTTCAATTTGAGACAGTCGAAAATTCGGTGTTTGGTAAAGATAAAGCATCAGTATTCAATGCTTTATTGACAGCTCCTCCATACCTTCTGAAGAACGCGACAAATCACTTTGACAGTTATCAAGTTGGTCAAGAAGACCCCCTTTTTGATGCAAATTTCAGCTGTACTGGATTGATTGTCAGGGCTCCAGACAGCGTCCGTACATCCAGATGGATTTTTGGCATGTACGGATAGAAATTTGTGTTCAAACTTACACATATGGGTCAGTTTTTGTATGTACAGACCACTTGCCAAAGAAGTCTATTTTCTGAAAATCATAAATTAAAAAGAGTAGATGAAAGAGATCTCTTCTAGCATATCGACATAAAAAAATGGGATGACGGAATTCCTTTAGTTCAGCTTTGGTCTTGTCAATGAATTAATGCAACATAATGTATTATTTACTTAAAGTGAATCAACATTTAGAAATAATCTTTAATCATGTATCAGTCTGTAAAAATATACAACAAATTGACTTTGCCTATGAGTTGAAGGACTAAAGCAGCTATACAAGTGGGTTCTGCTGGCAGACAGGCATAAAATCTGGTGTACTGACTGAAAATAGTATGTACTGATCAAATTTCATTTTTATCAGTACCGTACGGATGCTAGTCAAAAATTATCTGGAGCCCTAGGTTGCAAATTGAGATGTCATGATTTAGACAGATTTTGTATTTCTTTTTCACTATCCTTGGAGTCCTATAAATCACGTTGCATTATTAATACAGTATCAAATTACAAATGAGATCTGTTGAAATTGCTGGTTAAGTAATTGTCAACCGTTCCACACTCTTGATTGAAAGAAGGACACAATATGGAATTGCCATATTTGTTTCATAAAACTGTGTTTTCTTAGTTGTCACGGGAAAAAAACTGCAAATCTTATTTATCGGTGACTTGTTCAATAATTATTTCGTTTTCTGGCGAATTGACAGTTATTGTAACTCCCAAAAAAGTTTAACTCAATGGCTTCCTAGTGTATAGCCATATAAAATGTTTATCCTTGCTCAATAGCTCAATTTTCTACTGTCCCAAATTGAAAGAGTTTGCAGGCAACATTTCAAAATGTGACCAAGATAATCTTTTGATGGGCCAGAAAACTTTATGAGAAAAAGAGAAATTTCTTGTAAAGAGCATTTTCTTCTTTTCCAACAATGTTTTCCAGAGTTGTCTGCAACAAATGGTCAAATGCTGTTATTGTTTGGTAATGGTTTAAATGGTGACTTGGGGCCTCCGTGGTCTAGTGGTTAGAGTACAGAACTTGAAATCACATGGCCCCTCTCCACGTGGGTTCAAATCCTGAGAGGGATATGGATTTTCATGAGAGGCAGTCTCCCGACTGACTTACGGAATGCCGATGGTTCTACCCACCTTGACCAGCCCTTATGGGCAGTTGAGTATGGGGTCTTCCTCCATCATTAAGAGTCGGGCATCGCTACATAACTGAAATAATGTTGATGTGATGTAAAACCCATATTAAAAAAAAAAAAAAAATGATGACTTACTTCGGTTTCAGCATTTGCAGTAACAATAGATTTGATGTTGCCAAGTGTCATGCGTCAGACAAGTTGTCCCATCAAAGAATGTAATGAAGAGGTGGTTTTGTCAAAATCATTTCAGACAATGCTTATGAGAGTCAAAATAGCTCTAAAAGGAAGGTATTTCATTTTTCTTTTACTTTCTTGAACATCCCTCTCTTCTTAGAATTAAAGATTTTCCTTAAATGACTTTCAAGTTAAATGGTAAGATTGAGATATTCTCATAATTATGAGAAATTTCTTCCAAGACTTATTTTGTTTAAATTTCTTCTTTGTAAACTATTTCAGCTTAAGCTGTTTAAATAACACTTTTGAACATGATACGCTCTTGATGAATTGTTTCCTGTTGTAACTTTTAGGTATCCACTTTTGGTTGCTGGATACTTTGACTTTGTTATCCCATATGTGATGTGGGCCCGTGGAAATTGTGCCATTGCTACAGAAATGTTCCGTGACTTAATAAAAAATGAGGCGAAAGGTAAGATCAACCATTCTACCTCTAGATAGTTGTTGGATTAACCCTTTACCAAACGCAAATTTTTTCGACTGTTCCAAATTGAAAGAGTTTACAGGTGACATTTCAAAATGTGATGAAATTGAAAAACAATCTTCTGATAGGGCAGAAAACATTGTTGGAAAAGGAGAAACTGCTTGTTAAGAGCAATTCTCCTTTTCCCACAATGTTTTCCAGAGTTGTCTGCAACAAACCAAATGTCGGTAATGTTTGTTAATGTGTTAAAGATTGTTTAATAGGTAATTCTATTGTTGATTTGGATATGTTAAACGTTTTAGTAAAAACTAGCTGTGAAAGAAAATTAAAACAATCTTTCAACTTCACATAAACTCATTTTGATACAGAAAACTTTGCCTATCACAATTGTAAGATTTCTGTACTTGTTTTGAAAATGCATCAATAGCAAAATCTTATTTAATGAATTGGTTTAATGAAAAATGAAATCATGGTGGAATTGAGGAGACTCCATTGCTATAAACAAGAAATTGCCCTTTTACAATCTTATTGAATTTAATTACAAGCATGATATATAGTTTGGCTTTTTTATTTGTTTAGGTGCCAAACTTATTCAGTTTTCTCACAAGCATGATGATTAGTTGGGTCTGTTTGTTTATTCCTAAGGCCTTTTTAACAAAAATTGGGTAGAAGCCTAGGACTGTTGATTTTGAGAAATTGTATCAATGAAATTGCTGATATGCGTAACCAAAAAGCTGATTTGACTTGAGTTTTTAGGAAAACTGCATGGTTTTAAAGAAATATACAATTTGGAAGGTACCTTTATTGGCAGCTGTTATATATCAAGAAAAAGCCCTGATTCAGGTGCCAAACATACATTTGCTCACAAGCAGAATGTCTTGTTCTGTACAGTTTTGTTATTGATTTAAATTTTGTTGCAACAGAGCGTAGAAAAGCGATGTACCTTAGTGAGACAGCTCGAATGTTACAACAGTTTGGTGATGAAGAAGGTGCCTGTAGGCTTTACAAGATGGCTACTGAAATGGCCGTGAGTCAGCGAAAAATATCGGAGAAGGGAATTGAGGAAGTGACTGAACAAGGCCAGATTCTGCTAGCAAATGTCTATGACACTGGGTAATATCCTTTGTAATCACTCCGGTAAATAGCCACCAGACTTTTTGTGGGCAAGTAAGGCTGAGTTATGATAAAAGATTTAAAACAGTAACTTCCTTAATTAGCACTCTTAGTTACAGGGATAGCATTTAGAATTGAAAATTCAATTCCATGGATAAAAATAGCCCTGATTTGAATCAATTTGAGCAGTCTCTTTCGGTTACAATAATTTTTACAAATCTGGAAGTTTTCAAATGACGGTCCTTCCCTGAGTCTGCTGGAACCCTTTGATGAGCCTTACTCACTACCTTCCAACTCCCCCTCCCTCACTTGATCAATCAGCACCCTGAATGACATTGAATTGATGGGGATCCAAGAAAAAACCTGAATGATAATTGATCTATAATATGCTAAAAGCCATTTGGGTTTTAGAGGTTTTTTTTAGCATATTCAGATGTTATGATTTTAGAGCCTAGACTTTATTCACTGTTACCCAGTGCTATTGTCACATTGTAGATAGTGTTAACCCGTAGAATGCTGGGTATTTTTTTAGAAATAGATTTTTGTGTTGTCTGCTTTCCAAATCCTTATACATGTGTATATATACTTAATTTTGATGAGGAAAAATTCTCATTGTAGCAAACAGGTTAGGTAACAGGCCAGCCGCCAATTTACTTGGCGGCTTTCCTGGATCCAAACTTTGTGAATAAGAATGAAGTTGGTTCCAGCACGATAAGGGTTAAACTATTTAACTACTTAACCTTTACTTTGATTATTATCAATGTGGACTTAACCCACTACCAAACAGTAACGAAATATGACCAGTTTGTTGCAGACAACTCTAGAAAATATTGTGGGAAAAGGAGAAATTGCTCGTAAAGAGCAATTTCTCCTTTTCCCACAATGTTTTCTGCCCTATCAGAAGATTATTTTTCAATTTCATCGCATTTTGAAATGCCGTCTGCAAACTCTTTCAATTTGGGACAGTGCGAAATTTGGCGTTCGGTTAAAGGGATAAAAAATAACTAATCAGTCATTGTCAAACTTAACTTTTACTTTGATTCTTATCATTGTGGACTTAATAATATTCTATCATGATTTTTCATGTGCTATTTTTTTAGAATTTTAGACAGCAGGAAAGCCCAAGTCTCGGCCTCCCAATGGAGTTCTGCTATGGGGTTACCAAAGAGCCGATCTGACACAATGATTGCTGGAGTGGAGTCCTTTCTATGTTACCATGCAGCCCATTGTGAAGGTACCTACTGGGTTGTCATTAAGAGCCCGCTGCTTCAATACAGGCTTCATTCTACTCAACAACCCTTATAGTGTTGGAACCGACTTGATGCTTATGCAAACGGTTAGATCCAGGTCAGCCGCCAAGTAAATTGACTGCTGGCCTGTGATCTAACATGTTTGCTACTCTAAGTATCTTTCCTCATCAAAATTAAGCATATATTTAAGGATTTGGATTTGTCAGCAGACGACACAAAAATCTATTTTAAAAAACAATACCAAGGATTCTGTTGGCCAATTTGTCCTCTTCAAATGACCTTTTGTTCGGCTCAAATAACAAAAAATACAATATGTTGTCATAGGTTGTACATAACTTTTGTTGGGTCTTTGCTTCATTGACCTTCTCAATTTGAAAATTGGCCTCTTACTAGAAAAATTAGAGACGACCCTGTACTTAATTACAACAACTTTATTCTGTGTAGCAAGCTTTCAAGAGCTGTTTTACACAACCTGTATTAAAGAAATGTCCATTTTAAATTTTCTTGTACGAGAGTAGCTTAAAATCTGTGTTTCATTCGAAAAATGCAACAAGTATTTTGGTCTTCCAGTGCCTGATATATGATGGAAAACTTGGTTTATAGATATTCATGTGGCTGCTCTCTATTGCACCTTGTCAGACATGTGATAAGGGTGTCTGATATATGATGGAAAACTTGGTTTATATATATTCATGTGGCTTCTCTCTAATGCACCTTGCCAGACATGTGATAAAGGTGCCTGATATATGATAGAAAACTTGGTTTATAGATATTCATGGGGCTGCTCTCTAATGCACCTTGTCAGAAATGTGATAAGGGTGTCCATCTGTTTTGTAGTCTGGTTTCCAAAGGAAGGAAAAAATAGATCATTGTTTGAGTGATGAAATATTCAAGCAGTTTTTCTTTATGTTATAAGACAATTATGCTATATCTCCATTAAAAGGTTCTGAAAGGGGTGAAGCAGCAAGTGAATACTTTGATTAATTGTAACTTTATAGATCTGTGTTATGGTATCTGTAGGGGACGATTTATTTGATGAAATATATTTAATTCTCAATAAGTGCAATAGGTTTTCTTTTAAATAGATATTAAACCTTTATCTTTATGCAAAAGATTTTCATAATGTCCCAGCAGATCAAAAATTATATGAAAATATATTGAGTAATTCTAGGTATAAGTTTGTATAACTTCAGATAGTGTTGGAACAGTTTCAGACAGTTAATTAACCTTGTTACTTTGTAATTTATAATGATAGCTGTTTTACTTTTGAAATCATTAGAACAGTTTTTGTCAAATAAGTAAGGAATGAATAAATAGCTTGCAATTTCTTATGCTTTTCAGACTGGCTGGCCATAGCACTAAGTAAAATTGAGAAATATTCATCCAAAGTTTCCTACTTACTTCTACATCAGTCTTTGGTCCAGGCATTAATGGGCTCTGAAGCAGACTCCAGGAGGAGTTTCAGGCAGTTTAGAATGAGGTAAACTTTAAAGAGATTAGACCGAGATAGACTTAGAGGGATTAGAATGTGTACCTTTAACTCATTACCAAACAATAACGACATTTGACAAGTTAGTTGCAGACGGCTCTGGAAAACACTGTGGGAAAAGGAGAAATTGCTCGTGAGGAGCAATTTATCCTTTCCCCACAATGTTTTCTTTCCTATCAGAAGATTACTTTTCAATTTCGTCACATTTTGCGATATCTTCTGCAAACTCTTTCAATTTAGGATAATAAAAGATAAGGTGTTTGATAAAGGGTTAAGGGATTAGATTAAGGTAAGCTTATAGGGATTAGAATTAGCAAACTCTAAAGAGATAAAATTGAGGTAAAATTTAAAGGGATTAGAATGAGGTAAATTTAGAGGGATAAGAATAAGGTAAACTTAATGTAATTAGAAAGAGTTGAACCTAAAGTGATAAGAATAAGGTAAACTTTAAAGAGATAGAATAAGGTAAACTTAAAGGAATACAAATAAGGTAAATTTAAAGGGATTAGAATGAGGTAAACTTTAAAGGTTAAGAATAAGGTAAACCTTGAGATATAAGGGTATTTATGTGATGTCAACTGCTATTGTTAGTTTTGATAAGTTCTCATAGCTGCTATGTCTGATTTTATAAAGCAATGCTGGTATAAAATAAGTTCTCATAGCTTTTATGTCTCATTGTTTAAAGCAACACTACAATCGAAAAGATCTCATAGCTTTCATTTCTCATCATTCAGAGCATTGCTGATATGAAATAAGTTCTTATAGCTTTTATTTCTCATTTTTCAAAGCAACGATGGTGTTGGTGAAACTGTCCTATCATACCTCGGTGAACGAGAGAGAAACCCCTGGAGACCACTGGTGGAGGCGATTCGATCCCAGAAGTCGGCTCAAATAAAACCATTGAATGTTGTATGGAGGACATGTCTGTTGCCTACATGTCTGGCAAATATCGGGTAATCTTGTTAGACTCTTCTAATGCCGTTTGCTTTGGATTGATTCATAATGAAAGATAATGCAAATAAAAGAAAGGTTAAAATCAGTTCGGAATTATCTTTAAAATCAAGACAGCAAGGTTTCGACTGCTGCCTCATTTTGATGTATCTTTCCTTATCATCATTTATTGATAATCAAATAAGGTAGGATGATTGGTTAATTGTAAATATCAAAACCACCTGCAATAAGATAAATCAAAGAATACAAACAAGTTGCATAATGCAATTACATGTATAAACCCTACTCTAAAAGGGTTTAACCCAATACCAAACAATTACGACATTTTACAACTTTGTTGCAGACGACTCTGGAAAATATTGTGGGAAAAGGAGAAAGAGCAATTTCTCCTTTTTCCACAATGTTTTCTGCCCTATCAGAAGAGTGCTTTTCAATTTCATCAAATTTTGAAATGGTGTCTGCAAACTCTTTCAATTTGAAACTGTAAAACATTTTGGTGTTTGGCAAAGGGTTAAAATCAAAGCAGCAAAGTTCAGACTGCTGCCTCATTTTGTTTTTTCTTTCTTTATTATAATTCATTGAAAACGAAATAAGGAAGGATCATTGGTGAATTGTAAATATCAATACCATCTGCAATTGAATAAATCAAAGGAAAAAAACAACTTACATAATGCAATGATCAATCTTACTCTTAAGGTTTAATCCATTACCAAACAATAACGACATTTTACCGCTTTGTTGCAGATGACTCTTTAAACATTGTTGGAAAAGGAGAAATTGTTCTTGAAGAGCAATTTTTCCTTTTTCCACAACGGTTTCTGCCCTATCAGAAGATTGTTTTTGATTTCATCACATTTTGAAATTTCGCCTGCAAACTCTTTCAATTTGTGACAGTAGAAAATTTAGCATTTGGTACAGTGTTAGCATGTATCAAAAGTAACTTTGATGAGGTATATATAGGTGACACAAATATGATGTATTTAATGCTTTTAGACAATGTGAAGCTCATATCCGCAGCCTGACCTTGAACCTTCGCATAAATGAGTCTGGACATCTAACTGGGGACCTGCAGATGTTACTTCCTCCGCAAAGGGACATAACTCTTGATCCATATACAGGGTAGGCTAATGGAATTTCTAGATCTGTTCTATTATTATGTGCTGAAGATAGTGTTACAGTCAACTATCTATTTTACCTAGATATCCTAGGATAATTGTTTGATAATCATGAGAGTCACAGGGCTTCAGATTTACAGCGCACCCGCGCCATTGGCGCATAATTTCAAAATATGGCGAATGATTTTCTAAGGCGGTGAGCCCTTGTGGCATGTCTATTTTAGTTATGAAAAAACCCCAACCTATTTCAATTGAAAAATCCATCGCGAGTAATCAAATGCAATTTACAAAAAGCGAAACAGGAAGTTGTCATAGCTTTGATTCATTCAATACATTTGGCTACTATCTGTTACCCTATGCCAGATAATTTCTGAAATATACCAATAATGCATTGATCGGATGTAACTTAAGATATTCCAAAAATACCCAACCAGCACCGTCCGGAGACATGGCATCATTGCCATCAATAAAAAGGAATGAACGACTTTTTTCGTCGATCCACAAATATATCTATCCTTTGTGAGTTACGACGGTATGTCTCGTTATCTATCCTTTGTGAATTACGACCGTTATTTCTCGTTTGAGTTTTGATTTATTGTTGTTTTGTTACAACTATGTTTTGCCGAAGTTTCAGCTTTTGCTTTCTTCCTTTTTTTTGCAAGCAATAGTTGTCATTTGTGGAAGTTGGTGTTATATAGACAGGAACAAGTGACTGTGTATGGATACAAGTTAGGCAAAGTATACTACATGAAAATCAGCTGTTTTAGTTTTATAATTTTTGGCCCATCATATCAGAAAATGACCCACCATTTTTTGCCCCATGGGTCACTTTGGCTCACCAATGTTGCAAAAAATCTTAATTCCTGAAGCCATCATAATTAAGTAAGACTCTACTCTCACACTACCACTAACTGATTGATTCATTCCCGCACATGAGCAATTTTGTGACTCTTCTCAATTTGAATAAACAGCACCCTACCACTAAATCATTGGCTCATTCTCTCACATGAGCAATTTTGTGACTCTTCTCAATTTGAATAAACAGCACCCTATCACTAAATCATTGGCTCATTCTCTCACATGAGCAATTTTGTGACTCTTCTCAATTTGAATAAACAGCACCCTACCACTAAATCATTGGCTCATTCTCTCACATGAGCAATTTTGTGACTCTTCTCAATTTGAATAAACAGCACCCTACCACTAAATCATTGGCTCATTCTCTCACATGAGCAATTTTGAATAAACAGCAGGTGACAATGAAAAGTTGTGGATAGAACAAGATATCGAGAATGTGTTGGGTAGAAACTACAGTGACAAATAGAGAAACTCCTCTTACCAAGCTATTCCTTCTTTGCATCATAGTAATTTCTTAAATCTTCTGCTGCTGCAGCTGCATTTAAAAACAGATACTGGTAACTGTACTGAGAAGCATTTGGTAAAGGGTTAAAAGGATTTACACCACATATGCATACATATGTCTAATTCTGGGGATCAAACTTGAACTTGGTTGAATATTGACCCACTCACTGTCATGAAGGAATAAGTGACTGTGTTCATTTGGAATAACTGTTTGTCTCTAGAAAGTTTTAATAGTTTCTTATATTATCTGCTGCAGTTGTTTTGAAAAGAAGGTTTTATTTCAGGTTTTAAGAATAGTCATCTACAATATAAATTTGCCCAATCTGAACACATTAGGTTGAGTCCAATGGAAATGCCGGAGATTATCCCTGAGATAAAATGGATGCCACCATATTGTTTACCGCAAGACTAACGTCATTGTATTTTCTTTTTTCGAATTTGGTTCTTAGATTTAAAATCTAAATAGTCCTTTATTCCGATGAAGGAAACAGTTATATATATATATATATCAACTTAAAATGACGCTATTAAGCATGAGTTACAGATAAAATATTATTTAAAATGATGTTCAACACTAACATATATATACATTGAACTACTTAACGTGGAGGCTTATTTGAAATGTGTTATAAGCCGCAAACAATTTACCAGGAATATTTTTTTGTAACCCTAGACTTATATCCAAGGTGAATATCTCAGCTTACGGTAATACCCAAGTAGTTCTGATTGACATATTCCTTATTGTTGGGGATGAATCTTTTCGCTAATTTGATATTGACCAATGAGAAGCCAGTACACATGGTTCTCTTCATAGAAAAGTTAATGAAAAGTTTGTTCAGAATAACAACTTTTTGTCAAGAGGTATGAAAACCTTGACTCTTCAAGTCTTAAATTAATTTGCAGTGTCTAACTTATAAACATTCCTTTTGTTATAGGTTCCTAGTTATAAACAACTGTCCCAGTTTTGTTGGCGAATGGCACTCAGCATACTTTGATCCTGACTTGTTCCATTCTGGTAAGAAAAAGCATTATGTTGATTTTTTACAGAATAGGAATGCAAATTATCACATACCTGTTCACAACACTTTTAGGGGCCCTAAGAAGCTGGTTGAATATTTAGTTTTGACCAAAGGGCTCGTATTATACCATAAAAAACCTTCCTGACTGCCGATTATAAAAAGGCAGATTCTGACTTTTGTGGATTGCTAAATCCGTTTCTGCACTTCTGTCTGTGTAATGGTTGAAAACTTAATTTCAGTAAACATTCACTTGTCTGCTAACCTATTACCAAACAATTAAGAGATATAACCACTTTGTTGCACACAACTCTGGAAAACGTTGTGGGAGGAGGAGAATTTGCTTGTCACAAGCAATTTTTCCTTTTACCACAATGTTGTCTATCCCTTCAAATGATTATTTTCCAATTTCATCACATTTTGAAATGTCGTCTCCAAACTCTGTCAATTTGGGACAGTCGAAAGATTGGCGTTTGGTAAAGGCTTTTGAACAAGACGTGCATTATGGACAATTGATTTTGCCACCCTAGACATAAGAATCCTCTTAAATGGAGAAGTTGTTCACACAAGCCTTGGCAAGCAATGCCTCTTATTCCCATGATAAATTTACCAGTTTTTCTTGCAATCACTACCATTCCTATTTTTGACAATGTTTAATTTCTCTCCTTATGTAGACAAGATGTTGTTACCCACCCCGACCTTGATTTCCTCACATGAGGATGGAACCACAGTTCACCTTCTGTATTGTGGCCCGAGGGCCATACGGCATGATGATAGCGAGATTAAGTGGACGACCATGGTGCTGTACTGGACAGGACCTAATGGACAGGTGGCTAAAGTCAACTTAGCCAGGGAGCTGAAGGATAATATTTATAAGGTTAGTACATCGGATATATAGCATTGATAGTATTGATTCATTCTTCCTTAACCCTTTCCAAAACAGTAACAACATTTGACCACTTTGTTGCAGACGACTCGTAATAAGCATTTTTTCCTTTTCCCACAATGTTTTCTGCCCTATCAGAAGATAATTTCCAGTTTCATCCCATTTTGTAATGTTGTCTGCAGACTCTTTCAATTTGGGACACTCAAAAATTTGTTGTTTGGGAAAGGGTTAACCCTCTACTCCAGGATACCTTGCTTTAAGGTTTATGGTGCAGAATACTTTGAGAACACTGTTACAAAAGGCTAGTTACACTTATTGGACAATTTATCCTTTGGTCCCAAAAGTTAATTGTCACCTATAACATGGAGAAAAAGTGTTTTTTGTGTTATTTTTCTTCAACTTGTGTTGTTTTTTTTATTTGGACCTGTCACAGGTTGCATTTTTAATTGGACCACTGACAAGTTCCCATATTAGGGAATGGGTTGAATATTGGAGCCTTAACCCTTTACCAAACGCCAAGTTTTCGACTGTCCTAAATTGAAAGAGTTTGCAGACAACATTTCAAAATGTGAGTGAAAAGGAAAATAATCTTCTGAAGGGGTAGAAAACATTGTGGGAAAAGGAAAAATGTTACAAGCAATTTCTCCTTTTCCAACAATGTTTTCCAGAGTTGTCTGCAACAAACTGGTCAGATGTGGTTATTGTTTGGAAATGGGTTAATAGCCAAGTTGGTATTGGGCCTGATTCACTACATCCTGCCCTATTTACACTTGGTATTTTGAAAAGAGTAAACATATCAAACTTTTGATCAAAATGTTCACCACAATGATGATTAAAGGATAGGACTGTTTGTCTTCTAACCTCTCTTTATATACCAAAGTAACAAATATTTTATCACCATTGGTGAATACTGTAATTTGTCTAAGGCACGTTTAGCTCAGCTGTCAAGGAAAGTTATGGTTTTACTTCATTATATCATATACACATATACTTTTCTGTCAAAAGAATGCATTTATCAGTAAGCTGGGTTTTTCTTAAAATTGAAATGTACACTTTACATAGTAAAGGATATTTTGTTTTGAAGGATGAAGTCACTTGAAGTGTGCGTGTAATACATTTCCATTTACCCATCAAACAAAGGAGATGAAAGAAAAAAAATCAATTTTGTCTTCAACAAACATGTGACGGAAATATTTGTGTTTTTGGGAAATGTGAATGATATTCCAATGTGTTCTTTTTCAATTACTTTTCAGTGTAGGGAGAAAGATATTAAAATTGCCAGAGAGGAAAATGCCACAGCCATAGTGAGCATTGAGGATCATATGCTGAAAGTCTTAGATGAAGCATACAAGCGAAATCTTACTATGAACTATCAGGTATGCTGCATGCGCTTATTTTTTTTTTATTTTTTTTTATATGGGTTTTACATCACATCAACATTATTTCAGTTATGTAGCGATGCCCGACTCTTAATGATGGAGGAAGACCCCATACTCAACTGCCCACAAGGGCTGGTCAAGGTGAGTAGAACCATCGGCATTCCGTAAGTCAGTCGGGAGACTGCCTCTCATGAAAATCCATATCCCTCTCAGGATTTGAACCCACGTGGAGAGGGGCCCATGTGATTTCAAGTTCTGTACTCTAACCACTAGGCCACGGAGGCCCCTTTATTTTCTTTTTTTACTTTAAGAGCAACCATGGTAAAAGGGTACAGAATTGTGTCATACAAGACAATTAAAGGCTTTACCCTAATAGTGCTGGGACCAACTTCATGCTTATGCAAACAGGTTAGATTCAGGCCAGCTGCGAAGTAAATTGGCGACTGGCCTGTGATCTAACCTGTTTGCTACTCTGAGTAACTTTCCTCATCAAATTTAAGCAGATATTTAAGGTTTTGGAAAGCAGACAACACAAAAATCTATTTTTAGAAAATTACCCAGCATTCTAAGGGTTAATGGGTCTAAGACGCCAGTCATTTAGAAAGCTCCAATTGTGAGCTTTATGAATAACTAGCGTTCTGTATAAAGATAGCATCAGACTCGATAAATTTTTACTGTCACTGTAGCAGAGAGATCTCTTTTAACCCTTTCCCAAAAAACACATTTTCGACTGTCCCAAATTGAAAGAGTTTGCAGACGACATTTCAACATGTGATGAAATTGGAATATAATTTTCTGATAGGGCAAAAAACATTGTGGGAAAAGGAAAAATTGCTTGTTACGAGCAATTTCTCCTTTTCCCACAATGTTTTCTAAAGTCATCTGCAACAAAGTGGTCAAATGTCGTTATTGTTGGGGAAAGGGTTAACAAGAATGACTGTATTTTGAGCTTTCTCTTTTCACTTGTGATATATATGGCATTTAACATGTTGCCTATTTTACATGAAAATGAAATGGTTATATCATTAGCTTTACTTATCATTTACATATTTTGTGAGGTCAGCATTGCTTTGAGCTATGATGTCACCTTGTTGATATAGCAGGGGTTGACACGAACTTCTATACCAAGGTGGTCTACAGGACCAGGTACTGGTACAATCTATGGGTCCTACACAACTTCAACCTTAACTTGGACCTTAAGTTGTCATGATGTCAATTCTTAAATAGTATAAGATTAGGTTTATGAATTTCCTCATTGGAGATGAAGCAAATAAGTAACACTATCCTACATACTAAAATCTGTTGACTTATTTCTGTAGAAAGGTCATATTTTATATGAACTTTCAATTTCTTGTGGTCACAAGGACCACCCAGGCTATGAAGTTACTAGTCCTACAGGCAAAACAGGTGGTCAAAGACCTAATGACTTGAATGAAGATCTAACCTTGTAATGTATGTGAATGCTGATATCTCATGATAACAACTGAAGGTTTTTGATAAAGATTCATGTACAGACTTGGACTCATGTCCCATAAATCTAGGTGACTGCCTTATTTCTATTTAACCCTTTCCCAAACAACAAATTTTCGATTGTTCGAAATTTAAAAAGTTTGCAGACTACATTTCAAACTGTGATGAAAATGGAAAATTGATAGGGCAGAAAACATTGTGGGAAAAGGAAAAATTGCTCGTCACGAGCATTTTCTCCTTTTCCCACAATGCTTTCTAAAGTCGTCTGCAACAAAGTGGTCAAATGTCGTTATTTTTGGGAAAGGGTTAATAGGTGTGTTTCTTTTTTAATCTGTTTAAGTTTTTGTATGTAACACCTGAAAGGACATTTTCAAATACATTGCTTCATAAGATTGATGCTTATGTATTGATTTCTGAAAAGTAATACTCTACCCAAATTTGTTTCAAGAAAGAGTAAGATATTTGATCTAAGACCATGTACTAAAATGTAAGCATGAATGTCTTCAGTCAGTTCTGAAAATATTGTTTATCGCCATTCCATGTTTTGACTTTTATGTGACATCATACCCAGTAATAATCAAACAGTGACATAAATAGGCAAAAGATTAGCACAAATTTCTTCATTAACCTTTATTTTCATTCTTGATTTTTCAGATTGTAAGTTATGTAGCAAATCGCAGACAGGCTGAAGATAAGAGAAAGCTCAAGAGTCAAAAGAAAAAGAAAAAACCCAGGAAACCTTACTTGCACTCTGACCCCATTGATTTTATCCTGCAAGAACCACCGTTGACATTTGGAAAGACTGTTGTGTTGCGAATTAGAACTGACATGAACAAAAAGGAGGACAAGTTGGTGGTAAGCAGACTTTCTTTCTTACAAACGTCATCATCAGCAATTCATATGTTATGATGTGTCATTTTTTTAGGTTTACATGAGTACAACCTTTATTTGAACGTGCCCTTGCTATCCCAGCTGTAACGTCACTCATGTAACCCAGAATGCTATTGAGGGAAGCCATTGCTTACACTTTTCTTGGTTTTAAGTTTGACTTAGCCCAAGAATTGAACCAACACACTTGGCTGACTCTCCTGTCTTGTGTCATTGTGGTGGTATGGAAAGCAGGGAATATCCCCTTACTCAATAATACCTCTCTCTCTATAACTCATCTGCTGCAGGAGTCTCTAGAAACAAATATGACAAAAGGATAAATTGCTCTTAAAAAATGTGCTTTATCCTTTTATCCTTATATTATTTTCTGTTTATGATGTAATAGTTCTCAAAATTTCCTTATACTTCTTTTGCTTAAATGTTCTGGATTACACTTAAGCAAAATCATACCCTCTATGAACTTAAGATATTGTTTAACCCATTACCAAACAATAATGATATTTGACCAGTTTTTGGCAGATGACTCTGGAAAGCATTGTGGGAAAAGGAGAAATTGCTCCTTAAGAGCAATTTCTCCTTTTCCCACGATGTTTTCTGCCCTATCAGAAGATTATTTTTTAATTCCTTCTCATTTTGAAATGTGTCTGCAAACTCTTTCAATTTGGGACAGTCGAAAAGTTCGCATTTGGTAAAGGGTTAAATGAGGTCCCCTTGTGTAGTCTTTCTTTAACCGTCAGTTTCAAATGTCAATGTTTCTTATTTGCAGTTTGTGAGATCATATGACAAAGCACAGTTTCAGGCTATCCAGATTTTACCTATTGATGCTTCTAGTGAAATTGTAAAGGATTTTTACCTGAAAGATGAAGAATTTCTATGTGTTAGGGAAAGAAAAAGGTAAGTCATTGTTGGACATTGAAAAAAATATTATTATATATTACGGATAATAATATTTATATTATATAAGTTAACTAATGGAGAGCAATCACAAGGGAATGTTGCATATTAGATTACATGTAAAAATACATATGCAAATCTATACGTCAGTTTAGATATAACACATCTTCTTGGCTATAAATGAACTGCTTATTAATATGAACACAGTTGCTCAGCAAAGAAAGATGAATTGATACTGTGACAATTACTTTAGTAAAGGTGCATAAGGGTTTATCAGTATGTATTCAAGCCACCTTCTGATACTTTCCTGTAAGGCTTTTCTGGAAAAATGATGACATCGCTGTAATAGTAAAAACCCAATACCTAATAATGGAAATTGAGATTGAAGTTACTTTAACCCTTAAAATGCTGGGTAATTTTCTAGAAAAAGATTTTTGTGTCGTCTGCTTTCAAAAACCTTACAGGCCAGCTGCCAATTTACTTCCAACTTACAACAATCATATCACAGTGAACTGCTTGGTTATTTATGTAGGCTAACATTCATATGTATCTTTCTGATGTTTAGTCACCAATTAACCCCATATTGCACAGTCTGTTAAATGTTCGGTTTACAGGGAGTTTTAGTTTTACTAGGTTAGAAAGTTTTGTAAAGGGTCCTGCAGGGTCCAGTGGTTAAGGTGGCCTACATAGAACTCAGGGACCCTGGGTTCGAGCCCCACCGACACCTCTGGTTTTGTGAGAGGGATTAATAGCATGTCCATTCAGAGCCTTAGCATAATACTGGTGGATCCAGGAAAGCTGTGAAAGCTGTTAGATAACTGAAAAAATATTGATATGGTGTTAAACACCCTACAAATCAAAGAAAGTCTTGTGGCTGATTTGCAGGTCAATTGTTCTGTATCTAGATGCTTCATTCAGCTTGTCATAAGTTGGTGATTTCTTCATCTATCCTAAAGAGGTTATTGTAAAATACTGATAAGGAGTTGATTGCTAGTTGGATTGCTCTTTTCGAGATTTTGTGAGCATTTCATCACAATTGTTTCCACCCAATATCAGAACGTCATGTGATCTTTTCTTGTATTCTGCCACTTTCAATTTCTACTGGCACAATTTTCAAAATAGGTCAATGGGATTTGCTAGTCAAGTCTCAAACATTATGCACATGGATCTTATTCCATATTGTTATTGTTTGATAGTAAAATAAACTTTCTTGTTAGTTATATTCTACATTAAATTTGTATCATACAGTAAAACCTTTCGTATGCAGCCAGTGAAGGGACTGATCAAAAGTGGCTGCATACAACAATGTTGTAGATATATAGGCAAACATACACTTAGCTGAATTACTACCTTACAATGTATGGGATATTATATTTCCGGCTAATCAGGGGTAACTTTACTTTCAGACTCAGCCTTTATAATGAGTTTGGTGTGATGGTTGAGGGATTGGAGGTGGAAAAACTAGGCAGTGCTGATCATGCGGGCACTGACTGTAGCCCCTGCATTGTTGGTCCCTGTATTTATGGAATTAACAAGGACAGAACAAGGTGAGAAAATAAGTTTACATAGGATATCATGATCATTATCCTTTTGATTGGACATGTTGGCTAAAGTGATTATCTCGCCGAGTGTGATCTTTAAGTAAGAAATGTAAAGAAAAGTTTTTTATCCCTTTACCAAATGACAAATTTTCAACTGTCCCAAATTGAAAGAGTTTGCAGACAACATTTCAAAATGTGATGAAATTTAAAAATTATCTTCTGATAGGGCAGAAAACATTGTGGGAAGAGGAGAAATTGCTCGTTATGTTTTCCAGAGTAAACTAAGGTGGAGTTATGTAATATGTGAATGAGTTAATACCTAATTCCTTATAAGTTAATAAGATGAAGATAAGCAAGCTGGACTTGGAATTAAGTGGTTTAGTTTTCAAAATCTTGCCAGTATGGATAAAGTGTGCTGGTATTCTTTATGATGCTTAACAGTCACTGCAGCCGGATTCATTCCTCTATTACCACCAAACAATAACATTAATCTGGAAATGTTGTAATTGGTATAGAAAAAATATTGTGTAGTCCCAGACAAGAAAATGTTAATAACATGGATATGCACACTGATCACCATGATATAAGTATATTACCGTTAACAACAACTTAAGTCTCCCATATATTAACAGCATATGGAAGCACATGATTGGAATAGAAGACGAGAAGACTCTTGAAGAAAATGTTACCTGGTGTATCGTGCCCTACATGGCAGAGTTTGGTCAGGCAGACATAGCGAATGAAGTTACATGTGTGAAGACGGTGGGCAGGACAGTAACAGGGAAACTTTTGCTGCTCCATTTCTCTTTTGGACTAGGTTTTATGGATCCTATAACCATGGAATTTGTTCCCATGGTTTTGTCAGACAGGTAGGTCATGTTTTATGTTAAATAATTCATTACCCTTCATAAATCACAGGGGTCTATAGTTATCTTGGGGTCAGTACTATGTTATATAGTATGTTATATTACAGTCGAACCTCGTTAATCCGTATTATTCGCCATCCAAACAGAATTTGTAGGGAACGGTCCTTACCTTCATTAATTCCACTGTTTAATCCGGAGAATCCACGTTCCGGCTCCGGATGATAAAATTCGGGAACCAAGCCTAACTTCTAATAGTATATGCACATGACTAATCCGGAAACCAGCAAAATGATCTTTATTTTGTGCAGTTACCTACGTTTATTGACGATACGGTAATCCAACATTCACGCCTTTGGCAAATTCGCACGTATGCTTCATCATAAAATGTCACCAGGTGTAGTGTAATGAAAGGTGTTGATTGTTTGTAAATCTGTCATTTAGTCAGTTAACTGGTCTAACCTAATTGTTATTATCATCGCATGCAGAAAGTCGAGTTTGTAAAAGGTGTAAACTCGCTGCATTGACAGCGATCAGGAGACAATGTCTGGCAATCATTTTCAACTATTACGGTTTTTTTTACTTCATAGTAATTATTATGAAAAACGTTGTATAGGTAAACATTTCAATGGAAACTTGCGAATGTTTATTCCGGATAATTCGTTAATACAAACATTACTCCTGGGAACGAAAGTGTTCGGATAAACGAGGTTGACTGTACATAATACTGACCCAAGGATAACTATAGACCGCTGTGTCATAAATAAGTTGATGTCATATAGCTTTCAATAATTGAAATACAAATTCTTAAATCTTTGTTAACCCTTTACAAGCAAGGCTTAGATACATAGTTTCAAGATGTGAAATCTTTCCATTACCTATACCCTTTATATCCATACAATTTAAAAAAAAAATCAAACTTCCATTTACAAAACCATCTCAACTTTTCTCAGACAAATATTTTGTCTGACTAGTATACACAAATTTACAAGAACAAATACAATATTGAGGTGCGACATCATTGCGAGTCATTTGACCTGATTTTTATTCCATATGTTTTTGTGCTACAAGTTAAAAGGTGCTTGTTCATAGATAGACATTTGGACATTTGAATTGTATTTCTTTAACCCTTATAGTGCTGGAACCAACTTCATGCTTATGCAAACAGGTAAGATCACAGGCCATCCGCCAAGTAAATTGGCGACTGGCCTGTGATCTTACCTGTTTGCTGCTCTGAGTTTCTTTCCTCATCAAAATTAAGCAGATATTCAAGGTTTTTGTAAAGCAGACAACACAAAAATCCAGTTTAAAGAAAATTATCCTGCATTATAAGGGTTAAGACTGTACAGCAGCCCAGTGCTGTATGAGACATACTGGAGAATAGCCGTTGGAAGTAAAATCAGTTCATATTTAAGTATTCAGAGCCTGTACACAGTAAAAAGATATGTATTCAGATGCAAAATGCCTTGAAACAGTTTTGAAATCAGTCGCATAATTTCGGCACATTATTCAATATATTGACACCTTCCGAATCAGTTTTGCTTTCTGTAGCTATTTTTCACTAAAAATTATACTGCAATCCAAAATTGTATTGTTGCATTTGTCTTGTTTATCAATTAATGATTGAAATAAAAGCTAAAGAAATACAGTTTTTTAAAACAGCCATTCAATCATAGTACATTGAATATATATAATCCTTTTTGCAGCTTAATAGATCAAAAATTGACGGGGGATAAGAAGATTCTGATTGGTCGGTTTAACTTGGTGAACATACTGACTGAAACAATGTTTGAGAGAGATGGCTTTACAGTGTGTAGAACAGTGCTAGCCATCAACAACACTGTCCTGGTAATGGAACTAAAACGGGGATCCAGCAGTGAGACACCAACACTCACTCTACTTTACAGGACCGGTCTACCTGGCATCCCCAAGGAGGCGTGCCTAGTTGGGAAAGAAGGTAAAAATTGTTGTTTGTTTGATGATCAGAGAAAAGACAGAAATTAACTTTCTTTGTAAGAGGTTGTAAGGGAGGTGAATAAGTTGTCTATGTTTGAGGTTAATTGGCTTTCTTTGTATGAGGCCGGAAGAGAGGTGAACTAGTTATCTTTGGTTGAGGTTGGGAGTTGCATATTGCAGACTAGTAAAGATAATGTCTAACAATTATGAGATGAGCATGTTGACTCTTCTTTTTCCAGATAGATTCCTTGTTTCTGTCATTATGAATGACATTATGGTGACGGCCTTTGGATCTTCATGGGAGTGTGTCTCCCCATTGACGTTAGTAATGCTGATGCTTCTATCTCGCTTGACCAGTCTTTATGGTCAGTTAAGTTTGGGCTCTTTCTCCATCATTATGAACCACGCATCACAATATAACTGAAATAGTGTTAATGCAATGAAAACCACACATAGAATGATGATGATAATGAAAGCATGTTGACTCTTTTTTTTCCAGTTGGATTGCTCGTTTCTGTCACAATGAATGACATTAGGGGCATTGAGGACCAAGCTAACTATCACGAACATGTGTTCTTCATCGACAATAAAAACCAGCTACAGGGAATCCTTCCTTTTCTGGCAAGGGGACCAAGGTCATTTTTTTGTGTGTATCTCCATGGCAACAGTGAACAAGGTGAAGGTCAAGATTCGGTGTCTAAAGCCGGATGGTATGCATACATGAGAGATGGGAAAGGTGGAATACTTGGTGTGAAGTTAACCTGATTTGATGCCTGGATGTTATGCTTATATTATTTGTTATTAGGGTAACCTTATTCTATATCATTTAGACCCACTTAACCCATTACCATACGCCAAATTTTCGACTGTCCCAAATTGAAAGAGTTTGCAGACGACATTTCAAAATGTGATAAAATTGGAAAATTATTCTGATAGGGCAGAAAACATTGTGGGAAAAGGATAAATTGCTCGTCACGAGAAATTTCTCCTTTTTCCCACAATGTTTTCCAGAGTCGTCTGCAACAAAGTGGTTAAATGCCGTTTTTTTTTTTTTGGAAAAGGTTAAACTCTCTTGAAATTGTGGTCTGCAAAAACCATGTATGTTATATGAACCTGACCAAATGAAACCTTTCTATCAAATACATTCTAATGTGTGTTACAACCCATATATAGCAGGAGATTTAAGAAGGTGACACAAAGAAGAAAGATGTGGTATCTATCATTCCTTTCATCACAGTAATAGCTACCAAGTATAATAAAGGAAATGTTATTGTTCTATATGGACAAATTGCTCTTTACAAGCAAATGTTTTTCCTACAATGTTTTCTACCCTATCAGAATATTGTTTTTCAATTTCATCACATTCATTTTCGTCTGCAAACTGTTTTAATTTTGGAGAGTCAAAAATTTGGCGTTTGGTAGATTGTTAATGCACCAGCAATAAACTATTGAACAAACCACTGGAGAAATGGCTCTTAACCAGTAATACATCCGTTTGTCTCAAATGTTCTTTCCTTTTTAACAAAGAAAATGTTATTTGTGTCATACTTAATGACTTTAATCGGCTCTTGCTTTGAAATTTGGATCTGTCACAATATCCGACACATCAAAGTGGCATGAAATATCATTGAACATCTGCATAATAGATTCATTAACTATGAAGTTTCAACATTCTGCTCTTGCTTACCAACTTTTTCAAAGGAAGTGATTGAAATATGTATATCAGAGGAAATATTCATTAGCCGGCGACATGAAGAAAACAAAACAATAAACCTGTTGGGCACAAACAGTATAGGCTAGTGACATTGAATTGTTGTATTTTCTTCTTTTGTTATCTGTCAAGTGTTTATTTTCTTATGATTTGTTAGTTATATACATTTTTATTTATCTTTTGAAAATGTCATCTTTGTAATGCATATATAATATATATGTATATATTTTTTGTTTCAGACTGATTTATTTTAATACTATATTTCATAATTTTAATCCATCAATGCATTTTTACTTATTTGAATAAAGTTCTTCAGCAATCGACAATGTTTTTGTTTAGAGGGCAAAATGAAATGATCATGCTTATGAAATGACTAAACACAAAAACTATGTTTGAATTGGTAAAAAGACAACCCAATCCAATTTCCACATTTAGATTTTTTCAAGAATAAAAACTTTCAATCAAGTTTGAAATGCCATTTTTTAAAGTGAAGCGGTCTACAATGGGGATTTTTTTTTTGAGAACGCTTAAACTAATGTATTCATATACAGTAGGTATGATATTCTTATGAAATAATCCCTGAAGAACTGATGTAGTTTGAAGACTGTGTGAATAAATATATATGATATTGTATGTAAGACTGAAGAATCAGTTCATTATCCTTTTATTAGTAATTATTTATAGAATTTCCATTATTGAAACTCACAGGAGCAATTAAAGGTTTCCCACATGCCAAGATCACGTTATGTAAACAACAATTTACTGTAAACAACAATTTACTGTAAACAACAATTTACTGTAAACAACAATTTACTGTAAACAACAATTTACTATTTACAACAATTTACTGTAAACAACAATTTACTGTAAACAACAATTTGCTGTTTGGGGTCTCCATTTTTTTCTGTATACATGTTCTAAAAACTAACCATTGGCTACATGCACTATAATATCCTACGCTAGTTTTATGGTATGCCTATACCAAAATTATCTCTAAACGCAATAGTACAGTACAAATGAAGCAAGATGTTTGTCCATATGCACAATTTGAAATCTCCATGAAAACTCATTTAGATGCATTTGCAGCAGAAGATTTTCATACGACAATTTTTTGGTCATGACGTTTTCTTAATATTAATTTGTATTGAAAGATTCCGATTTTTTGATGTACTCATATGCAAATGTCGAGTATAGCTTTATAGTGCATGTATAGCCGATGCAAAGTATAGAAAAAGGGAGACCCGCCGTTTTTACTGCCAGGTGAATGTTCATGATAATATCGGATGGTATCCAAAAGCCTCGGACATATCCATTAAATATTCAAAAACAATTTTGTTCTTGTCTTCACCAATATATGAGAAGAATCAGAAGGTTATTATTAACCCAACATGCACAATCCAGGATTTAGTCTCTTATTGATGGTAGCTATATACGACACTTAACACCACAGGAACTATTATTTAAACTATTATGGACCTTTCTTTGTAGACCCCTTCACTTTAATCCTTTATAATTTTTTCTTTCATTTGAAAACATTTGGAAACCATGCAACAGAAGAAAAAAGCTCTCTATGAACACAACGTTTCTTGAATGTTTTTGTTTGTATGCTGATGCTGATTTCAAATAAGTGTAGTTGGATGATTGAAGAATGATTGAAATGTTAACATGTGATAAAAAAAATATATACTCAAATTATGTTTTAACTTTTATTAATATACAATTTTAAATTCATCATATTTATTGTACACTGTGATAAATAAAGCAATTATTTTAATTTAAAAGATTTTGTTACAATTATTGCTTTACCAAAGAAAGCCTCTCACCCTTTCCTACATATATATCCATTTAATGCATCAGCAGCTAAACACTACCAAAATTACAGGTGACAAGCAATGCCTCACTTTCACACAATAGTTTCACGATAACAATATGTTGCTGTTAAGATTTCTCAATTGCCGTTGATATTGCTTTCAATTCAGACCAATCACAAATGAATAAAGTGAGAAATACATTTATGAAGCCACAGAGGCTTGCTTTACTACTCTTGCAGTAAACACACTGAATAATCTGAGAAACAAATGTTACAAGCTCACTCTCTCCCTATGTCAAAATGAACCAATCATGAATTGGTATCATGCTTCACTCTCACTAATTTACCGTTGATGCTTGCTATATAAGTCCAGCAATTCTATTTTAGTGAATCGTTTATGTAATTGAGACTCATGCCCAAAGACTAATGAACTTTATGTTCTCTCTACCATCGAATCACAAAAGTCAATTAGACAGTCCTATCTTCTAGAACTTCAACACACTAGTGTCAGGTCAAAGCCAACCCATTTGCCTCCATATCAACCTGAAAGAAAAAAGGTAAACAAGCTATACAAAATATTAAATTCTGTTCTTTGATAACTTTCACATCAAGATAAAGGGGCTTGAAAGAATGCATTAAATACATCTTTTCAGAAACTATTCCACAACCCTACTTGTGTAAACAGTCATAAGAAGTGTCTAAACAAAATGATTCATGAAATTAATGAAAAGGAATACTGTGTATGATTATACATGTAAGTTTTTGATCCTCTTCTTTTATTTATCCACAATAAATACAGTGACTAGTCTATACTTCAATACAATAAATATGAATAGATTAGTTCTTGATTTTGATTGATTCTTGAAAGTTTTGGTCTGGCATATAGCGTTATCATGGTTCCCAATGACCACATTATAATGGTGCTGCAGTGTAACAGGGTTTTATTTTGCGTCAACATTATTTCAGTTATGTTGCAATGCCTGACTACATGGAGGAAGACTCCATACTCAGCTGCCCTTTAGGCCTTTTCAAGCCACATAGAACCATCAGCATTTAGTAAGTCAGTCATGAGAATACCTCTCACAAGAGTTCAAATGGCCTCACAGGACATGAACCTATGCAAAGAGGTGCCATGTGATAAGACATTCAGTACTCTAAACCACCTTTAAAGCCCCCTTTACAGAGAAATAATGTAAGTAAAGGATATTTCTACTAATATACCTCTTGGTAACATCACCCGTCTATATGTGTATCCTTAATTGCCATATGGTTACTTGATCAAATGTGACCCTGACCATGTTTAAATGAATTTTTAACTTTTCTTTCATGTTCAACTTTGGCACGGGTTCAAAATGAAAGCAACAGCAGATGAACACACTAACTCCCATGATTATGCTGGATTACTGTTGAAAACACCATTAAACTCCTATCTGACCAACCATACCTCATCAGGGGAGTCTCTATCATCTATCATGTCTGTCTCAAGTTCATCATCATTCGTATCACTTTCATCATCATCGTCATCTCCCTCATCCTCCTCATCTTCATCATCTTCATCAAAGTTCTACAGTCAACATAAAACATAAACTCATCAGATTTACCAATTACTGTAGAATAATTTTGTCCTATTTTATGCTTGTCATCTGAAGTTTCTCTTATAATTGACATGTTAAAATTAATCTACAGAAGACTTAAAAGCATGCTAGCGCTCAGTAAATCTGCAAAACTTGGAAATATGAGTTAAAATTACGATAGAATATGTTAAAACATAGCAAAAAAACGCAAGATCATGATAAAGCCTGCACTTTTTACTATCTATTTTTCAAAGTGCTATTTTCCACAAATTTGGTGCCCACCAATTTAATTTCATTGGTTACAAAGGAGTAACATCTAAAATAATAAGGAGTGCTCAGATTAATGAGTGGCAATCACCTGATTAGACAAATCATGTGAAACGCATAAAAAGACTGTCATTTATCCAATATTAACAATGTGAACATTCAAATTAGAGTATTTCTTGGGTTTTATTGGTTCCCAACGTTTCTCGGCTGACCTTGTTTTATTGCAAATTGAAAACAAACCTTATAGTATTCACTCTGTTAAAGGCATCATGTGAACATGAAACAAATTCAATTCCTCTGTTAAATGGATTTTAAAGTAATTTTGAGTAAATTTCCAATTACTTTAGAACTTTCATAATTTAAATGTAAATAAGTGCAAGTATGGCTTTAAGTAACTGTAATAAAGGATAAACTGCTTTTTTCTTTGTCACTATCATGTCTAAACACTTTATAAAGAAAAAGTATTTTGCTTAAGATATATTTAGCCATCTGCTGTGTCTTTCAAATTGGTCAATAATATATAATATCCCTTATGGGGGAATATTATAAAGGGTTAATTAATACTTTTCATTCTCACCTCAGCCGCTGTCTTTCCAATTGGCATGATATTCTCACCCTTTTTTGAGATACCCTCAATCTGAGAACAAAAAAAGAAATTCAGTTTTTCTTTTTATTGATCTTGATAAGGAAGCATATTTGGGTATATCATATAGTTCACAATTGCTATGGAGAATCCCAAATGATCAAGCCAGCAGTGTTTTCAAGAATTGTACAAAATGCATTATTAAAGGAAAAATGATATCTGCTTGGGTACCCGCAGGTAATATCCCCTAGGGTAGAAAATTGCTACCCCAGCTCTACTGGTATCTGTAGTCAAAATAATTTGACATGAAGATTGTTTCTTATTTTCTGATTGGGCAATCTAACGTCGAAATTTCAAACGTTCCAAAATAGTATCGGACTTGCGAATTCCGATTTTTAGATTTAAAGCACAAAATTGCCATTCAAAGTCAATCAATAATACAAAACATATAAAATAAATTTATATTCAACCAAATAATGGCATGAACCGAGAAACAATTAAAAAAAAACGCTTATTAGATTTTTCCCATTCCAGTGCGCATGCGCAGAGAAAATTAATCGGGAGCAAAAACTCGTCACCTAGTGTTAATAGAACTGTTCTTAAAAAGTCAATATGTGGAATAAAGATATGTAAAGTACATGCATTCAATGATTCATCAAAAAAGGATTCATTCACAACTGTGAGTAAAATAATTTGATGATTTTCATTAACAATAGCAATATGGGTCTTCATATGGTGTGACAAAAATTTTGTTCACATTTGTCCTTCATTAAATGAATGCTTCGAAAGTTTGACATGACGGGAGATATTGCCCGATACAAAAACTTCTCAATATTTTACGATCCCGTCAAGTTAGTTTGACTAATGGTATCTGCAAATCAAAATCGATATAACAACAAAAATTTTAGTTTTGTAACATGTATCGGGTCCCTCTCGGAGTAAAGCCATCGTGGGTAACCCATCCAGGTACTAACCACTTAGTATGTTGCTTAACTTCGAGAGAAAGCCAACCACTCTACCGAATCACCCATAAAAGCCGGCTTCCACAGCGAGACTGTAGAAGTAGTATTTATACATAAACCCTATGACCGTCACATTTCTCCCACCTTTCTTTTGACTTCGTCCCGAAGTCATTTAAGTCACAAAGACATACATGGGCAGTTACTGACTCTTTTACGATTCAAGTAGGTACTACTGCCACTATTAATACTGCCTCAAAGCAGAATCAAGGATCGAGAACATGCGACAAACTATTAAGGGTACGGGAATGATGGTGATATCAAACCAAATCCCACCGCTGCCACCAATTTTGTAACGTGTATCGGATCCCTCTCGAAGTAAATCCATCCTGGGTCACCCATCCATGTACTAACCACTTAGTATGTTGCTTAACTTCGAGAGAAAGCCAACCACTCTACCGAATCACCCATAAAAGCCGGCTTCCACAGCGAGACTGTAGAAGTAGTATTTATACATAAACCCTATGACCGTCACAGTTGTCACTCACTATTTTGTTTAACACTGAAAATGATCGGACAATGGGAATATTTTTCATGGGGATAAACACGAACGATAACTTGTAGGTTCATTTTGAAACAGGTTGTGTCCGAATATAAGGTCTCTTTGCAAATTTCGCTTTTAACCTTACCCAATTTTGATATTCTTCTTCGAGCTCTAATAATTCGTTTTCATCGTCACATGGTTTGTCAACAGTAAACCATAGAGGATCTGTTGCAGATGGAATTAAATTCGGAAATATTGGTGCTGACATTTTGATAAACTAAGTTAAAAATGAAATTAGTTCGTTCTTTCTGTTTTTCATACTTTCAGTACTTTCTTTATGTTCCCGAAATGTTCGAATTTGAAAATCGATTGCTTTTAATCCTAGACCATCGTAAAGAAGCTATATTAAATCGGATAATCCATTAAAATATCTTATTTACCAATTGAGACTTGTTCAATTTATGTATTTGAAGTTTCATTATTATTACCCCTAGCTTTGAGGTCTTTGTTTCGTATCAATTTGTTTACTTCCGGCCGGGCAATTTCACGTGTTGGTCAAAATGGCTAATAAACTGCCAACTAACTTACCACAGCTTCAAAACCTCATCAAACGAGACCCAACGTCATACAAGGATGAGGTATGGAACCACTCTTTTCTAATTTGACTTGTGTAATTAAGTTGCATGATGATTATTTTGTCGTACACTTGCAACTCGAGTAAATTTGCCCCAGCTGCTTTGGTTTCTCATCAAATAAACACCTTTAGTATTTGATTATCTCATGACTGTCTTCGAATACAAAACCATAATTTGGAAACATCACCACTATTTTAATCCTTCAAAATTTGAAATTTGACTACCCCATCAGAAAATAAAAGTCAATCTTCATGCCAATTCCTCGATCCACGGACTCTTCGTCACATGTGTCTCTTGGTAAAAATTTAGTCCCTCGTTAAAAATTTCACACAGGTAATTCTCTCTCATGTACTTTTTTGACTTAGTTGTGGATGTCGGAACGATATTGGTCGCTGGCTGGCTGTTTTACAATAAATCTGCCTGTTGCTTTGATATATTTGGACAGTTCAGATGTAATAGTCTCTATCCAGCCTGGTATGTAGGGGTGCTCATCTGTGCTGAGTAGTAACTTGTTATCAAGGGCTGTAACTCCACATGATTTGTGTAGTGATTTCAAGAGTTCTTCCCGGTGGTTTTTGTGTATGCAGCATTCTAGGAGAAAATGCTCTGTAGTCTCCAGGATTCCACACGCGCACAGTGGTGAGACATTGATGCCAACCCTGTGGCGATGTGCATTTAGGATAGAGTATCCCGTCTGTAGCTGCAGGATCACGCCATATGTCTCCTTGTCTGGGTGGTCAAGTTGTCGCTTTTGCTCGACTGATGGGAAGAACTCATAGAAAGTCCTACCGGTAGATGAGTTCTCCCACCATTTTTGCCACTCAGTTATGCATGACTTATGACTTGCTCCTTTCACTTCTTGAATTGTGGTTGTCCTGGAATCTTCTGGCATTGCTGCAGCTTCTTTGGCGCCTTCTTTAGCTAGGCCGTCTGCAGCTTCGATGCCCTGTAGACCTGCATGACCGGGTGTCCATAGGAGTTGCACTGTTTGAGTTGCAGATCGTGTCCTAAGTGCCTTCTTGATTTCTTCAATCACACTCCTATGGCCATTGTTTTTCCAGCCCATTATCAAGATGCCAACCACTGTCTGGCTATTGCTGAATATCTGAATTGTGTTGCCGGGTGTTAGGTGGGGATGTTGCAGTATTTCTTCTAGAACCATCAGGACTGCGACCAGCTCAGCTAGCAGGATTGTACCATGTTTTGTGACCACTCTTTTCAGTTTGATTGCGTCACCTCCTGGAGGATACAGGACTGCCCCTGCACCAGTCGGGCCTGGGTTAGTCAAGCACAATCCATCCGTAAATGCAAATGTGCATTCTTGTGGGGCCACCATTATGATGTCCATAATGGTCTCTTTTCCGAGGCTCTCCTGCTCAGAGGTTCTGTTCTTAGATGAACCCAGACGGCTCCAGTATTCTGGTTTGGTGCTAGACCTGTATATGCATCCCACTTCGTAGTCCATCTCTGGTTCTATTGTGCTGATCGAGATTCCTGTGGTTTTTTCCATGTTAGTTGCCTGGCTAATTGCCAGTGCTAGTGGGCTAATGTGGACAGGAGATGTGTCATTCTGGAGCAATTCTTCTAGTTTTTGTTTCATTGGGTGCGTAACCCTTTTTGCTTGGATCTTTGCAACTTCTCGAATTGATATTTCCTCTAATCTAAGATCAACTGGCAGGACTCCTGTAGCTACCTCCATTGCCTCTCTTCCTGCATTTTGGGGTAAATTGAGGCATAAGGATAGACCTTTTCTTTGAACTGAGTCTAGTGCTGTCTTGTTTTTTGCTCCCTGCCAGATGAATGCTCCATATTCCACAATTGATCTCACCATAGACTGGTAGATGTTGATCAACTTCTTTGTTGACCCCTGAGAGGCAATACACTTAACTTCTCTGATGTTCTTGAGTGCTCCGCTAGCTTTCCGTTCTACTAGTTGAATGTGTCTATCAAAACTCATCCTTTCATCTAGTGTAATACCCAAGATCCTAGGGAAGTTGTTATAGGGTAGGATACTGTTTAGGGTTGTCATTATTAAACGATTGCCGATCTTATGCATCGGTTAAAATCACCAGAAAATCGGTTGTTATTCCCCCAGATGATGACAACTTTAACTAGGCAACAGGTCGAAATCATACTAATCAATCCCTTAGTTTTCCAAGATAATCTATTGTTTGCAAACATAATGACACCCCTGCTGTTTCCGGCTGTGAATGAGTCTGTATTGATGGTTACTGGTTTAGCAGTGAACAATGTTGCCTCTGTTTTGTTGAGGCTTACCGACATCCTCCAGGTATGACACCACTTCAAAACTGTCGGAAAGTTTTGACAGACCTCTGTGATTGCAGTTTCTTCTTTGGGTGAGGTAGCCCATGTTGTTCCATCGTCGGCAAATTTGCAATGTTTCTTTCCTGTTCCTTTGAAAGTTTGAACATGTCGACGATGAAGACGTTAAAAAGTGTCGGGGCCATAACGCTTCCTTGAGGTAGGCCTATCTTTGTATCGAATATTGGCCCACTGTGGTCATCCACTGTACATCTTGCTGTTCTCTCTGTGAGGAAGTCTCTAACCCAGTGCCACATTCTACCTGTGGTTACCGAGCTTTGTCAATTTATAAAATAGGCCTTCTCTCCACACAGAGTCAAAAGCACTGGCAAGATCTACAAAGATAGCTGCTGTGTGTTCTCCTTTGTTGAAGTCCTCGACTACTTCCTGTACCAGTCTTCCAACTGCATACACCGTTGATCTGTTTTTTCGGAACCCTTCTTGTTCTTGGTCCAGTAATTCCTTACTTTCTACGAAACCGTTCAACCTTGCTTGGATCACAGTCTCTAGCAATTTGCATATTGTTTTCGTCAGACTTATGGGTCTATAAGCTGATAAGCTATAATAATGCATTTTGACTATGTCCTAGTCAAAATTCTTTGTGTTTAGTTATCCATTCATCATCTTTCAACAAACAAACCTGAACACATAACGATGTCACAACACTCTGAGTCTGTTTGGTAAATTCAGCTGATGAACTGTAATCCTTAACCCTGATGTCCATTGGTTTACAAATTTGTGGTCAGTGTTGTACAGTGGGTGTTCAAATACCTCAAAACCCAGGAAACTTATTTCCATTTGTGTTGAAGAATTTCCCATACTGACGAAATAGCCTTGGTTTCCGATTTGAAGTGATTTGCCAGGTTTGATCCCTTGTTATAATCCTGCCCAATAAATTGTCTCCTACCTCATTACGGGTAACAAACATTTAGGAACTACTCAGCGCTTATTTTCCATATCGGTAAGCTGGGACTCGAAGCATGCACTTATCTTAGTGATTGAGCTTGACACATAAAGTTCACTCTAAATTGTTCCTATTGTTATGCTTCTGTCTGCTTTGATGATTTTTTTACCCTTTTCTATGCCACCACTTATGCCTTACTTCATCTGTGTCTTTTATCTTCACCCTGTATATACTTCACTCTTTTAACTTTTTAAAGTTTTTACCTCTATCATGCGCACATACCTGGTAAAATATTCAATATGTTGAATGTGACCAGTATTGGCAGAAAAAGAAGATAGTGGAACATCCAGGTGTAGTCAGTCGACCGCTCCTTTGGTAAACATGCATTGAATTTCATCTGCTTTAGAAATCTTACCAACATTTGTAAATAATATCAGGACTTCAACTTCTATATTTTCTTGTTGATTGGATCATTTTAAGTGTTTCTGTTAGTGATTTCACAAGTACAACACACAATTTATTTACACTCCTCAATTCAATGTCACTGTTTGACGTCATTTTTTGTCCAAACAATTTTTTTCTCTTTCAGGATAAACGTTTTTATAAAAATCCTGATAATGTTTTGAGCTTAAGAGGAAAAAAGCGTCATGATGGCATGTTATCGTTAACTGTTTTCGTCTCTTGTAACATGTTGAGTGAGACCAACTACTCTTTATTTATGATGAATAAGTTTGAAATATTAGCATTTTTTACCTGTCTGCCTCGGGTAACGACATTGCTACAGTAACCAATATATCTTGCTAGAATGATGTCTTTGTTTTTTTTCATGTTTAGTATATGTTGAAAACAAGAGAAAGCATGCTAGGGTATCAAACAATGTTACATAGAGACATAACAAAATTCTACAAACTGACAGAGGAGAAAGACAAACATAACCCTTCTCTAAGTTTTTGTTTATACATGTATATGATTGCAGTTCTTACAGCAATACCGTCACTACCAATCAAATCTGCAGATCTTCCAACTGAAACCTTCACAGTACAGCAAAACACTGGATGAACTCCTCATATTTCTGGCTCAGGTAACTTATGATATATTCAACCATACCCAAATAATTGAACAGTACCTACACTACAGGGTCATGAATATAAAAAAAAGAATTTATTAAGGCAAGTATGCCTCTTACAGTGTTCTCAATAAGAACAGGCTGCAGGCCAAAATGACCGCTTCAAATTATGTTTTGGCAGGCTCAAATTTGCAAGGATGTTATGAACCACCATGGACCCCCCCTCAGAGTGGCCTGTTTAAATTTTGTTTTGGCCTGTTCAACCAATTCTTATTGAGAACATTGCTCTTTTCTGGAATCCTTTTTGACAAACTTGGAAAGAATTGCCAGATTTTAATCAAATGTATGCCAGACAGTGACATTATCAAAAATCCACATAAAAGGCAGATGACATTTTATGTTTTTCTCTTCTCTAAACAAGATGGTGTTCTCATTCTGAGATACATCTTGCCAAATGTGTAATGAATACTAACAAAGAAGGATTTTGACTCTGAGGGGCTTAGCATTGATACAAAGTTACTTCTTTTTTTAGTGCATAAACCGTTGTATACAAATAATCCTCAATTGTTTTTTATGGTTTTGCATTATTATATCTCTACTTGTCTGTTTGTGCTTAACATGTGTCACTGCAATAAGTCGTTTGTTTGATCCTTTGTCCGTATTTTATTTTGAGGGGATATAGAGTAGGTTCTATATTTGCTATTGACACTCATTGAAAATAATGCCTTGAACTTTTTTTGTTTGTGCAAGGACCTTGTACTTAATTAATGACCACATAGAAGACAGAAATGGCTAATCTTACAAATAGAAATCTTTTTTTTTCTTAAAACCTATAAAAAACGATGATCATCATTTGGTTTTGTTCATAAATGTGCTGCTTGTCCACAGGTTGCACATTGTTATCCAACAGAGATGAAAGATTATCCACAAGAACTTAAAGATACTTTACAGAGGCATTCTACAGTGCTTGATAGGACAATGAGAATGGTAAGCTTTCTGTGGTGTGAGATTGTTTTTCTTCTAAAGCTTACATTTTATTTAGACAATTTTGAAGATGAGCCATCCTCTATAGTTTTGGTGTAGGTATTAATCACTACATCACTTTGATCCTTTCTTAAGAAAATGCTGTAAACTGCAGTGTTTTTTTTATGTTGCATGAGCTTTAACCATTTTAAAGCACACACAAGGTTATATATTGAATCTATTCCACATTAATCATTGATGTTATTCATGAGAACATTAATTTGTTGTTTTACTTGGGACATAGAAGTGATGCAAGGTTATATGCAATAACAACAACTATGCAAACAGAAATGAAAAGAATTTGCTTCTTATGGAATTTTTTAACTGATCAGAATTTAAAGAAACTGCAGAATACATTCTTTGAATTCAAAAATTGACATAGAGATTATTGATGTTCTCAAAAATAATTGTGACATGTGAAATATGCTAGTTTCCTGATAACTATTGATTATCGTGTAATTCTTCTTTGTTTTTCAGTCCCTCATCAAAGCTCTGATTCTTCTTCGAAACAAGGGGTTGATATCTGCCACAAATGTTTTGGAACTATTTTTTGAAATGTTCAGATGTTCAGACAAACTGTTACGAAAGACTCTGTACACATACATTGTGAATGACATCAAGAATGTGAATCAGAAACATAAAAACACAAAACTGAATTCTGTAAGTATTTAAAACTTATAATGAATTTC
Source organism: Cerastoderma edule (assembly GCA_947846245.1). Lineage (NCBI taxonomy): Eukaryota > Metazoa > Mollusca > Bivalvia > Cardiida > Cardiidae > Cerastoderma > Cerastoderma edule. The sequence goes on from OX401408.1 coordinate 40,673,926, forward strand.
ATTGCTGTGTGAGGAAATTTTTCTGAAACCTTTGCACTGTTCCAATTATTTTGTTACTGCTTAAATCTTTTGCTCTTTTGGTCTTCTTGACTGCTGTTCTATTTTCAATAAATCTTTTTGTCAATCTTTACCAAGTGAGGTACTTGAAAATTCTACCAAAGATTATGGGTATCCTTTTTACCTCAAATCAAAAGAAGGTATAAAAACATTTGAAGTCCAAATAGCATTGGAAACTTATCCTCTGGTAGGATGGTAAAAGAAATTCAAAAAGAGTAGAATTCTCAATCATGTGAGCAATATCTTCTTCCACAACCATATTTTAAAACGTGTATGTACATCTATACCAGATGGTTAGAAGTGTTCTAGATAAATAGTTACATTGATTTCCAAAATTTATGAACATTCGGTTGTTGTAAGACCTTGATGAATTGGTGTTTGATAAGAATTGTTTAACTTTGTAATAACACCCTTTTCTTTATTATCCAACAGACATTACAGAACTTTATGTACACAATGTTGAAGGATAGCAATCCAGTTGCTGCAAAAATGTCTTTGGTATGTTTGGACTTATTTTAGGGGGAAAGGGGAATTTGCAAAATCAGCTAAAGGTTGAATTTGTATAGGAAATTATTGTATGTCTCTGATGTAGCAACTAACGCAATAAGGAACGAGATAGGAAAACATCTGGTACTTCCTGTTTCTTTATAATGTATATTTCTTTGACTATCATGACTTTTTTCATTCATAACAACAAATAACCAGTTCAAAGGAATACAGATTAAGATGCACATGTATACAAATATATTTGCTTAATGGTTAGTGGTAAAAGGGTTCAAGTTTTATAAAGATGTTAACAATTATTAGCTAGTTGCATCCTACGAACTGCTATGATTCTTTAGTAACCCAGAGCTCCAGGTGTCCTTTGTATGGAGTATTAATGAGATAAACAGTCAATCAAATTCGGTGGTTACTAATCCAAATTGCCTAATGGTACCATATATACTCGACTATAAGTCGCCCTTGCCTATAAGACGCACCCATACTTTGATCTAAGATTAGGGGAATTCAGCGTTGACTCGACTTTAAGTTGCATCTACTTTTTTATTTTTCTCCAACTAGATCGTGTAAATGTTTAAATTGTTTGCATATTCAGAAAAGCTGTCTAAAGGGTGTAGAATTCTATAAGGGTAGAAAAAGCCCATGCTCTCTTTTCACACATCATAAAACACTTTGATCTCCAAGTAGACAAATTCCCCCAGCGCCCGCTGTTCTCGTTTTGTTACATAATATGTCAGTTTGGACCAGATTGAAATTCCTTTTTTCTCACTACACAACTTTGTCTGAAGTTGAAGATATTACATCATAGCTATAAGCGTGTACCCAAGCCAGCCCAGCCGATAAAAAACCCTTGTCCTCAACTGAGAACCCTTTACCTCAACTGTGATAGACTAAAGATGTAAAAAAAAATGATGCTTTCAACAAATTATCTTTGACAACGGATTTTAAAAGCGTCTGCAAATCTTTTTTATCCCTTCCTACATGTTGGCAGCTTCGTAGAGCTCAACTTTCATTGTGAAACAATGAGGACTTGTGATGAAAGAGTTATGGTTATGAAAGAGTTACATTGACATACGGTAATTGTAAAATTGGTACTACCGATGTTCTCATTTGGATAGATCTCTCTGGGGAAAGGTAAAATAAATAAAAATGATGCTGAAAAAGTATGTGATGTTGATTGACTTTGCTTTTAAGATTCACCCCCCACTTTGTCATCCAAATTCTATGTAAAAAAATGCGACTTATAGTCGAGTATATATGGTAATATCCAAATAAGAACGCGCAATATTTTGAGTAGAGATGAAATAAAAAAAAAAGGGAAGCAATTAATATAGACCTCTAATCTGGACCTTGTATCCATTGTCTTTTCAGGATGTTATGATTGAACTTTATAGAAAGAATATATGGAAGGACACTAAAACAGTTAATGTTATTACCACTGCATGCTTCACTAAAGAAACAAAGGTAAATTTATTAATCCTTTGGTTTAATGTAATGTCACTAAGTATTTGAATTGTATTTCTCCAAATTCTGTGACCGTAAATGTTTTCTGTGCAGTCTACCATTTCTTGGCCAGGAAAATGTGCTTGTTAAGGATACACAAGATCATATAGGAATGTTTGGAATTTACCATTGGCTAAACCTGGACATATTTGTTTTTCTATGTATTAATCAGCTTATTTAACAAAAGAATAACAAATCAATGCAATTATCAAAAATGTATTTGGATAACTTTGATCAATTAAAATGATATATATCTGCTTGTCCTGTAATGATTGAAACTCAATTTCACAAGAACAAATGCTATCTTTCATATTTGTTAACCTGATATTTAATTTCAAATTTTAACCTTGGTAAATTATGCCTTTTGGAGGAATTGGTAAGCACTATATCAATGATTTTTTTAAAAGAGAGGGGTTTGCCAGATCTGCTTTTGCCAATTGGTATTTGGGAAAGAGTTGCACCAGTTTTCCATACAACATGTTGCTGTTTGATTTTTAGATATTGGTGGCTGCTTTGAAGTTTTTCCTTGGAAGAGATGACAGTGAAGAAGATGACAGTGACAGTGAAAAAGAGGTAAGGGTATTTGTTGTGTAAAAAAATAATGCCATTCAGTACATTAAAACATGCCTTCTTGGTATGGAATATATATAGCAATGTTCCGTCCAGGTCATACATGTAAAGCATTGTGCACCTCTGATCTTACTTAGTTATATTCTACATGTTAAGTAGCTACATGTTAGTTATTGATTGCTTGTGTTCCATTGTAATTAAAGTAGCCACTGAACTTATAAAGCCTACCTTTTTTGTTTATCCAAATGAAACAGTTTTCATTTCATTGTATATGGAGCAGGGAGGCACAAGGGGGCACATTCAAGCCTCCCAGCACAGAATCTTGTTCTGACCTTTTCTGATTCTGTTTTGATAACCCAAACCAAGAATACTCAATAGCTAATAGTTTCCCCTATCCTATTGATATGTTACTGTGTTAATGTGAAATAAATATAGATTGAATTACCACATTTCAAGTATATAAGAAAACTCACATGTAAGAAACTAGTTATAATCAAAGCGCTGATAGCGCTAAAGGACTAAGGTGCTTTTAAAGCAAGATGGTTGAGGAAACATTTGAAAATTTCTTTGGGTAACATCTCGAGGAAAGCAGCTGCTCCTTTAACCACCATTGCTATAATAATTATTTCTGTGAACAGGGACTCAATGATAGTCTATTTTTCGAACATCTGGACATTTTATCGTTTCCCATGAGGCAACAGTAATACTAATATAGAGCAAAACAAAGCGAGTAAATCTGGACTACATTCCTAGTTCCAAGAAGGATTAGTCCGCTTAGTGAAGGCGGATGTTTAATGAGTGATTGGGGTTAGACCGTTGTTTGTGTATCGATAAAGGACCGTCCCTCAAGAAGTGGTATGTAAATTCAATGGACTAAGGTGCTGACGCACCCTTAGTCCAAAAATGAGTGTCCAAAGGATATATAACCAAGAAAATAATGACTATTAATGTGATAAAATGTGAATAGTCTGTCATGTGAGTGGTAGGGATGTCATATGAAAAGCTTTTTAGCAATCTTATGCCAATTTGCTAGAAAAGATCCTTTTGAATACTCATGTTGATTTTTAACACTTTCTAGGACGTACAGGAAAGATTAAGAATTTCCATTTTGCTTGATTTCTTATTGTGTTTTTTAGGAAGACAAGAAGACAGCAAAAGAGTTAGCAACAAGTCACAGAGTTGGTAAAAAGTCAAAAAAGCGACAGAAGAAACTTGATCGAGCTTTAAAACAGCTTAAGGTAATATTTGACCCTTAATTATCTACCCTCCAGGCATTGCTTTTTATTTTAGTTATTAGTTTTGTTTGTTTTTCATAACCCCCCATGGCAGGGCGGGGGGTTAGAAATTGTCCTGCCACTGCGCTGCTGAGTGGTAGAACCCCACCAAGTGCCTGCCCGTTTGCCGTGGGCTGCGACTCGTGTCGCCTGATGCAGGGATCCTGGTGGTTGAGAGAATCCAGGGTTAGGCTAGTTAATACCCTGTTTTTTCAATACACCACTTTGGCCTGAATTTGGGCTAAACGAGAGGTCAGGAAGGCCCGACCTGATCAATCGGCTGGTCATGCCTTGTCATGGGCAACTTGTTTTTTCATCAATCTTCCACCATACAACATATTTTCAAATTTATTTGAAATTTCTTCACCTTTAGTACCCCATGACGGTGGCCCATGGGTCAATCAGATGAAAGATTTGGTGTTTGATTGACATCCTGTATCATCCCAAATTTATGTCGCTTGCTTGGAATGACACATTCTTTTGGGACACATTTGTCCAGTCTAGCCCTTTCACCCTGAGTATACCATCCTTGTAACCCTGACTTGATCTGCGATGGGTTTCCCCAGATTAAGTCCCCTTGTTGGGCTCCATGGTGGGCGGGGACCAAGGATGGTGAACTTTTTAAATTAATATGGAATCCCATAAAAAAGCTGCCAAGCGTACCCTTTCTGACAGTGATTCAGAGGCAGAGTCTTCTCCGTCACCACTAAATTTTCCACGATTTATTGTGGTTGAAGCAGAAGACTCAGTCAAACCAATTACACACATATCACCATTTGTTATCGAGAAAACAATCAAAAGTATTCTCGGTACACCAAAATCTGTCAAAAAACTCAAAAACAACACCATACTAATTGAATGCTTCACAAAGCAACAAACAATCAACATACTCAAACATAAAACTCTATTCAAACAAGCAGTCAAAGTATACCCACATCCATCACTCAACTCATGTAAGGGAGTCATCCGTTGCAAGGACCTCCATTACTGCTCCTCTCTTGACGACATCAAGGAGAACTTAAAGTCACAGTCTGTCACTGATATCAGACGCATCAGTGTCAAAAGAGATGGAGTGTTGAAAAACACTAACACTTACATAATCACTTTCTCATGTCCCACAGTTCCACCTACACTTAAAATTGGATTTGAATCCTTAAAAGTAGACACATACATTCCTAACCCTCTTCGTTGTTTCAAATGTCAACGATTTGGTCACCACACCACAAAATGCACCAATACACCAGTCTGTGCTAGATGCGCATTTGTAGGCGCAGATCACAGCACTGAACACTGCACCGCACCTGCATGCTGTTTCAACTGCAAGTCTGGTCACGTTGCCTATGCGAAGGAGTGCCAAACTTGGAAAGATGAGAAGGATATCCTGACCATCAAGTACAAGGAAGGCATTTCCTTTGCAGAAGCACGCAAACTTGTCCTGCAACAAAAGCAGGACAAGGAAAGACTTGTCAGTGGGAACAGCTACTCAGCAGTAGCCTCCCTGAAGCAAGACTGCCATACCTGCGATCTTCTCCTCAAACTTCTTTTGGGGAAGTTTCCAGAAATGGCAGAGGAGCTGAAGGGCAAGGTCCCAGCACCACTTTTATCATCATACATAGCAAAACAGCCACCTCCTACACCAAAACCTGCAACTGCACCCAAACCATCTACTTCTGCACCCAAACCTCAATCAGCACCAAAACCTTCTACTACCACACCAAAACCTGCAACTACACCAAAAGATACTTCTGCACCAACACCTGCATCAACATCTAAAGCTAAACAACCTGCCTCTGAATCAAAGTCTAAACAACAACAAAAATCTATTTCTTCTTCCAATGGTCCATCTTCTGGATCAAAGGCAAACCCTTCTCTTTCTAAGTAAGAAAGGAAAAACCTTCTCAAACAAAAATCTCTTTGTTCAAATGATGAACAACACTCAGATGCTGCGACAAGTTCTGTCGCAAGAACCCCCATTGCAACTTCTAACAATTTTGAAGTCCTTGATGCAATTGACACTGAAGAGGTCCTTGAAGGCGACTCTTCAGATGTCGAGCAGTCCATATGGGGGGGTTCTTTGGATGATTGGGGTAAAAAACCAAATACCAAGGACCCCAAGTCACCTGCTTCTTAACTTTTTAATCTGCTGCAATGAATTATAGAATGCTTTTTTTATACTTTTTTAATTTTACTTTTTAGCGCAATGGCTAATCCAATTATCCAATGGAACTGTCGAGGTCTGAAGGCCAACTTTGATGAGTTGTCACTTCTGATTAATAAACACAAACCTGCTGCACTTTGTCTTCAAGAGACATTCTTGAAAGAGGATGACACTATCTCCCTCAAATTTCATTCTATATACAACAAGATTTACACTGAAGGCAATAAAGCCCAAGGTGGAATATCTGTCATTGTTAATAACAATGTTCCTCACAGGCACATACAGCTTGATACTTCCCTTCAAGCTGTAGCTGTGAGATTATCTTTACATAACACTATTACCCTGTGCTCTTTGTATCTTCCACCAAATAAACCTATACACCAAGGTAGTCTTGATGATTTGATATCTCAACTACCTCAACCATTTGTACTTGGTGGTGATTTTAATGCACATAACACCATATGGGGTTGTACAGATACGAACCGCCGTGGTGATCAAATACAGAATTTTATGACTGTAAATTCTCTTTCGTTCCTGAACGATCCAAGTGCAAAAACATATTTGCATCCAGCTTCAGGATCATATTCTTCTATTGACCTTTCTTTTTGCAGTCCAGTACTTCTCCCTGATTTTTCATGGAGATGTTTAGAAGACACTTGTGGAAGTGATCACTTCCCTATTATTTTAAATGAAAATAAACCTTCAGTCCTTGATCGTCCTCAAAAATGGAAGTTGTCCAAAGCAAACTGGAGTAAATTCCAGATGCTTTGTGAACAGAATATTGTTCACCATGCGTTTGAGGACTGTGAGGACCCTTCCTTCCTTTTTTCTTCTTTATTGTTTGATGCAGCCAAACAGTCTATACCTCAGACCTCGACAAATCCCAAACGTCCAGATAAACCTTGGTTCACTTCTGAATGTAAGGAAGCCGTTAGGGAACGAAAGGCCTCTCTCAGGAAATTTAACCTGAGACCAACACAAGAAAACCTTAACGACTTCCGTATCCGCCGTGCAAAGGCAAGATGCACAATTAAAACAAGTAAGCGCAAGTCCTGGAGAGATTATGTCTCTAGACTTAATAGTCGCACCTCAACCAAAAAGACTTGGGACATGATTCGTAAAATGAATGGCAAAGGTCCATCTCATATTAGTCACCTCACTTCAAACAACCAAGAAATAGATAACCCTCAGGACATAGCAGATACCTTGGCAGAGACTTTCTCGATGAAGTCCTCTGCTGAGAACTACTCTAAAAAATTTCAGACCTTTAAAACAAGAGCGGAGAAATCAAAGCTCAATTTTACTTCTAAAAATGAAGAGCATTACAACAAACTCTTTACTCTTAAAGAACTTCAATCTGCCTTGAAGAAATCACATGACACTTCTCCAGGTCAGGACCAAATATACTATCAATTCCTCAAGCACTTACCACATTCATCCCTTTCTATTTTACTCGATATTTTTAATAATGTTTGGCAGACTGGTGAATTTCCATCCAGCTGGCGAGAGGCTTTGGTCATTCCAATTGCAAAACCAGGAAAGGATGCAAAAGATCCAAACAGCTACCGACCGATTGCCTTGACAAGTTGCATCTGTAAAACTCTTGAACGGATGGTTAACGATAGGCTTGTTTGGTTTCTTGAGTCGAACAACCTTATTGTATCTGTTCAAAGTGGCTTCCGCCGACAACGAAGTACGTTAGACCATCTTGTTCGGTTCGAAACGTATCTTCGAGAAGCTTTTATTAAAAAGCAGCATGTAGTATCTGTATTTTTTGACTTGGAAAGTGCATATGATACCACTTGGAAACATGGTATACTTAAAGATTTACACGATTTTGGCCTCAGAGGCCGCCTTCCTATATTCATTGCAGCATTCCTGGATGAACGGCTCTTCCGCGTTCGTGTTGGGAACACCTTGTCAGGTGCTCGCGAGCAGGAAATGGGGGTTCCCCAGGGGTGTATTTTGTCTGTTACACTTTTTAGCATTAAGATAAATAGCATTGTTAAAGCTATAAACCCTGGAGTGGACTGCTCCCTTTATGTAGACGACTTTGTTATTTGTTTCTGTGCCAGAAACATGGATATTATTGAACGCCAACTACAGCAGTGCCTTAATAAATTGCAAATATGGTCAGATGAAAATGGGTTCAAGTTTTCCAAAACGAAAACCAAATGTATGCATTTTTGCAATCTTCGTAGATTGCATCCAGACCCCGATCTGACTCTAGGCAATACTAAACTAGAAGTTGTGCCAGAGTTCAAATTTCTTGGAGTCATTTTTGACAAAAAGCTTTCTTTCTTACCTCATATTAAATCTCTTAAAAAGAAATGCCAAAAAGCAATGAACATTCTAAGAGTTATTGCACACTCAGATTGGGGAGCCGATAAGAAGGTCCTGCTAAGGCTATATCGATCCCTTATTCGTTCAAAACTTGACTATGGTTCTATAGTGTATGGATCAGCCCATAAATCCTATCTCCAGCTGCTAGATCCAATACAAAACCAATGTGTAAGGCTTGCCCTAGGCGCCTTTAGAACATCTCCTGTTAACAGCCTCTATGCAGAGGCTAATGAACCTTCTCTATATTACAGAAGGGAAAAACTATCTGTTCAATACTTTTTAAAATTGAAATCCAATCCTTTTAACCCTACTCATCGAGTAGTTTTTAACCCCGAATACAAACGCCTTTTTCAACAGAAACCAAATGCTATTGCCCCATTTGGTATTCGCATGGAGCCCATTATAGATAATCTTGGGGTAGACACTGATTCCATAGCCCAGTACAAGTTATCTGACATACCTCCATGGACACTGAAAACAGCAAACTTTTTATTTGATCTTACCTCTGATAAGAAATCAGAAACAGATAGAGCTATCTTTCACAGTAAATATAGAGAGATAAAAGAACAATATTCTTCCTACAAACCTATATGCACTGATGGATCCAAGGACGGTGATTTCGTTGCAGCAGCAGCTGTATATGGAGAAAGGGTTAAGAAATGCCGCCTTCCAGACAAGTCTTCTATCTTCTCTGCAGAGATAAGGGCTATTGATCTAGCCCTTAACCTGGTGGAAAATGCAAATTCCACCCGATTTATTATATTTTCTGATTCTCTATCAGTACTGCAAGCCTTATCAAATCAAAAGTTGGAGAACCCTTTGGTATGCCAAATTATTCAAAGGATCTCTCATATTTTGTCTTCAAACAGACTTGTGTTCTGTTGGCTTCCAAGCCACACTGGTATCATGGGTAATGAACATGCGGATAGATCCGCTAAATCAGCTCTTAACCTTCCCATTTCAGATTTTAAAGTACCATACACCGACTTTAAACCTTCTATTTTAACTTACATCACATCCATCTGGCAATCAAAATGGAATGATGATGTTTTTAATAAATTGCATTCAATTAAGCCTACCCTCGGAGAATGGTACCCTTCTTACAGGTCCGTACGAAGAGAGGAAGTTACAATTGCACGAATCCGAATTGGTCATTCATACATTACACACTCCTGGCTCTTGGCTAAGGAAGATGCACCTGAATGCATTCCATGCAATGCACAATTTACCATCAAACATATATTGCTAGATTGCATTGATTTTCAAAGAATTCATGCAAAATATTTCAATGTCAACACTATTTTTGAGCTTTTTGAGACTGTCAGGATTGAATTAATTCTTTCCTTTCTCAAAGAGGTTGGGATTTACAATAAATTGTGATTCCTTACACATTCTAAATATATATTTATTTATCAATATCATTTTTTCATCACACACTATTTATTTCATATCACACATTCATTACAAACAATCTATTAACAATCATTATTTTTTTACAAATCTTATATCTACTTTTGTTCAATAATTACAAATTCTTATTTATTTTTTCTTTAAACAAATACATTTTAACCTGTTAATATTTTTTATATCCATCCACCCACATCATCATAATGCGCGCTAAATGACCTTAGCTGTCGATGCGCCTTAAAACACCATTCATTCATTCATTGTTTTTCATAACATTCTGGCGACTTAACATCACATCAAAAGGAGAATTTTCTTATATGAATTTCATGATTTAATGGGTTCTCATGTGCTTATCAGCAAAAGTTGCTTTATAAATCTTTCAATCAATTTTTCTATAAAGCAGTTCAAGGGTTCAATGCAAAACTATAGTAAATGCGTCATAAACACGAAGCATTTAACCCTCAAGTTATTAATTTACACCGTTGAAGGTAGACATCTTAAGTTGTACCAGTAAAGGTTAACCAATGTTTATGTTAACAAATTGTGTCAGTCTTGCTGTTATTAATAGAGACTTTAAATATTGACATTAGAATTAAGTTTTTATCTGTATTTTTAACCACAAACATAGTATACACATTTTATAAATATTATGTTGAATGATTTCTTTCTTTCCAGCGACATAAGAAGACCAAGAGAAAAGCAGAAACCTTCAACTTTTCTGCCTTACATCTTATACATGATCCTCAGGGTAATACATTATTCTATCCATATCTGAAGGCCCCTTTAACAAACTTTTCAATGATGATGAATGTTGAACTTATGAAGAGTTTTGAAGTTACAGTGGAAAAAATAATCATTTCTCATACATTTTGTTGAAATGCCAGAAAATGGGTCTCTTACCCATTACAGGATTCTGTGATTTGTCCTTGTTAGAAGTTTACTAATTGTTAAGCTTAAAAACAGACTCCAAGTTTATATTATGTTGAAATTGGCTTAAAGTGTAAAAAAAATAAAGGGAGGCTACTTCAGTTATTTTGCAAATTCATGTAATTTTATGGAGCCAATGACTTAAAAGCAACTGCTCAAGAACAGAAGTACCATTTTTAGAAATTTCTTTTCTATACTATTCCAACTTAAGACAATGTGTGAGAAACATGCAGCCAAATTAGGGCTTGAACCCCAGACCTATGCATACTTTGAAAATGCTCTAGAGACCAAATATGAACCCTTTTACAAAAGAATTATATAGATAATAATGTTTGACTTTATCACATATTGTTTTTTTGGAATAACACCTACTTTTGTCTATGTAGGAATGAGCGAAAAGCTATTTCGTCAGCTAGAAACCTCCAATGAAAGGTTTGAAGTGAAGTTATTAATGGTGGACCTGTTGTCAAGATTAATAGGTGTTCATCAGGTATATAAACATTTTCTGTTTTCTGAATTCATTTCTAGATCATTCCCATATAATTGATTATGTCACTGGTCCAAATTCAAACCACTAGAAGGACCATTATGTAATAAAAGTCATAGTCTTTTTACTATTTATGGAGAAAATGCTTCAATCAGAGGAAACATTACCAAGAAAAATCTTTTTTTTTTTTCTTTTTTTTTTAAATTGAAGATTCAGGTGTTTTAAAAAAGAATCAATGAGTATTTGCTTGTACTCCTGTTTCCATCATCTCGTCTATTACATTCTATTGATTTATTGATATGTAATTTTGATGCTTTAATCTTTCTTTCGTCATGATGGCCATTGCATCAATACATTATGGATTATTTCTTTGTACCTTTCTTTCTAAGCCGCTGACTGCATTCCCACATGTGTAATCTTAAACAATGGTAAACAAGAATAAACCATTGTTGATCAATCTTAGACACAGAACTTTTCCTGAATCCAAGCTGTTAGATGATAAGTGCCTCCATTAAATAGTAATGAATGAAATCTCTTTCATTTATTTCAGTTGTTTGTGTTTAATTTCTATCCCTACATACAAAGATATTTACAACCACATCAGTTAGGTAAGTCTTTTTATGAAAAATTAGATTCCTTTTTTTGTGTTCTTTTTTCAACTTTTTTGAAATTCAATCAAGCCTCATTTATTCTGACTCCTTATTGCCAGGAAGCATAATGATTTATCAAACCAAAACTAGACCAAGTCAAATGTTTACTTTTTAAAAGCAATATATATATAGATGACACATACTTTAAAAAGAATATCATTCCTTCTCTAACTGATATATAAGTCTTTTTGATTGTAATTTCTAATCACATTTTTTGAATTACACTTATATACAGTTATATAACTTTTAGTTCACTGAATGAGTCGAATATTTTTCCTTATACTCTGTGCTTTGTAAAACCTTCTGATAATAATATGTCATACTGAATATACTGTTGTGAAGTGTGTTAGCTAGCTCTTCTTAATTCTTACAGAAGTGACAAGGTTGCTGTTGTTTGCTGCTCAAGCTAGTCATGAATTGGTTCCCCCAGAGGTAAGAAGTATGATTTTCTCAGTTCATTCGACCCTTTACCAAACGCGAAATCTTTTACTGTCCGAAATTGAAAGAGTTTGCAGACGACATCTTAAAATGTGATGAAATTGGGAATTAATCTTCTGATAGGGCAGAAAACATTGTGAGAAAATGAGAGATTGCTTATTGTGAGAAAAGGAGAAATTGCTCATTATGAGCAATTTCTCCTTTTCCCACATTGTTTTCCAAAGTTGTCTGCAAAAAAGTGGTTAAATGTGGTCATTGTTTGGTAATGGGTTAAGGCTGCACATTGCAGCATTAGTATTGGTGTTTTTTAATTGGCTGGCTAGGTAAAGATGCTGGAAAACATCAATTGCTTAGGCACCAATACAGCCTACTTTTTTGTTAAATTAAACAAACTTTCTCAAAAAGTCATTTCAGCTCATTTATTCTTAAACCTTTCTGTAGTGGCAATGTTAAAGATATTTACTAATATACAAATAAGTTAGTAAGTTAGAAATATAAGCCAAAACACTTTTAAAGGTGAGTTGCTACTAGAAATAGAAGTAATAGATTCAGGGTAACAAGTTATGTATGATAAGTTTCATAAAAAGCCTTTTGACTTTAACTTAGGGCTTTTGCAATAGAACTAAATGAATTGGCCAAAGAAAAAATACTTATAGAAATAGATATTGTTACCCTTTTTTTGTGTAGTAAATTGCATTAAAGCCAAAATTGAAATCTTGTTTGTACTATGAATGCAATTGAAAGAAGAACTCCAGGAAGTTCCATAAGTGAAAACAAGAAATATGTTTGTATGGGAAAATTTATTTCTAAATGTCCTATCATCCTTTATTCATTGCAACAATCGTAACTGAGAATTTATTTAACATTCTTTCAGATTATTGAAGGCCTATTGAAAACAATAGCAAATAACTTCATCACTGACAGAAATTCAGGAGAAGTAATGGGTGTTGGGTGAGTGTTTACTTATCATTATGTCAAAGGGGTTAACTCCTTTTTTAAGGGTTATTCATACAGTATATAGCCAGTTTCATGTGTGTAAGGTTGTAGGATTGTAACAGGGTCATACCAAAGATCAGAATTGATTCACAAAAAATACAGATACATACTGGCACTGTGAAAGTTAAATGGTATTCACTTAAAAAGAAGATTGAAGATTCAATATAGGGAAATACCATAGTTTTCCACAGATCTATCAAGATGCGATTTTCTATATTTTTTAAACTATATATCTGCATGGTTTGTGAATTTATTTTGATTAGGCTTTTTCAAGGATGCTGTAAGAATTATGTCCCTAATCATATTGCATATTGATCGATAGACTTAATTTTCTGTCTGTCTTTCTGTCACAAAATGTCATTTGTACTTTAGTTCAACAGGTTCTTGTCAAGTTAAGGAAGAAGATTGGACCATGCATTGTTTTTTTCCATCTGTAATTATCATTCAGGTTAAATGCAGTCAGAGAAATTTGTGTAAGATGTCCTCTTGGCATGTCAGAAGAGTTGTTACAAGATTTGACACAGTATAAAACACATAAAAATAAATGTAAGTAGTGCCTTATTTCTTCATGTAATACTTTTTCTTATCATTATTGACTCTGAATACAGGGAATTGTTTGAATATATAGAGTTACACTGTTGCCAGCAGCATATCAGTGAAGTTTAGCTGCAGTCAGTTGACCTATCAAAGATAAAGTCCACAAGGAAATGGGTTGGGAAATCTCCCAAGACCTTTATTTTATTTTGATTATTGTCAGTTTTTTGTTTGGTCGAAAGTCATTTTATTTTGGAAATTATTAAAGAAATTTTCATGCATGAATAAGGAGGTGTTGAGGAGTTATGTTTTCATTTACTCTTTAGCCTCCAATTGGGTTTTGCAATTGGTTGGTTTATCAAAATTTATTTATTTACATACATGTACATTCTTGTTTTGTGTGACCACTCTTAAACAGTGCCTGAAAAGTTAAATACATGTGGTCTGAGGCTATCTTGATACAGGACTAAGTTGTTCAAAAAGCTCCTTTATCCCGTTACATGGTGCAAAATGTGACGTGAAAAGGGGTGCCCTGAAAGCTAAGTGATTCACGGTTAGTTGACATGTGACCTGCTTCATTTGCATATAGTCAAGCGACGCAAAAACTGGCACATCGGAGTTAAAATCTATGAAGTGAAACGATACTGTTTGGTCCATCTAAAGTTTCAAGTTACAAATCATCATTGGATGATCACTAAATTTGAAGAAATCGAAGGTATTACTCGGAACTATTTGCTGCCTCTTTGCACTTAAGAACAATTCTATATTTAGATTAGTTAGGGAAATATATGTCACAGAGACAAATCTCCGGTTTCATTACCTTTTTACACAAAATAAACATCGTGTGACGTCTTTAATGACATCACGATTTGTCTCGTGGCTACTATTCATGCTTGTTCACACATACTCATTTGTGTTTTATAAAAACTGTTTTCTCAGTTTTTTTTTTTGTTGAAATAGGGTATTCGAAAGGTACGTAACGGGATAAACAGAATAATAGGTAAGTGACGTTAATGGGTTAAGTTTTTCGGCTCACCCAATAAATTCCTACGCCTTGCCCAAAAAACTTAACCCATTAACGTCACTAACCTATTATTCTCTTTATCTGAGGTCCATACTTTTAGTTATCTTCTACACCATCAATCTTGCTCATTTTACTAAGGTCACATTGATTGGCATGATTGCCTGTTATTCAAATCTCTTTAATTGTCTTTTACAGCTGTAATGATGGCTGCCAGGTCTCTTATCATGTTGTTCAGAAAAATAAACCCACAGCTTTTACATAGGAAAGATAAGGTATGTATTTGATTCTATTCAGACATATAATATTCTGATAATAGATGGATATACCTGTTCTAACAAATGGAACTTAATGACTTGTCCAATTTGGGAGCAATGGTAGATAACTATTACACTGCATGAAAAATGGTTTTGGTGTTGGTGTTTTCCATTTATTCTTTTTAATAAAAATTCCAATTTTAAATTACTGATTTAAAATCCTTACTTATAGGTACGTGTCAGTTAATATTAAACAATGGGATAAAGTGTCGTGATAGATTAGTTAATGGGCAGCCCAATCTCCATCAACATTTATCTTTATATACCTACTCTTTTTCCGTAACACCTTGTTATACCAAATTGAAAGCAGCAGTACGTTATCTAACCTATGATTATCTGATATTTGTGAAGGACTGATATAGAAAAGGGAATTTTTGAATGAAATGTGAAATGTTGTCATTTGATTTAAGAGAACACCAATGATATCTAATATTTGATCAGAAATGATATAGAAATGGGCATTGTTGAATGAAATGTTGTCATTTGATTTTAGGGAAAGCCTACAGAAGCCACCCAAGAACTAGATGTGTTAAACTATGGGGAGAAAAATACCAAGACCTTTCTACCAGGTATGTTGATAAGTGTTTTTTATGTTTTCACTAATTCAGGTGACTAATAAACTAATGTTTATGCTTACTTTCATGCAAACTTACAAGTCAATGAGGAACAGTTAAGCCATTACCAAACAATAACGACATTTAACCACTCTGTGCAGACTACTGTGAAAAACATTGTGGGAAAAGGAGAAATTGCTCTGCCCAATCAGATTATTTTTCAATTTCATCGTATTTTGAAATGTAGTCTGCAACCTCGTTCAATTTGGGACAGTCGAAAATATTGCGTTTGGTAAAAGGTTAAAGCAACTTAACATTCCCTGTAAATAATTTAGGAGCATCTTCAAGCCTTTTTACACCTATCTACAATTCTAGTCTCCTGGGCCAGACACTGCAGAGCACTGCTTCACTGCTTAGTACTGGTGACTTCAAGGAAAGCAGTAAAATAACTGCAAAACTGTTGACACGGCTTTTAACCCAATTTCA
This sequence comes from Cerastoderma edule, assembly GCA_947846245.1. Taxonomy (NCBI): domain Eukaryota; kingdom Metazoa; phylum Mollusca; class Bivalvia; order Cardiida; family Cardiidae; genus Cerastoderma; species Cerastoderma edule. The sequence continues at coordinate 40,690,149 of OX401408.1, forward strand.
ACAAAGGAACAAAACAACTTTGTTTGCTTCAAATCAACATTTTAATAGATTTTGTCTGGTAATATGAAATATAGGAATAAAACATTACTAAAAACCAATCAAGGAGAAATAATTGTAGGTTGAGAAATATATTAAATATGGTTGATAGTGTTGAGATAACAAGAGTTGACTGTACATTTCTTATTTCCAGTGATGACCTTCTTATTTCTTGGACAGGTGCTGAAATATTAGAAACAAAAGACGAAAATGGAGAAGAGAAGACTGATGGTGGAAAAGCTGTGGTGGAGGGCTGGGAATCGTGCAGTGAAGATGAAGACTCTGATGGAGAATGGATAGATGTACATCATTCATCTGATGAAGAAGAGGTAAGAGAAGCATGGCTATCATATATGCCCACTTTATGGCGAAGTAGTACAATATGAATCGGTAAACCCTTTACAGAACAATAACGACATTAGACCAGTTTCTTGTTGACGAGTCTGGAAAACATTGTGGGAAAAGGAGAAATTCCTCTTAATGAGTCTTATTTTATTTTTGTTTCCTAGAACCCATAAAGGTTCAAAAGATAATATTCCTACGCCTTGCCCGATAACATTTCTGGGTACCGTTTTACTAAACAGTTTACGTAAATTTACGTAAGATTTGCGTAAGTTCAAAACAACATTCCCCCTTATTTCAATATTGGACAAAGCAATATTGCAAAGAAACACATCATTGGAAGCGTCTCTCCAACGCTTCTAATGATATGTCACATTGCAATATCGTTCTTTTTAGGATACTATCTCTATTTTTCAGTTTTGACTTACAGAAATGATTTCCTTAACGCTTTACCAAACGCCAAAATTTCGAATATCCCAAAATGACTTTGCAGGCAACATTTCAAAATGTGATAAAGTTGAAAAGTTATCTTCTGATAGGGCAGAAAATATAGTGGGAAAAGGAATTGCTCGTTGAGAGCAATTTCTCCTTTTCCCACAATGTTTTACACAATGTTTTCCAGGGTTGTCTGCAACACAGTGGTCAAATGTCGTTATTGTTTGGTAATGGGTTAAGTTGTTTAGTAAAACGGTACCCTGATTCACGCTATCAACCATCTATTCTCTATTCAACTAGGAAGAAGACGAGAGTGAGGTACCACAGACTGCCGAGGAGAGGAAGGAGAAAGCTCAGTCCATCTCCACGTCACGCATCCTTACTCAGGAGGAGTTTAAACAGATCCAGCAGAGACAGGTGTCTAAAGAGCTCGGAAACACAACAAAAGACAAGAAGAAAAGGAAGCGAGAAGCCGAGGAAGAAGAGGAGGAAAGGTGAGGAGACTACAGGCTGTCCTGTAAAGTGATTGTTTGTTTGTTTAATTGATTTTGATTTGTTTTACATTGATTGTGAAGGAGGCCTAGTCAAGCCTATCAAGTCACGCTCGATAACTGCTTCCTGGACAATACACCAGTACTGGCGCGGATTTGTGGGTTAGTCCTGGTAATTTTCATCTCGCCTAACGGGAATTGAACCCGGGACCCTCGGTACAGTAGTCCGCCGCTCTTGCACTGTGTCACTGTCTCCCACAATTGTATTGCAAAAAAAGTTGTTGTTTTTTTTTCTTTTTTTTTCTCTCTCCTGAGGGGGGATCAGGATTGTGTGCATTTAGGTTGTATTTCACAGATAATTATGTGATTTCACAGTTAGCAGATAATAAAGGGTTAATAACATGCATTGATAGATATGGTTATGGAGGAGTTTAATATATATATTTATATATATTCTGTGTTTGCTATTTTCAGGGGTGAACTATTAAAACTCGCCATGATTGAAAATGTTCACAAAAAGCGGAATCATGATAAGGAGTCAAGACTTGCTACAGTTATTGTATGTATTTAGTTTTATTTATACTTTGCACACATCACATTCTTATTTTACACCAAAAGCTCTTTTTGAGTATTAATATAATGCTGACCAGTTCTGACGATGACCTTTTATGAATGTGTCTAATCAGAATGTACTGTTGATATTTACCATGCAGTGTTTCATACTCCAGTCACATATTTGTTGTTATGTAACATTTACATGTGAATAACCTTGTGTTTGATGATGTGACTTATATGTCCAGTGGGCCGGGTGCTCACAAATATCTGCATATTATACAATTACCTGTATGTATTGCTTGTGTTACTATAATAAACTATTTACTTACTTACTTAGAGGATATATAGTCATGGAATGTGTATTTATTTGGAGGTTGAAATAGGAGGTGTATTTCTATAGGTTTCTCTTCAACCTTCTTTAAACAATATAGTTGGATATTCATTAGAATCATCTACAGTGAAGCCTCATTTATCCGGACCCCGATTAACCGAATGTCTCGCAATCCGAACGAAATTGTAAGGGAACGGAATTATTTGACCAGTTTGTTGCAGACAACTTTTGAAAATATTGTGGGAAAGGAGAAATTGCTCGTGACGAGCAATTATTCCTTTCCCCACAATGTTTTCTGCCCTATCAGAAGATAATTTTTGAATTTCATCACGTTTTGAAATGTCGTCTGCAAACTCTTTCAATTTGGGACGGTAGACAATTTGGCGTTTGCTAAAGTGTTATAAGTATACACGTGCATACAGACAGTTTATGTCTTAATCTGTATAAGAACATGCTCTATTTCATTAGTCCGGATGATTTTGTAATTCGGACATTTTGTTGGGAATGGACGTGTTCGGATTAACGAGACTTCACTGTAGTCCAAATAAATCTAAAAATTCTTACTTGATACGATTTGTGTAATAGTTTTAAATAGTGTTAAAACCCCCCTGATATATGCCCCTTTTGTTTGACTCTGCAATTTTAGCTCAGAAGAACCATTTTGGTTCAATTGTAGTCTTATTACCATTCCAATGAAAAAGATTTTTCATTGGAGGCATTCTCCTGACTGACTTATGAAATGCTGATGGTTCTACCAGGTATGACGAGCCCAGAAACAAGTCCCTCTGGGCAGTTTTAATGATGTAGGCTTCCTCCATCATTATGAGTAGTGCATAGCAACAGAACAGGTTTATGCTAATGAATTTTTAGATATTATCACTGAAACTGATTTCAATTGATCCATTGTTTGAAAAAGGACAAAAATAATTTAATTTTAACCAACAATACTTTGATTTCTTGTTTACAAACAGGAAGGTCGCAAAGATAGAGAGAAACCTAACCATTATGATTTCCGTATGAACCCAAATGCAAGTACAACCAATAAAGAGAAATCGCGAAAGAAGGCTTATATGATGATTAAACACAAAGTGATGAACAAGAAAAGTAAAAGATCCTTTAAAGACAAACAGGTGAGGTTTTGGCTTTGCTTTCTATAACCCTTTCTCTGAGACAAGGGTCATTAAACTGCTTCCTGGCATTTTTTTTTTTTTTAAATGATATGGCACTATAATTTCAACGATTTAATAATTTCCTCGCAATTCTTTACAAGAAAGATATCTTTTTACACACAACAAGTTACTGAAGGCCCATGTCTGTTAATAGATTCTCTCCCCCTTTTTTCACACTGATCTTCCAAACTTTGTTCCCTTATAATTCAGAAATATCTTTCTTGGTGTTTTTAAGTATCTATGAACCTCTAAAATCTGAAATTGCTACCGAAGAAAAAGCAATTTTTTTTTTTTTTTTAATATTTCTTTTTCATTACAGGTTGCATTGAGGAATTCCTTACTGAAGAGACAGAAATCAAAGCATTGAGGGTAAACATGGGTCATTCGCCTTTGCCTGGACAAATGATGTGACAATTGCTGGACTGCTTTGAAATAATGTTATTGTTGTAATAATGTTACTTGATACTGATATGGCCAGAATTTGATGTATGAAAGCTATTAATCCTACAAAATACCTCTGTTGAATTGTAACAAACTGGAGGAATGTTGGACCTAAAATAATCATAACAAAAATTGAAAAATGTTTCCTTGTAAGGGTATTCATTAATTAAATAGCAATGTTCTTTTTCATGCAATATTTACATACGTCTTCTGCATCAGACAAGTTGGATGGCATGAATTATTATAACAATCAATATATTCACTTTATCATTTGTTTACTTAGATCTGCAACCATACAAAAGCAAAGAAACTTAAAGGAAAACATGATGAATTTGCTTATCGATATTACTAAATGCTGTTTCATCATAAGTTTTTGCCAATTTGCTTGTCTTGAAATTAAGGATGCAGAGACACACAGGTATTCAATAGAAGATGAGTAGACTATTATCTTTTTAATGTCTTTGTTGAATTAAAAGAAAATCATTTTCAAAACTTTTTAATGTTTCTCAGTGTTATGTTTTCATTATTTTTTTCGTTGAGGTGACTATTTTAGCCCAAATGACTAATCTTTGATATATTTTATCTAGATGATATTGTATAGAATCAACAATTATTCAGATATATTGCAATGCCAGGCTTATAAATATTTGGTCAATACCTGATTCACTGAACTTCCCACAAAGCTTCAATCATGCATCTACAAGATGGTAGACCCATTTGTTTGTTTCTTGGTATTGGATGTAATGCCATGTCAACAGTTTATTTAGTAAACTGCTTTCCTGGATTTCACTAGTACTAGCCAGGATACTGCATTCTTTTGCCCAAGGACACTCACACAGAAAACTCCACAACAGCTGATCAGAATCGATCCCCAGATCTATGTTTTAGAAGTCTTACACCTAATGACTTGGCCACACTGGACCCCTGATCAATCTGTGAGGCACAGTGTTATAGATAAGGGGACGTTTAAGAGTCTTTTACGAACAGAATTGCCTATACCATATAACAAATCCTATTTTGTTAGTACTTAATGATTTCAGCTAGAAGGTTCTATTGAGTACCAGCTATACAAGGTTTTACGAAACAATAAATAATTTAACTAGGTGAAAACGGCCCTAATCTTGACCTCTGTAGGCAGTTTATATTGACCTCTGAATGTACTTCATATATGCCTATAGAGCATCTTACATAGACCTTTTAATGCACACTATATTGACCCCAAAGGCATTTAATATTGAGTTCTGAAAGCGTCCTATCTCGACCTTTGAAGGCATCGTATATGGACCTTTGAAGGCACTTCAAACGGACCTCTGAATGCAATTCATATTGACCTTTGAAGGCACCGTATATGGAACTATGAAAGCATTTCATATGCACCTTATATTGTCTTCTAAAAGCATCTTATATTGACGCCTGCGGAAGCTACGATTGAGTTCTGAAAGAATTCCATCTTGACCTATGAAGGCATCGCATCTTGATCTCTGAAGACATCTCGTATGGACCTCTAACAACTTCAAATATATTGACCTCTCTGAAGACATCTGATATGGACCTCTGAAGGCATCTGATATCTGACCTCTGAAGGCACTTCATATTGACCTCTGAAGGCATCTGATATGAACCTCTGAAGGCATCTGATATGACCTCTGAAGGCAATTGAATATTGATCTCTGAAGGCATCTAATATGGAACCTCTGAAGGCATCTGACATCGACCTCTGAATGCACTTAATATGGACCACTGAAGGCATCTGATAATGACCTCTGAAGGCATTTGATAATGACCTCTGAAGGCGCTTAATATTGATCTCTGAAGGCATCTAATATGGACCTCTGAAGGCATCTGACATCGACCTCTGAATGCACTTAATATGGACCACTGAAGGCATCTGATAATGACCTCTGAAGGCATTTGATAATGACCTCTGAAGGCGCTTAATATTGATCTCTGAAGGCATCTAATATGGACCTCTGAAGGCATCTGACATCGACCTCTGAATGCACTTAATATGGACCACTGAAGGCATCTGATAATGACCTCTGAAGGCATTTGATAATGACCTCTGAAGGCGCTTAATATTGATCTCTGAAGGCATCTAATATGGACCTCTGAAGGCATCTGACATCGACCTCTGAATGCACTTAATATGGACCACTGAAGGCATCTGATAAGGACCTCTGAAGGCATCTCATATGAACCACTGAAGGCATCTGATATGAACCACTGAAGGCATCTGATATGGACTTCTGAAGGCATCCGATATGTCTTTGTTTGAAATGATTTAATTTGTATATCTAAAGAAATAAAACACCAAACACGTTTCGCCTAACGGCTCCTCAGTGACATAACGTCGTATTTTTTTTCTTATTAAAATTACATAACAAGCAGACAACAGACAATAGAAGCATACAATTAATGTTCCTGATGCGGATAAATCTGTGGTTAATTGGTGTCATAATAAATGATGCATGTGAGGAAGGAGTCATGGAGGTCAGGGTTGTTTTCTTAAGGGATTAATTCAAATTGCAACTTAGGAGATCAGGGAAATAATGACAAAGGTGTAAGAACTCAGAACCTGTCTGACACCAACATCTTCACCTACAAAAGTTTGTTCTTTAAGTCAAGAAACTTCTTCAATCAAATAAATAATAAAGAAACAATTAGCAGTATTTTATTGTATAGACTTTTAAAATATGTGTATTATAGGTCCTGATAACTTTGGAAAACAAATTAATCAAACATGTGGAAAAATGGATAAATTTTTGTCTTATAATTCACTCTTAACATACATGTTTTTTATGCTCAACTTATCAAAACGTGATAATATTTATTTGATAAGATCAAAACTATAAATATCTAAAAGTTATCCAAAAAGAAGGAACGTAACGCTTCTTTTGATGACCTCTTTTGATATACAGATGGGGGGAGGGGGGCTTTTGAACAACATCAAAATACAAATAACGTTCTATATGAGTCCCTGATATTTGCCCCCCAGACCCCCCTCCCAACATTTCAATACCAAAATGTGAACCATCAAACTGGAGAATTTCTCAGGTGTATTTGTTCCCGATGTTTCTCTGCTGACCATGTTTTATCACTAATTGTTAAAAACTAATTGTATTCACTGCTTCAAAAGCATCATGTAAACGTGTTAGAGTCTCAATTATTCTTTAAAAGGGAATTTAAAGTACTTTTAAGTTAATTGTCAATTATTGTAGAACTTTCACTATGATAGTGTAAATAATTGCCTATATGGCTTTAATTGAAGAACATTTAGGGGTTATAAAGTCCTTTAGAAAGAGAAATAAAATATGCTTGATACTAATATGATAGAAATATTTCAAGCAGAATGGAGTGTGATAAGTATAAGTTACAAGACCTTGTTAAATAGAGACCCCCTGAGGCAGTTCACATCACACAACTGACCATCATATATATTGGATAGCTTTCAATTTTCTTGGTAACCAATATTATCGTAACAAACGGACATGTTCATTGTGCATATACTTGTGGTCTTTAAATCTTTATAAGACTGGTAAGTTTGACACAAGTCTTTGTTTCATCATAACTGACTTTAGTTTGATACAATCAGGAAGACAACAATCCTATTACAGACTTGCAGACTGACTACAGACTTGTAAACTACTATACATTGGTCCATATGGAAGCTGCCATATTTGTATCAGTTTTTGAACAAACACCAAAGGAAAGCTTTGACTGGAATTAACATTCAACGCACATATCGAAACTGGTATATTGATCAAAGCTCTCTTTAATATTTACTTTCTTTGAAGAGCATTTGTAAGGCAGGGTATATAGGCATTTGGAAAACCTTAGTTGAATTTTTCAGTTACTGATCTTCATTAATTTGTTAATATTTTCAAATCAAAATTCTAGTTTAATGATTTCTAGATGTTTCATGTGAGCATGTCTATGGTTGCCATTTAAACAAATGTGACATGCAGAAAAAATTGCATGTAGATAATGTTCTGAAAGTGGAATTCCAATTTAAGATACATTTTGTGACCAGGAATATGGCTTTTCTTTGCAACTGGAGATTAAGCAATCATGATGCTGTTGTTATTTATATTAGCAGAGGGAGTTCCATCACTGGAAAACAATAATTGAATCGTTATTTTATCTTTAGAGTGGTAACAGCAATGATGTTTACATGGCACATAATTTGTCTAAATTCTTCTAAACACAACATTGGTTTGCTATCATTTAGTGCATAGTTGAGATTTCCATTAATAACTTATTTTTTCACAGGGACCAGGAGCTTGCAGAAATAATGGGAATTTCAACTATTGTGCTGAGATAGAAAGCTCATCAGGATTCATGTATGCAGTGTAAATGTGAGTTTACAATGACGATTTTAAGAGGGTTTTTTTTAATTTGTTATCAACCCTTTACCGAACGCCACTGTATTCCAATTTGTTGCCGACAACACTGGAAAAAATTGTAGGAAAATGAGAAATTACCTGTGAAAAGCAATTTTTCCCACAATTTTTTCTGCCCTATTAGAGGATTATTTTTCAATTTCACCACAATTTGAAATATCATCTGCAAACTCTATCAATTTGGGAGTAGAAACTTTGGCGTTTGGTAAAGAGTTAAGCAAAATTGACTCAGATGTCTCGGTACATACATGTTTATGAACTATCTTTTGGTTTGGTGTTGAATATTGAATACATTGGAATGCTGCAGTAAGTAAAAATATTGGAAAACTGGAATAAGTAAAGGTATCAGATAAGGCTTTTTAAAATATAAAGATATGGATTGACAGCAGTTTATTTTGACACAATATTTGCTTAACGCATTTTCCAGAATTACTAAAAAAAAAGAATCATCAGCTTACCAAATCATCTAAAAATGAATTTCAAAACCAAACCACAAGATAGTTCATATACATGTATGGACATTTAAAGGTCATATATACAGGTTGGGTTGATTTCATAAAATTAAAATATGAAGTAAAAGAATCACATTGAAATTATTTGCAACATTTTAGCATAACGCATTACGTCATTAATCACCGTCATAGCGCACCGATTAATGAAAGTTCGCATGACTTTCTTCCCTTTGCTGTGACGTCATTCTTGAACCACCGAATGCCGCCATGTAAAGGGCGAAGAGGAATCGCTGGTTAGAATTGGTGTTTTTCTTCAAATAAACGATCCTATAGTCATTGTTTGGATTGACAGTGCATTTTCTTTATTGAATATGATTCATATTATAAGAATATCAATTTGAAAAAAATAATTTAGTGTCTTAACCCGTAAATTTGCAAGGATTTGTCATTGCGTAAACCTGTTCATATGAAAGGAACGCCTTGAAATTGGGACGATTTTCCTTGAAATAAATGATCCTTAAGTCATTGTTTGGATTGACAGTGCATTTTCTATATTGAATATGTTTCATGTTATAAGAATATCCTTTTGAAAAAATAAGTGAGTGACATATTGCGTGAATTCGCATTGATTTGTAAATGTGTTCATATGAAAAATGGACGATATTTGTGAAAACAGCTATTTTTATAAATATTTGTTGAAAAAACCATGTGTTCTTTTTCGTCAATAATCATGTATAAGCATTAAGGTTTTAATTGAACAGTAAACAAATACATAGATCTGAATAAACGAATTGTCTTTGAACCGTACATCGTATAACTATTAGCTGTCAAATTCACCCTGCATTGTCTTATCAATGCATGAAATGAAACGGGAGAAGATCATAAATTACGAACAAACAAACCATATTATGACCCAACTTACTTGTGATACGCATGTTATCCTTTAACTCACATTTTCGCCACACGTCGAAATTAAAAAGTATTGTTCCTCATAAAGTATTTTCAAAACTAAATACCAGCACCTTCAAAAAGTATTTGTTAAAATCACCCGGCAACTTTCCAGTAACTCCAACCCCAGTAAGAGGTCTGTAATTTCGAAATTGATTCCGATGTCGTCTTACTACTGTCTTGACTAAAAAATTGTTCTTCATTTTCACTTAAAATTCATGTTCGTTTTCTTTCGTGTAAGTAAACTTGACATATTGTTCATTTAATTTTCGGACAGGGTTAATAATTAACAGCTAAAACAAACAAAAAAATCGTCATAGTTTATTTTATTAACAACCTTAAATAAACATATTTGCATTCATTTTTTATTTTTTGCGATTTTGCAATTTAAATGTCATTTTGACAAAATTTGATTTTGATTTAAATGTTAAAACATTTTTGTTGAAAACATAGAGTTAATACCGGTTTGGTGAATACTGATTATCATATACTTATAGAAGTGTCAAACTATTGTAATAGAAAAGACACCATGTTCACTTCTTTGAATATCATAACGAAAAAGTATCAGACTTTAAGTCACATTGAGAGATAAATATGTACATACACTTTATCAATCCAAACATCCTGTGAAAGTTTGGTCTTGATTGGTTATATCTTAACAATGGATATTTTAGCAAGATTTAATTGCCGCGCATTTAAAGTGTGAAATTTGCCGCTAATTATTTCATGAACAGAACAGAACAGACTTTTATTTAGACTTGTACAAAGTACGTCATCTACAACATATATAAAGTACAATTTGATGTCAACGTGACAGACATATCCTAATAGCTACAAGAAATAGTTATGAAAAGAAAAAAAGAAAATATTAAGTTTGTTATATTTGTTATCTTTGGAGGTAAACATATACATTTTATGAGTCAGTATTCAAAAGAGCATTCCTTTTTGTAAGAGTCTCTTTAACAAACAAACATAGTTTAATGAGTTCATCTTTCTGACATGTCTGTAAAAGAATAGTGAATTTATAAAATGAAGGTCTAATGTAGTACTTTTTCTTAATATACTTTTGTCTGATGCTTGCAAAACATTGACAAATACATATTAAGTGATATTCATCTTCGACGTCAGTGGAACTGTATAATAAACACGTTCTTTCTCCCCTTGGTAATCGGTTTCTAGAATATCTACCTGTTTGTATGTGCAAGGGATGACATGATAACCTTATTCTACAAAAATAAAATCGAAAGCTTTTTGAAAGTATATCTAAACAGGACTCATATCCAAAAAAAGTTTTAACAGACTTATACATGTATAAAACGGTGCTAGATTCTAATGTATTGATCCAACCTTGTTTGAACGTTTCAACTAGTCGTAGTTTAACTTCTGCAAAAAATACCTTAACATTAACAGTTTGAATATTATCAAACATATATGAAAATCCATAGTCATTTAAAAGGGTTTTAATGTTACTTATCCAATTCTTACGGCACATTATACTATCATTTTGGGCTATGTTAAATACAGACTTCAGAAGACTCATAGTCACTTAAAAGGGTTTTAATGTTACTTATCCAATTCTTACGGCCCATTATACTATCATTTTGGGCTATGTTAAATACAGACTTCAGAATAACATTTTCAGTAGTGGATAGTTTAATCCAATACTTGATAATACGAATATATCGAGAAATATATAAAGGATAACGACCCAGTTCACCATAGACACTTGCGTTACACGTATTATATATACTCTTAAGAGCTTCTTGCAGAATTTTAGATGGATTCTTTCTAGTTCCTTTGATTTCGTGTTACCCCAGACCTCGCTTGAATAATTTAAAATCGACCCTACAAAGGTATCAAATAATTGGCATAGGGTTTTAGGTTTAAAATCATAAATATTACATTTCGATAAAAGTACATGCATGGCCTTAAGAGATTTCCCAACCAAGTATTGCTGGTTTAATTTAAAGTTTCCAGTATAGTTTAGAACAGTTCCAAGATATTTAAAATCATTTACTATTTCAATATGCTGATCGTTATATGTCCATCTTTCCCCCGGTAAAAGTCCACCACGTTTACGAAATACCATTATTTTGGTTTTACTTGTGTTCACAGAAAGACCCCAAGTGTTGCAATAATCATGTAAAATATTAAGATAATTTTGGACTTCTTCTGGGGATTTTCCAAGAATAGCCATGTCGTCAGCAAACAATAATAGAATTAAAACGATATCACCAATAAGCAGTCCAGATGTCGCGTCTTGCTGCAGAACAATTCAAGATCTTCAACAAATAGAGAAAATAAAATTGGGGACATAACCTCCGCTTGACGGAGACCGACTGCATATTGAAAATAGTCTGAATAAGAAGAGTATGATTTAACACAATATTTGACTTTTTGGTACATATCTCGAACAATCCTTGATAATTTACCATCAATACCGTAATCATACATTTTCATCCACATAGCATTTCGGTATATAGTATCAAAACTTTTCATCATATCAACATAAACAACATATAACCTTTTGTTTTCATTAAGATAATGCTGGACTAAGGAGGTAAGAATAAAAAGTGCATCTACTGTTGATCGACCTTTCATAAATCCGAACTGCGCGTCCGAAATAGTGTTATTCTCTGAACAAACATGTTCGATAACGTAATGCCCCTATAATTATTGACATCATCGGGGTTACCCTTTTAGTGTATGGGTATAACAATCCCTTCAGTCCAACAATCGGGAAAAAGCCCTGTATCCAAAATACAATTAAATAAATCACATAAATGAGACGACAAAATATCTGCACTTTCAATAAAATATTCGTTTAACAAACAGTCTATCCCATATGCTTTACCACGTTTCAACGTTTTAACAGCGTTTAGAAATTCTTGAATACTAATAGGTTGATCAAGCTCTGGAAAAGAAACATTTGGCAAGTTAAAATCATAAGTAGAACAAAAATATTCTGCTTCTTCATTTTGACATTCAAAGATATCATTACTAAGATTACAAAAATACTGCTGGAATTGTTCTAAAGATATATCATTTCCAGTATTTTGCGATTTAGATTTGAAATATTTCCAAAACTCTTTAGGTCTACTTTTTTTGAGAGCCTCAATCTCACACATTTTCTTTCTATAGCACTGGTTCTTCTTTTTCTTAATTAAGATTTTATACTTTTGCTTGTTTTCACACAGAATCTGCCTATTCATGTCTGTTTTCTCACGGTTAAAAACTCTCAAGGATTTCAAATATATATTACGGGCGTCCTTACATTCTAAATCAAACCATTCTGCGTTCTTAAAACAACTTTCTGTATAAAAACGAGTTACCGGCTTGTAAAAGCATTGTTTGGAAAAAAAGAGGATCTCCGATACTGCGAAAATACTGGTTAGACCATTTACAGCAGTATTGACAGAATCTCTATCTTTACTATCTAAATTGTTAACAATACTATTCATCTTTGTTAAATTTGCTATAATACTTGATCGAAACTGGTTTTTATGTAGATCGTTCCATCTATACTTAATATCAGAATACTCATTCTGCTCTTTCAAAGTATTATGACAGAGTAAAGTAAAGTGTAAAGGGGCGTGGTCACTCCACTCAGTGAATGAATCTATAGTAAAATCAACGAGCCGTGGAAAGTTTTGCTCACTGGTTAACAAGTAATCAATGACCGATGGTCCGTTATGCGCGACAAATGTGTGCTTGTTAGTGAGACCTATTCGCCCATTAACAATACGCACATTTGAAGACTTACATATGTCTATTAACTTAAGCCCGTAATTATTGCATGTGATATCTAAAGAGGCCCTTTCGAGGGTTTGGTCAGGATAGTAGTCTATATCATCTAAACTAGGATTAAATATATCATGAGATATGAAATCAGTTTTGTTACCTACTCTGCTATTAAAATCGCCAACTATATAAGCACACCCTTTATTGGCATATTCATGTGTATCATTTTCTAAAAGATCAAACAAATCTACATCAAGAGAATTGTAAGCAGGGGAACCATCTCTCCAGATATAAACACCACATATATAGATATCCTGGTCAGTACTAAAATGGTTATGATCTAATTTAATCCATAAAATTAAATTGTATCATGATGATTTCTAACAATACTAATTGCATTTTTAAGATGCTCTCTATATTAGAGGGCTATTCCCCTATTACTTCTGCGTGCCCGTCTATGCTGAAATTTTCTATAAAGGTTATGGGAAACATAGCCATTTAAATTTACATCACTTGTTACATTTGACCATGTCTCATACAAAAATACAATATCATACTTTGAAATAATATCTACAAAATCATTACACCGTTTCTAATCTCTAGTTAGTCCATGCACGTTCCATGAGAGAACAGACAGTTCACCTCACTCGCACCCCTAGTCACGCACTGGTCTACCGTCTATATACAGTGTATCATAAACGATCCATGCTCTTTTACCCTAGTCTCTTGCTTCCTTCATCTTAGGGACATATTTCCTTCTCTTTGCTAGCACTTCTGGTGGGAATTGTTCATGCATATTGTAGTGTGTACGGTTTAGGGACTTCCATTGTCTACGCACGGTTTCCCTCTCTTGAAAGTAGGTAAATTTGGCAACTATTGATCGTATTCTACCATGCACAGGATGTCCGGGAGATCTATGGACCCGCTCGAACCTAATAACATCTGCTACCTCCTTGGTCAGCTTGAGGGCATCGTGGATATGCTGTCTTAACTTGTGCTCGGAAATTTCCGCTGACTCGTAACCGTTGGAGTTATCCGGGACGTTTGTGAAGATGAGATTGTTTCTCATAGTTTGAGACATCAAATACGTGATGTCCTACTGTAGATTGTCTCCCTCACGTTCGAGCTCAGTTACCTTGCTGGAGAGTAGAGCAGAACCTATATCCGCACCGTCCACTGTGTCCTCAAGCTGATTCATACGATTTTCGAACCCCTTTGTTCGATCCTCTAAGGCAATAGTTTTCAGCTCTTTTTCAAACTTTGAAACCTTTTCTTCCAACTGCTCAATAGACTTAAGCTTCCGTTCAACGGTGTCTATTCTCTTATCAAAGTAAGAGTTGAGTTTTAGAAGGAAGTCCATTATATCCTTGCATAGGCGTAGGAGCGTTTTCAACATTCGGGGGGCCAACTTCAGATGATGACCGGTCTGAGAAAAAATGTTCCTAAACTTTTCCATGACTATTCATGCATTTACAAATTCAATAACATCATAAGAATTAAAAGAAAGCGTATGAAAATGTGTATCTTTAATAAAAAAAAAAGAGGATATGCCAGGTCTCGATCTCACGCGGAAATCAAATGTTTTGATCTAAGCAAAAAGTGTCGGCGACCAGGCTGTCACAGCCACGAATTCAACTCGTTGAATCAGTTAAAGAATTAAATAATTCTTCAAGCTTTAGCTAACAATTGAAGACAATATTGAGTCTGACTCCCCAGAACACGTTTTACGAGCACTGTTTTCGTCAATCAGAACTTCCCGGGTATTTTGGTGAGCTGAGTTTTCACTGGATAAACCCGACGTGTTCAGATTGCCATTTGCGATGATGACGTCAATAAGATGTTGGTTATTGTTCGTAACAAAAGGCGAATTAGTATTAGATAAAGCACAAAAATACACATTCATTTTTATTCTGCTGTTAAATTTCGTTTCTTTCATTTTTCTTTTCCAATATCTTCATTTACCATTGTAAATATGGGGGGGGGCAATGTATACTCTGCCCCCGTCTGGAAATGGGGGGCCGGGCCCCCTGCCCCACCCCCCAGCTCCTACGCCTATGCCTTGTTCTAAGGTTCGCTAACGCTGCCGCTACCACCCTCCGCCATAATAACTCCGGTCGGGCACTGACTCCTACTGCATTCAGGCTCATCAACAAATACAGATATATCGTTATTATTTTCTGGGTAGAGGGTAGCACTTACTTGACTTAAGAGTTTACTTACAGAAATGTTCTCGTCAGAATCACAAGACGGGCCTCCTCGCTTGAACTGTTTTGAGCTGTCTATATTGCCACTAACATCACTACTATTTCTGTTCTTACGCTTTTTATTCTTGCTTTTTGCCATAATCCATTTATCCGTTAATAGATAATGTAACTAATGTATAACAAATAAAATCCAATAGCTTTTCCAAATAATTCACGGCAAAAAATCACACAGATTCACAACCTTATTTTTAAACCTTTCGTTGTCCAGGTAAAAAAAAACGTCCGGCACGGTTGACATCAGCTCATCATTGTAGACATAGAAAACACAACTGACCAGAGGGTGACAGTGTTTTGTTGCACTGATCAGATGTGATTGTGTTTTTGAAGGGTGTTTGCTCGGCTCATTACTCACATATGTTTTTGAAGTTTAGCTTCTAACCTTGCTCCTAAAACTCTAACACTACTTTGATTATCCAAATCATAAATGAAATTATTTTTGTTACTAAAGTGCTGTCGACTGAGACGTCGGTAGCGTTTCGATCTACACCATTGTAAATGAGTGACTTCGATTCTGTAGTAAACAGTCAAATCTATCCATGTGGTGTGCAATCACCGTTTACAACCTCACGGACTGTTTAGAGAAGTCCCTAATCCTTATTTCGAACGGGAAAATCTATGCATACAACACCCTGTTCACGGACATAAAATACGCCATAGAAGTTATTATATTGCTCTGACACTGTTGAATGCGAGTTCCATTTCATTTTAATTTATCCTGTTTACAATTAGTAGCATGAAATAAAATCATTCCTAGAAGAGTTTCACAGACATCCTAAGCTGAATAAGTTGTTTCTTCTAATTACAAGTGTAAATCAAAATATTGGTTGAAATTTGGCAATGTTCTTTTTTCATGCAGTTCAAGAAAAGGAAATCTTAAATATCGACATATCATTTGTAAAATAACAACCCATTCTTTATATCTAAAAGTATGTATAAAGACCGGTGGCTTATTACAATAAGGTATTTTAAGTTGAAGCTTTATTCAATCTTTGACCGTTTAAAGAATCCTTAAAACAATAATTTTCAGGAAACCCACTTAAAAGCTATAAAGTACATACCAGGTATACTCAAACTCCAAAAGGTCCTTTACAGGAGGTACTACCATGATCTAGACAGAGTAAAGTCTTCAGAAATAACGGTCAGGCAGGCCTTAAGAGGTAAGATTGAATAATTGATACATTGCATTACGTCTGCAGTATGTGGGTACATAATTCAACAAGAAGAATTCATTAAATTATCAAGACAAAGCTACTGATACATAGTTTTGCGTTATTGAATTAGGATTTTACATTAAGCATTTTGATTGTCGATGTTATTATTGTTTGAAAATGAAGAAAGCAGACAACAAATATAAAGAGATTCAATTTTAGAACAATACTTTATTCATGACCATCCGATTATGTCAGCATGGCAAATACAGTTTTCAGAATAGCTCACCTTGAGACTTTTTGTATGATGAAGACATCATTTTATGTGACAAAATGTTTGCTGGGCCAATTATACAGTATCTGGTGAGGCATATCTAAATGCAAATACGTCCGCTAAGCATTTTTGTCTGATTAATCACAGGTTTGTGGTTCCTTTAGTTGTTGTACACTTATACTTGAAACTAGATGATATGATATATTAAATAATCATTACCACTTTTCTTATTTTAAAGAGGCAAGCCAAGATACAGTGAAACACATTCAGTATTTTATGAAGGCCTGGAACATAGTGAGACATGCTCTCAGACAATATTGTGAGTATCCGTGGATAATGCCAATACGTCTTTGCTGGATTAGGGACACATACTCTATGCTGGCTAGTACAATAATTAAAGATAGAACTGAGCGTTATTTTTGGTCCATAAACCGAAGGATATTTTCTTTTACAGCTATAAACCTGTTAAAAAAATGAAATATCCAACTCGATGTATCAAACATAGGCTGATGCAATTTCAGCATGTATGTGTGATAATGACAAACTATAATGTATCTATAATGATTATTATGAGTAAAGGTTACTTATAAGAATGTATATAATGCTTATTTTATTTTTATTGCCACTTCAATTCTTTTGTAATCTTACTCTAGATACATCCTTGTAATCTTAGCACTTTTTTTTTCTGAATACCTTCAAGTTGATATTATTTATTGAAATTCACCTATGTTTAAAAGTTTGATTGTAGAAAGGGGATAGGGATTACCTCCAATTACTGCTCCCATCGTAAATAACAATTGCCTTGGTCGTAGCTTCAGTATGGCAAATGTCTGCTTGTTGTGTTATAACATTTAAGTTACAAACAACTAATCATTATCAACAGCAACATGCAATAGTCAAGCGTAAGAGAATGGGGTCTTTGACTTTACAATTAATGAAGTTGTGTTGATTCCTTCGTTAATTAATAGGACACAAGGTGCGTTTTGATTACTGACAAGTGAAAGGATCGATCCTCTGACAGGTTATAACTAGTTTCGTCGCTTGGTAAACTTTTATTTTCATTCCAATGACCCGATGCATACGTGTGACAAATCTTTCACAATTGTAATGAAATTTTCATAATCATGTATGACTTTCATTGAGCATAAAATCCACATTTTATATTCCAATGTATTTGCAGTTTGCCCTACAGACAATGGACTAATGCAAGTACCACCTGAATTCTGTCAGGGACCAATCACAAACTCCTCCCCTGTATCTGTCCTCATTCCAAGCACAAGGGGTGCTGGCCTGTGTTCTTATGCAATGCTACATTTTCTTATGAAAAAACAGAATGATTTCTTGGACGGATATGCACAAATCACCAGGAGGTGGGTATTTGTCATGTGACTGATTCACGGGTAACGCTGTATTGTAGTTCCTCTTCTTCAATTAATTACTGTTTATGAAGGAATACACTTTGATACTGAATTCTTTTGGAGGAGTATTGAGAAAGAGACCAGTTTTAGAAAGGTCCTAAATAAGAGTTATATGGCAAAATGGCTGACTTTATTTTGATAAATTGTCTTTGAGTAGGTAAACCTCTAACAGTAACATTCACATTCGCTCAGTAAAAAAAAACACGTCTTCCACTCATTGGCTGTGTTGTCTATTCCTATACCTGCATGTTCTCTTTAACAATGCATTAGGCTCTCAAATTTCAATAAAAGTTCCAAGAATATAACAAAGTCCCTACCTCCAAGAGCACCGGAAGTTACGAACCTTCGCCTTTCGGAAAATACATGGGAAGGGAAACTCCGATAAAAAGAGGCGTATTTTACCCACTGGTTCCACAAGAAAACGAACCCAAAAAGACGCAATACTACCCGAACGGTGAAAAGCACTGTCGTCCACTGACCGGTTGTGTTGTCTTACTTATCTGTTTATATACCTGCTTTCTCTCTATAATAATGCATTAGGTTCTCGAATTTTCATAAACTTTTCAAGGATGTTACAATGGTATCAAAATTTCGGATGTATATACATGTAAATAAAGATTCAACAATTGATAATTCATAACAGCGGTGCTAGTAGAAATGTATTAGCCAAAGTTGTATAACAAAGTTTAGATGACTTGAATACGGGATCCCATTTACGTCACTTCCAAACTAAAAAAACCTAATTTCCTCCATTAATTTAAAGCAAAAACAAAATGCTCTGTTGAAACAATACATTTCATGGTACACTTTCAAATATTCGATTTATATAACTATTACCCCAGGAGAGGAGAATTTTGTCCAATTTGATTGATTCATACATTTGTAATTATTTTGATACTTAACATGGTTTAAACATTATTTCAGTCGTACTGTAGCGGTAAATGTATTATCCGTGCTCTTGGCATTTCATAGTCAAGTTTACACACTAATCTTTCCCAGATTGTTTCAGCTGGCAAACATAGCGTTCAATTATTAAAGGAATTCTTATCAAGCGACGAGATGTGATATAGAACTGTCAGGTTTTCTTCATAATCTCATATTTATATTTTGTGTTGTTTAATTCATTGTAGAAAATTGGAATCGATAGCTGAAGTTGAACCAGAAAGCGTTACGCACGCACATCTTATTTCCTTTGATGATCAGGCGGACATTCACCCATTAGTATTGGCGAACTGTCAATACTCGTTTGAAATTGGAAAGGGCACGAAGATAGAATATGATTTTGGCAATTTTGAGAGGCAGCTCATTGACAGATTTGTGGTATCAAAATCCAGGATAAGTCTTGGAAAATTATCGAAGGTAAAGTGAATTTGGATCATGCCATTGGTTAAGTTGATTTGGTGATGTTAACACTAAGTTTATCAATACCTCTTCACGTTTTGTATTATACCCAAAACTTTTTCTCATAAAGAGACCTTGTAAAATATTACATTGGCACAGATTGACACATATGTGTGTGTTGTTTTACTCGTTAATACAACTGACTAACATGTTGTAACATCTTATCAATTTCTTATGACGGGTAAGCTATTAATTACTACGAGTAAGAACGGCATCATAACGAGAAAATTTAGTCGATTCAACTCAAGTCAGTATAACGATTTGGTTGACCAAGATTTGTTTACTATTGTATCATCCTGAAAAAGGCTGATAGAAATGAGCGTAGTGAGATATTTTCGCATATTTATTTACTGCATTTTAACCTGTTAACTTTTAACGTATTATGACAAGAGTTCATTGATTCAGGCATTTGCTGGCAGTCATTATTTAATCATGATGATATAAAATGCAACACACCACCAGATTTGGCAATGACCCGTTAAATTAATTATTCAAAACGTCTTATTTACGCGCTCTAGAGTACGGGGAAATGCGCACAAGAACATGCAAAATCTTTAGCACTGTTTATGTTGTATATTTCTTTCAGATGGAAGCGATTTTGGAGTTGAACAGATTGTCAAACACTGAAGTATTCAAAACACTAAACGATCGAATAAAACAGGTACGGGAACATCGTTAACACGATTTTCTGATACACATACTTTAAATCATAGTTTACATTTCAAAACAAACATGCCTATTTAAAACAGAATATACGCTTGGCCTTGCGTTAACACTATACATGTGTACATTATATTTAAAACAGATCATCCGCTTGGTGTTTTGTTAAAACTGTCCATATGTGTACATTACATCGACAATAGACTATTCTCTTCGCGTTGAAAACACACCATATTTTACATCGAAAATAATCCATTAACTTGGCGTTGTAACGGTTGTGTTAATACTGTACACATGGATACATTATATCAAAAAAGACTATTAGCGTTGTAAACACACTATAGATTAGACCATTAACTTGGCGTTGAGTTAATAGTGTACACATGGGTAGATTATATCGAAATTTGACCATTCTCTTAGCGGTATAATTGCTGTATTAATGTGTATATTACACCAATTATAAATCACTCACTTAGCGTAGTTAATGTCGTATACACATATGCACATTGCATTGAAAATGAACGATCCTTTTGGCGTAGTGAATAATGTATACATGTGTAGATTACATCCAAAAAAGGTCCTCCACTTTGCGTAGCTAATATTGTATACATGTGTTCATTACATCGAAAACAGGTCATCTAATTTGCGGTATTAACACTGTGTACACTGTACATATTTCCATTATATAGAAAATAACCATTGACTTTGCGTGGTTAACACTATAAACATGTTGATATAAACTTGAAAAGAGACCTCCCACTGACTGGCGTTTTGTAAGCGCCATATGGCTCTGTGTATGTCTTTTATAGAAAAGGTATTTCGAACTTTTCAGGTCGCTTTAAATCCAGCAATCAAAATGCAGATTGCAAGTGAACTGGTCTCCTTGCCCAGTATTTGTAAATCACTCCAGAGCATCGATATTGCGATTGGGTTTCTAAAGGCGGCCAGCGGATCGAAAGAGCGTTCTCTCAATAAGTTTATGGAGGAAGACCTTCAAATGGAAACGACTATTCAAAGTTCCAAGGTTGTATTTATGGTTCGGATTAACTTCAATGAGTAAACTGTTATGATTGACAGATTTACGTTAACAATCAGAATTTGAATTAAGAAGGAAAAGATTCTGATTCATTGTTTATCCTTAAATAATGGTAGCTATTTATTATTTATCAGCTGCAGAATCATCAATATGCCATGAAATATATCAAGCCTGTCATAAAAGAACATCTTTTATTCCCTGTGTTTACAAATATCCAGATTTAGATTATTTTAGGATGGTTTATTTTGAATACGTTACTTTACTTTGATAAGAAATGATGGAAATATAATGAAACATGGTATGGGAAGGTGGTTTTCAAACTGATTAATGAAATTGTAATGATCAATGTGTCTAAAATCATCTGAAAAATGCAATGCACTTTTAATAGGGTTGCGAAGCTCTACTCTTACAATAATGATAGTTCAACAATGTACACAGTTTAATCGTTTTCAATTGTTTCAAACGAGGCATCCGTGACCTATTGGTTATAAAATTGACTTGAAATCTCATGGCACCTCTTCCCGTGATTAAGATTCACAGTGAAGGAATGTGTATGGGAAGTCAAGTTCGGGGTCTTCTTTCAGCATGATGTGCCGTGGATCGAAACGTAACTGAAACATGTTGACGTAATGTTCATCCCATTAATGTATATATACTAGTATATGAATTGTGTTTTGGACATATAATTGCTCCCTTGGTATACAATGGTCTCCGAATGTTATATGATCAACAAAAGTAGTTTACTCCTTTTCCAAGTCCTATATATAAGTGTATGTATAACGTCTTTCCAACGGGTATGATTGGCTTGGGTTGGATTCAGACCAGATATACCCAGTGTTCCCGAATACAGAATATAGCTTTACATATAATACTAGATATCTCATCGGTTGAATTGCCATTGGCACATTACATGTGTATCTTAATTTGATATTTCTGCAGGCACGACAATTTTGTGAGCTGCAACATGTAAAGGACTTGTGGCTACTATTATCACTGGAGAAATCAAAGAGAATGGCAGACCACCTACAACCAATTCAGGTATTGCGTTACAAGTATTAACATTGAGCAGAAAAATGTATTCGTTATGGTATGGGTTTCTTCAGACTTGCTTTTCTTGCAAAGTCGCCGGAAAGCGATGATCATTTTTGGATCAATCCATTTATTCAATTTACTTGGCCAGACTTGTTCTGATAGGACAATAGATTCATCATTGGAATATGGCGCTACCTTATACTCCATCATCATGTTGATAAGCACTCATGATATATTGTTTTGAATACACTGTATATATTTTTTTGCTACTTTCAGAGCATATTTGAAAACGTGATGCAGGAATTTCTCGAAGCCCTTCCACCAGATGTTACGTATGATACCTATGTGAGAGACATGTCACTTGAACAACTGTCTCGATTCGTCGAATTCTTCCACGAATACATCGTTTTATTCTTGTCATCACAAGAACGATCTGACGATGAGAGCTTCAAAAGAATGCAGGAAAATCGGTAATTCTTAAAAAGATTGGCGTCACGCTTCAATCATTTTCTATGTCTTTAACTCCATTTGGAATGCCGTTTTTTTTTAATAGTGCGTCATTGGCATATGTATTTGTCTTGAAATGAGATAAATACCTTTGGCTTTTATAACCTTTAGCCTAGTGATCACACTGATTTGAAATGCCATTACTCTTTTATATTCTGTTTTCCTTCGTTGATAACGTTCTAAAGATTTGAATATATATCTACCAGGCTAAGCCAGCCCCTATGGGCAGTTGATGTGTCTTTCTTCATCATTTTGAATCCGACATCGCAACGTAATTGAAATAAAGTTGATGCGTCGTATATACCCATAGTAACACAATTATCAACCCCTTCAGTATGAGAACCTGTTGAATGCGACTTTTTTAAAATGACAATCCAATAAAACTTTATGCTAAAACAGCAACTTTGTCCTAAATGGTGTACTAATTCAATATTCAGCACATTCCTCATTAATTCTCTTCTTAAATACTGATGGTAAGGAAAAGGAAAACAGATTAAACATGCAATCCTAACGGTACGAATCCTTTAATTACAGTCTAAAGGATTGGATTCAGTCGTATGCTGTGGACTCAGAGTTTGATGGGAACATCTTGTTTGATGGCATGCCAGACGACATTGCAAACAAACACTGTGTTAATGCATGGCTGACCTCCTACAACATACTGAAGGAGAAATTGGCAAGGAAGGTTGTTCTTTAAAGGCTATTGTTTACACTTAAAACAATTTGTTGGTCAAAATAAAATGTCGGTGAAGCAAGAAAATAAAAGCTACCAAATAGGTACTGAATGCGAAATTGATTCAGGGTTTGCCAATATATAAGTACATGTACATGTATGTACAGACGGTATTCGATGTACTTTAAAACCGTGCTGTGACTAAATGGACTATTGTCGCCAAATTCTGCTAAGCACGTATGTATAACATTATACAAATGTGACTTCAATAAAACCGAGTGTGCATCTTTTTCAAAGAAATCTGATTTGTTTTGATCAGGGTTTCTTATCTTTATTACGCCTCTAACGAATCTAAGAGGCCATTATGTAAACACACTAACTAGTATTTTCGTATTTCTTGTTTTATACATCTTGTTAAAATATATCTTTAGTAGAGGTAAACCATTTTAACAAAAGGAAACATCATAACACACTAGTTCATTCCGCTGTGTGATGTTTTTGTTGTGTTAATAGTAAATATAAATTTGAAAAGGGAAATTCTTGTTGAACATTTTAAGGACTTAAACATATGTAGGAACGTTATTTAATCATTATAAACATGTATCCATTGTTGAGGGAGTTGAAGGTAAGCTGATAGAGATACAAAATGTTAAGCATTGAGCTTTGGTATAATGACATGAAAATGCTCAGAATAAAGTATTATGGTCATTATGGTCAGAATAAAGTATTATGGTCATTATGGTCAGAATAAAGTATTATGGTCATTATGGTCAGAATAAAGTATTATGGTCATTATGGTCAGAATAAAGTATTATGGTCATCATGGTCAGAATAAAGTATTATGGTCATTATGGTCAGAATAAAGTATTATGGTCATTATGGTCAAAATAAAGTAGTTGGTCATTATGGCATGAGGATGCTCATAATAAAGAGCATTGTCATGTCATGCTGCTGCTCAAAATCAAGATATGTCATCATGTAACTGAGAAGCTCTAAATGAAAGGTCTTGTGATTATGTCACGGGGATGCCCAAAATTACAATCGTGTCATTATATCACGGGGATGCTCATAATAAAGAGTTTTGCCATTACGTCACGGGAATGTTCAAAATAAAGGGCTTTGTTATACTGTCATGAAAATGTTTATAATAAATAGTTTAACATTATATCATGATACGAATGAATAAACGCCTTATCATTATGCCATGGGGTTTGTTTATGACAAAGACTTCTGTAATGATGCCATCGGATTATGTGAATACAGAGCTTTATCATGATGTTATAAGGATAATCATACGTAAGTTTACAAGCTTTACTAAATGTCATGGAAATCCATGTCGTTAAGAGCTTTGTAATACTGTTATGGGAATTTATAAGTAAGATTTTGTTTTAATGCCGTGGAAAGAATCATGATATAGAGCTTTGTTATGATGCCATGATAATATTTAAATTACAAAGTTATGGCAATATGTTGTCATGGCGGTGCTCTTACTATAGATCTTCGTTGTATGTATGTTTACAATGGGGAGTTTTGTCATAATGTCATTGGAATAATTATAATTGAGTATTTTGCTGTTATGTCATTTGAATGATTGAAATTGAGTATTTTGTATTGATGTCACATAGAAGATTATGTTGTCATGATGCAACAATGGTTTAAATTATGGAAATGCTGTGTCTTGATCAATAAAACCCCGATTGTTTGTACCTCTTTCTGTTGAAGTTTTTATACCTTACTCCATAATACCTGCTTTATTACACCAGCTACAGGGTAACATTATGACGAAAGGATATATATCTATCGACTTATCGATTTTTCAAATGGTTTTCTGTAAGCATCATCGAGAAATTGTATATGTCTTTCATACTATATGAAAAGTCTGCTGTTACTATAAGAATGCAAAATGTTGAAGCCATTGTGAAATAATGTAAAAAGTGTTTTTTACATTTACCAGTTGCAAATCTGCTACAAAGCTGCATTTTAAGTTTGAGGGGATGCTTTGATTAGGGATTTGAAAGTCAGGGAGATTTGGTCAAGGTCTATATGCTGTTTGTATACCGCCTCTTTAATTTGTTTGATTAAAATTAAAACTAATGAACTCGTTTTGTTCTATATGAATTCACTAATTTTAGCAAAGCATTAAAAACCAAAGACAAATGATATTGTTACTTTGTTTTTCAAAAGTATGCAGTAAAGAAATGTGCATCCCACCATTTCAGGTCGGGATACGGTACTATAAGAGGAACAAGAATGTTGACAAGAATATGGTTTGTGTGATGTGATGGTAAATGTGTTTGTTTATAAGACTTTTACATAGAATTTACCATTTTCAGTTATACTGAGCGGATGAGTTGTCTATATTTATACCTGCAGGTACTCTCAAACAATGCATTAGGTTCCTAATTTGCACAAACGTCTAACGAACGTTACATAACTCCCACTTCCAAGAAGACTCGTCCCGAGTCTTGGCCCTTGGGAGACACGTGGCGAAGGCAAAAAACAGTCGTACACTGAGCGGATGTGTTGTCCATATATATACCTGCATGTTCTCTCAAACAATACATAAGGTTCCTAATTTGCACAAACGTTTAACGAAAGTTACAATATTATTACATTTATACAGTAGATAATTTGATCAAGTTGTGGGTAGAATGTAATTGTGCCATCGATTACTCAATTTGTTGCAAAGAAGTCACCAAACCATAGTCAAAAAATGCGTTTTTTAATTCATTTCATGATGACAACTTGCAATTTTTTACAAATTGGAAGTTGCATTTCCATAACGAAAACCTTTTTTTCCACACAGAAATATCAGAGGTTGTCTGTCAAGAACTGTTCATCGAAGGATTAACCCATTATCTCTCTCTTCTTGATATGTTGAAGAACCTTTACTATGTGAGAATGTGAGACCCAACGTAACGAATATTTGATTTCCGTGAAATTAAACATACATACTTAAGGCAAGAGTAAATAAAGAAAACATAAAATTTCAAGTTGAAATGCATGAAAACCATCATTTCAAACTTAATACAACAGAGATACAGGGAGATGGTTGGCTTGGATTCTCCCCCTTTCCATCTTCCAGAAATTGTCTCAAACATTCTATACACATATCTAAAGATATATATGTAATACTCCAACACAACATCTCTCAATATTTGTCTCAAACATTCAATTGACATAAATGTAGATATATATATATATACATACCGCCCCCACCACACAATCTCTCAATATTTGTCTCAAATATTATATGAATCTACCTTACACAGTTATTTCCCTTTCCTCTGAACATTCTATGACTGCTTCATTGCCATATATACTGGAAGGTCAGCAAGCATTTTCTAATTTACACATGGAATAATGTAGGAGGTGTATTAATGGGTTTAATTGCATGGACCATATTCATGAACATCAAATAAGCCTTCATAAAGTTGGTATTTTCCACCCAGAATCAAATTACCCCAAACAAGAATGAAGTGACCACCCTTACATATGCTCTCATTTATATACATTTTTTGCACTCATTATGAAAATCTTAAAAAAGTAATTCAAACAGCAAGCTTGGATAATCAAAACTGTTATTAGGAATATCTGACTGAATGTCTGACTCAATCAGCCTGCTGTAAAAGATCAGAGACATAGATAATATTATCTACATGTATGTCTTTGGACAGATTGAAGTTTGATACATGATGCAAGTCATTCAAAAAGCTCACAATTACTCTTTATCAAACCGAGAAAGTAGTTTCATTTATGTTGGTTAATGAGAGTTGTTAAAAAAGATTGAGTTCTGGTGATAATATACTGAGTTCACAGCTTCACCATTATTTAGCACATTTATGAAGAAGTTTTCGACATGTTCCATGTCTTCTGTCAATGCATCATTCCCAATAATCAACTACAGAGCACTCCTAGACACAGCTATAAAGTTAAGTGAATGGTCGTTTGTGTTTATTTTTCATTTTTCACCCCCCCCCCTTTTAAATGCTTTCAATCAATTTGTAAGTACATGTGTGTAACAAGTTGACCCATTAATTAACCAGTGCCCCCATGTGGGGGCCCCTGGAAAGAAACTATAGAAATCATTTGGGAAGTATGGAAAAAAAACTTGGTGATATCGGTTAAAAACCATAATGACAAATAAAGAAATTAAAGTTCTTTAAACACAACCGTTGCTTGAGTATTCTGTTGACGGTACGTTTGGACGATAGCTTGAAGAAATGGCGTAGTAAGTCAACCTTTTCTGATAATGCAATTACTTAGAAATCCTTTTTCTTTCGAATAAATAGAAATAAAACTAAGTCATCATTCAAATCGCAGTGAAACTAAAGTAAAGAAATGCTTGTTATAGAGACATTATCTGTGTCTTGCAATAGTTTTTAGATATTGCAAAGGTTTGTGTTCCCAGATTAAGGCAATACCTGCAATAAAAGTTTTACAGAATTTCAATATTCTTTTATCTTTATGCGGTGAAGACGGTGTTTATTCGGTCGATTCAGTGTGTATACTATCAATTCAGCTCTTAATACATTTCTGACACACTCAAATACCTTGATATAAATTGAATGGATTTTTAAATCAAATTAAGTTTCAAAACTGATACATTTGTTTTGAAATTGACATGTTTCAACAGCAATAACAAAGATATAATGGCTCTCTTCGAACCAATTTAGCTGCCAATAGCGATTTTCCATTCCATAGAATACGCCAAGACATAAAATGTAATATTTTAAGGCACTTATAATTCATTTTTCCTTTTCTCATCTGTTAACAAGCACATTTAAGTGCCGTTTTCTGCATCATGAAAACTTAAAATGTTAACAATACTTAGAAGTGCTAATTGTGAATAGTTATCGTTTTGTCATAACTGTATTTGATTTGATTTGACATAGTCGACTTGAACATCAAAATATCGTACGAACAACTTTTCACATACATTCCCAGAAACACATTTTGCCGTAAACACCGAAAGGTCGCAGAAAGAAGTGGAATGAAAATGCCATGAAGTCGGTATACTCTATCGGTCCAATCCAAGACATTAGCAACTCCTTTACAAAAGCTAAGGACCAACTGTAGTATTGCATTGACAGGACGGTTTAGATAAAGTGTTTTGGTCACAGTCAGATGTAGAAAATCGAATTGCAAAAAAAAAAAGCTTCATGTGTCGCATTTACTATGCCAATATGACTTAATAGCGTTGGAACTAAAGGTAAGGATTGGTTGTTTTAACTATAAACTCGATCGAGCCATGGTAAATAGTGGTGGGGATGGGGGTGGTGGGTTTGCTGGAGACGGGGTTTCACTCTTCAATATGAAGGAAAAGTTATTGGAACAAAAGCAATTTACATGAGAAAATACTTTCGCAGGGCACATTCTATAGAACTATGGAACACTCAAATCCCGCTTTTACGAGTTTGGTACAGAAAACAATTTGAGAATATGGTAGCAAAAAGGGGAAAAAAGTCTTTAACAGCAACTTTTATGCCAGAGCAATTTCTTTCGATTATACTTGAATGTAATTATTCGACCAATTTTTTTTATATGGGCCGGGAACTATGCACTGATGCCAATATTTGATACATATATGCCGACTGCATACTAACTCGGATGATCCAAGCTGTAACAGTGTGTTGAAGAATGAAATATCTAGTCATAGTAAGTCTCAAAACTCCATAAGATATATATTCAATATACTCGTATGTAAATATTTAGTGCTGGGGAGTAGGGACCGACCAACCCGTGTTCTATTCTTGATGGCTATTATTTATTTTTGTCATGGAGAATCCTACGGTAAGATACATTTCCTAGCCTAGTAGGCTATCCAGGATCATACAATGATCAACAGCGAGCGCTGTGATTCAATTAAGTAGAAGTGACAACACATAAACGACACATATATTCTACCTCATAAAAGTTCCAAACCATTTATGAGTCATTGGAATTTTCACCACAATAACTTTAGATGGGCATTGCAGTGAAAGTATTTGCAGAAAAATATTTTAATTCGGTTAAACCAGCTTCAGGATAGATATATCTAGGACTAATTAAACTCTTTGTAAGTTCTACCACTTCAGCAACCTCTCTTGATGACGATCACACATCTATAGTCCCCTAGATCACAACAAGTATTCCCTTGGATCCCAACAAGTACCTTACGTTTGTATCGTAGCGATAGTTCACTCACCCATATTCACCTGGATCCCAACAAGTATATTACGTTTGTATCGCAGCAAAAGTTCACACAACCTTATTCCAATGGATCCCAACAAGTACCTAACGTGTGTATCACAGCGATAGTTCACACATCAATATTCCCGAGATCCCAATATGTATCTTACGTTTGTATCGCAGCAATAGTTCACACAACCATACTTCCCGGATCCCAACAAGTACCTTACGTTTTTATCGCAGCAATAGTTCACACAAACATACTTCCCGGATCCAAACAAGTACCTTACGTTTGTATCGCAGCAATAGTTCACACAACCAAACTTCCCGGATCCCAACAAGTACCTTACGTTTGTATCGCAGCAATAGTTCACACAACCATACTTCCCGGATCCCAACATGTACCTTACGTTTGTATCGCAGCAATAGTTCACACACCCATATATCCTAAGATTCCAACAAGTACCTAACGTTTGTATTACAGCGATAGTTCACACACCCATATTCTCCAGATCCCAACAAGTACCTTACGTTTGTATCGCAGCGATAGTTCACACACCTGTATTCCCTTGGATCCCAACAAGTACCTTACTTTTGTATCACAGCAATAGTTTACACACCCATATTCTCCAGATCCAAACAAGTATCTTACGTTTGTATCACAGCGATAGTTCACACACCTGTATTCCCCAGATCCCAACAAGTACCTTACTTTTGTATCGCAGCGATAGTTTACACACCCATATACCCCAGATCCCAACAATTATCTTACGTTTGTATCGCAGCAATAGTTCACACACCCATATATCCTAAGATCCCAACATGTACCTTACGTTTGTATTACAGCGATAGTTCACACACCTGTATTCCCTTGGATCACAACAAGTACCTTACTTTTGTATCACAGCGATAGTTTACACACCCATATTCCCCAGATCCCAACAATTATCTTACGTTTGTATCGCAGCAATAGTTCACACACCCATATATCCTAAGATCCAAACAAGTACCTTACGCCTGTATTACAGCGATAGTTCACACACCCATATTCCCTTAGATCCCAACAAGTATCTTACGTTTTTATCACAGCGATAGTTCACACACCCTTACTTCCCAGATCCCAACAAGTACCTTACGTTTGTATTACAGCGATAGTTCACACACCCATATTCCCTTAGATCCCGACATGTACCTTACGTTTGTATCACAGCGATAGTTTACACACCCATATTCCCCAGATCCCAACAAGTACCTAACGTTTGCATTACAGCGATAGTTCACACACCCATATTCCCCAGATCCAAACAAGTACCCAACGTTTGTATCACAGCGATAGTTCACACACCCATATTCCCCAGATCCCAACAAGTACCTAACGTTTGTATTACAGCGATAGTTTACACACCCATATTACATTGGATCCCAACAAGTACCTAACGTTTGTATAACAGCGATAGTTCACACACCCATATTCCCTTAGATCCCAACATGTACCTTACGTTTGTATCACAGCGATAGTTTACACACCAATATTCCCCAGATCCCAACAAGTACCTTACGTTTGTATTACAGCGATAGTTCACACCAATATTTCCTTAGATCCCAACATGTACCTTACGTTTGTATCACAGCGATAGTTTACACATCAATATTCCCCAGATCCCAACAAGTACCTTACGTTTGTATTACAACGATGGTTCACACACCTGTATTCCCTTGGATCCCAACAAGTACCTTACTTTTGTATTACAGCGATAGTTTACACACCCATATTCCCTTGGATCCCAACAAGTTCCTTGCGATTGTATCACAGCGATAGTTCACACACTTGTATTCCCTTGGATCCCAACAAGTATCCTACTATTGTATCACAGCGATAGTTAACACACCCTTGCTTCCCAGACCCCAACAAGTACCTAAAGTGTGTATCGCAGCGATAGTTCACACAACCATATTTCCTTGGATCCCAACAAGTTCCTTACGTTGGTATTACAGCGATAGTTCACACACTTGTATTCCCTTGGATCCCAACAAGTATCCTACTATTGTATCACAGCGATAGTTAACACACCCTTACTTCCCAGACCCCAACAAGTATCTAAAGTGTGTATCGCAGCGATAGTTCACACACCCATATTTCCTTGGATCCCAACAAGTTCCTTACGTTGGTATTACAGCGATAGTTCACACACTTGTATTCCCTTGGATCCCAACAAGTATCCTACTATTGTATCACAGCGATAGTTAACACACCCTTACTTCCCAGACCCCAACAAGTACCTAAAGTGTGTATCGCAGCGATAGTTCACACACCCATATTTCCTTGGATCCCAACAAGTACCTTACGTTTGTATTACAGCGATAGTTCACACACCTGTATTCCCTTGGATCCCAACAAGTACCTTACTTTTGTATCACAGCTAAGGTTTACACACACATATTCCCCAGATCCCAACAATTATCTTACGTTTGTATCGCAGCAATAGTTCACACATCTATATATCCTAAGATTCCAACAAGTACCTTACGTTTGTATTACAGCGACACTTCACACACCCATATTCCCTTAGATCCCAAAAGTATCTTACGTTTGTATCATAGCGATAGTTCACACACCCATTCTTCCCAGATCCCAACAATTACCTTACGTTTGTATCGCAGCAATAGTTCACAGACCCATACTCCTTTGGATCCCAACAAGTATCTTTTGTTTGTATCACAGCGATAGTTCACACACCCTTACTTCCCAGATCCCAACAAGTATCTAAAGTGTGTATAGCAGCGATAGTTCACACACCCATATTCCCCTGGATCCCAACAAGTACCTTACGTCTGTATCGCAGCGATAGTTCACACACCCATATTCCCCTGGATCCAAACAAGTACATTACGTTTGTATCATAGCGATAGTTCACACACCCATATTCCCTGGATCCCAACAAGTACCTTACGTTTGTATCACAGCTATAGTTCACACAACCATACTTCCCGGATCCCAACAAGTATCCTACGTTTGTATCGTAGCAATAGTTCACACACCCATATATCCTAAGATCTCAACAAGTAACTTACGTTTGTATCACAGCGATAGTTCACACACCCATGTTCCCCCGGATCCAAACAAGTACCTTACGTTTTTATCGCAAGCCTCAAAGTAAATTGGTGACTGGCCTAGATACAACCTGTTTGCATACGTATGAAGATGGTTCCATCATAGGGTTAAACGTTTTACTCCATGACAAGCTTTACCTTTACTTTTGTACATACTGTTTGTTTCTATGTTCAGATTAGGTTGTAAAACAAGGAAGCCATGCAGCAATGTTACCTCATAACAAAAACGGTTGTAAAGGTATCTATTTATTCAACACTTAACTCATACTATTTTTTTTCCAATATGATCAGTGCAAAGTTTTATCTCACAAAAGAAGATTTGACTTTTCATCCCAAATTGTATCTTATAGGGAGGATCTTGATTATTCATATAGAGGATTTGTCAAGTTTGAGATGATTTAAGGGAGAGAGTTACAGAATGAAGTTTTCTTTAGAAATTTCCTGTAGACACATGTAGCAATGATAAAAAAGATTCAGGGAGGAAACATAGTTGTGTTTGTATTCCAGCATTTGGTGACTGATATGTTTTTGTTTTAAAGGTGTGTTTTAGAGATGTCTTAACAATCTTGGGGGTAATTTGTAGTTAACCATCTATGTAGGCTTTTTCCAATCTTAACCCTTCATATGCTGGTACTATTCTAAAAATAGATTTTTGTGTGGTCTGCTTTCCAAAGTCTTAAACATCTGCTTAATCTTGATAAGGAAAGATACTTAGAGAAGCAAACGGGTTAGATCACAGGCCAGCTGCCAACTAATTTGGCGGCTGGGATAGATCTAACCTGTTTGCATATGCATGAAGTCAGTTCCAGTACTATAAGGGTTAAACTTCCTCCACTAGCACAAACCCAGTGTGCCATGGAGATGACTTATATAAGCCATTGTTGTTAGGTCTTTGGTATTATTCATTTAACCCTTATAGTGCTGCAACCAACCAATGCGCAAACAGGTTAGATCCAAGCCAGCCAAATAAATTGGTTGCTGACCTGTGATTTAATCTGTTCGCTTCTCTGAGTATCTTTCCACATTTAAATCAAGCAAATATTTAGGGTTTTGGAATCTATTTTCAGAAAATTGCCCAGCATTCTAAGGGTAAGAAAACAATCTTCAACTTTCCACTGTCATGCCATACACTCGACTGCATAACTTGCACATTATACATTACTTTCTTTATTATATTTTCAGATGAAGATGTAAAGACAGGATAGTGTACAGCACATTGAAGGTAAACCAGGGTCCTCAGATATAGATGTAAAGACAGGATAGTGTACAGCACATGGAAGTTAAACCAGGGTCCCCAGACATAGATGTAAAGACAGGATAGTGTACAGCACATGGAAGGTAAACCAGGGTCCTCAGATATAGATATCTTAAACTAGACAACTAAGGCAAAATAGGTCAGGCAATATCAATGTAATTGATGAGTCTGAGGTTTGAATTACTGACTGACTCAAATTCTAACTTGAATGAGAACTTTTAAATGATGGCAAGTATCAAATGCAGCAACAAAGGAGAACTTTTCAACTGATCAGTGTTATTTCATCACCAACAATAGTATCTATAGATATGTAAATGGCATTTCCTGGACCATGTGAACATTTAAATTAACTTTATTAAAGCCTTTATATGATATGAACCGATTAACCAACATTTAGCACAAATACTGGTTATATATCCAGGTATCAGGATGGAGTGTGATAAGGATAAGTTACCAGACCTTATTTCATAGAGACCACCTGAAACAGACGACACCACACAAATGACCATCATATGTATTGGATAGCATACCTTTTCTTGGGAACCGATATGATTGTAACAAACGCAGTAAACTAGCATCTAAACGACACAATTCCAATAAGGGATAATTGATAAGAATTTTTAGACATGTTCATCATGCATATACTTATGATCTTGAAATCCTTAAAAGACTGGCAATTTCGACACAAGTCTCTGTTTTATCATAACTCACCTTAGTTTGATACAATTAGGAAGACAACAACCTGACTACAGACTGACATACAGACTACAGACTGACAGACAGACTACAGACTGACAGACAGACTACAGACTGACAGACAGACTACAGACTGACATACAGACTACAGACTGACAGACAGACTACAGACTGACAGACAGACTACAGACTGACAGACAGACTACAGACTGACAGACAGACTACAGACTGACAGACAGACTACAGACTGACAGACAGACTACAGACACAGACTGACTACAGACTGACAGACAGACTACAGACTGACAGACTACAGACTGACAGACAGACTACAGACTGATAGACAGACTACAGACTGACAGACAGACTACAGACTGACAGACAGACTACAGACTGACAGACAGACTACAGACTGACAAACAGACTACAGACTGACAGACTGACTACAGACTGATAAACTACTCTGACTTGGTCCAAAGGGAAGCTGCCATTTTTGTTATAGTCTTGACCAAACCCAAAAGGAAGGCTTTGACTTGAATTGTATTCAACAGGCATATCGAAACTGATATGTTTAACATCGCTCACTTTAATTATTTACATTATTTGAAGAGCATTTGTAAGGAAGGGTATGGGCATTTAGGAAACCTTGATTGAGATTTTTATTTACTGATCTTCATTTGTTAATATTTTCAATTCGAAATATCAAAATTCTGATTTCTAGATGTTTCATGTCTATGGTTGCCACTTATACTGATGTGACATGCAGGGAAAACATTGCAAAAGGTAATGCATATACATAATGTTTTGAAATCTGGAATTCCAATTTTAGATACATTTTGTTACCAGGACTAGGGCTTTTATTTGCAAAGACAAATTTTAGCAAGCATGATGCTGTTGTTAGTTATATTGGTAGAGGGATTCCCATCACTTGAAAACAATGATTTAATTGTTATTGTATCCTTAAGGTGGTAACAGCAATGATCTGTACATGTAACATTATATGTATAAGTTTTTCTCATTCAGTGCATAGTTGAGATTTCTATCATTAAGATATTTTTCACACAGACCAGGGACCAGGAGCTTGCAGAAAGAATGAGAATTTCAACTTTTGTGCTGATGTAGAAACTCAGATTATCATGTATACAGTGTAAATGTGAATTTACATTGAAGATTTTAAGATTATTTTGGAATTTTTTATTTGGGTCTTTCAGTTTGTTTAATATATATATATATGTATACATACATGTATTTTTGTACCAGGAACAGGGCTTGAAATATAATTGAAAACTTCACCTCAAATGATGCTCAGACTTTCTATGAATATTGTCTATGTATACACATTGTTGAATACCAGTTTCAATGTAAAGCTACAAAACAGTTGTTATGATTTACAAAATATGCCTTTAAAAATATTTGGTATTGATAATGATCAGAATTCACACAGCTATACTGAAAGCTAGATTTCCAATTACCTTATAAGTTTGTAGTGACCAGGAACAGGGTTTCTTTCATTTTATAAAATCTTTTCTAAGAACGTTTTAATCCACAGCCACATGATATGGACATTTTTAAAGTCATATCTGATGTGAATTACATTAACAGTTTACATCTTATCAAACTTTTGTTAATTATTTTCCTGGATTGGATTGTTTTGTTTTTTAGATATTCAATGTCCCTTCATGCTTTAACCTCCGCCTGAAATTGCTCTGATAATGTCCCTAAATTTCACACATTAGACCATCATCACTAGTTAAGAACAGACTCAGACTGACCTACAACTTAATATCTGAACCTGACTAAACTCTGCCTCAGGGGGATATTTAATTAAAGTCTCCAAAAATTAAATTTCTTTATTATTTGTATTTGGTTCTTTGATTTATATACAAAGCCTAGATAACGCAGTGCCAGAATGATTTGAACCGACAACCTGACTTATGCGGCGCTTGAATGTTTCAAACCTACACGCTGGTTGATGTGGCGCAAGAATGTTTCGAACCAACATACTTAAAACTTGCATACCAATTACAAAGGTTTAATGTGCCAGTTTCACCACCTACCCTTTCATCTGTAGTGCAAGAGCCTAAAACATGCACGCGTTAGGGAAATAGGGTACAGAAAGATTTCTTACTCTTTTATCTTTCTCTCGCACGTATAATGTGTGGCTGTGGTGACTCTTGGGGCACTATGGACTAAAAAACCTTATTTTGGTGTCACGGGACTGACCTCCATGTGTGGGTCTACAATGACCCTGGCGACACTGGAAACAGTCTCGAGGACGTCATTACTGACTATCCTTGAGGCTGGCTGACAGTCCCATTATAAATTCTTACATAGCTGAACCTGAGACCCTGGCACAAAAGAGAGATGATCTACCACTGCACCATTGTCGCCAAAATCATTGTTCGAATGACTTCATCAAAGCTAAGAATGTAATGTTGGAAGAGAGTGATGTTTGGGCAATTCAATTACAATGTTGAAATTTAGTTGTAGAAAGTATTTTTTTGTAGAGCAATTTCTCCCGTTTACCACGATATATTTTAGAAAAACTCATCAAACAACATGTCATATCCTTTGATTAATCCTTTTAACCCTTAGAATGCTGGTAATTTTAGATATATTTGTGTATTTTCTGCTTTCCCAGACCTTAGATATCTGCCTAATTTTGATGAGAAAATTTACCTAGAGGAGCAAACAGGTTAGATCACAGGCCATCCGCAAATATATGTCATGACATAGTATATGTTTCATTGTTTTCTAAATGTTGAAATACAAGATTTTCACTTTTCATCATTCATTCCCTGCAGGTACAATTTGGTCATAATATGAAAACCTTTTTGAAGGATTTATTTGATTTAAGTTTTTTTTAATCATTTTTAACAGTATTTAAGTTAAACGGCTACAGTTGGCACACCTATTTATGAATCTTTTATATCATTAACAGTCCCCCACAATTTCCTTACCAACATGCTGACTTCTTTCTCACATGGGGATAATTGATGTGGTGAGCGACAAATGTGGATTAAGCTTGGGACCTCTGTATTTCAAGTTTGAACATTAAGGTTATTGTTAGTTTGATTTGTTAGGGAAGAACCCTAAGCATTCCATTCATCAACCAGTAGACAGTCACTCATGAAAATCATAATTTTGATAAAAGGATTTGAGCCCACATAGAAAAAGGATTGAGAGGGGACAAGTGGATTAAGTACTCCAACCACAAGGCTAAGAAAGTCCCCCCCCCCCATTTAGCCAGCTAATGTGCTCTGCCTAATGGTATGAATCTGTACATTATTCTCAAAACGACAAAAGGGTTTGAGGAGCAAACAATGAAAAAGCTCCACTTCATATGTCTTTCAGAAAAAAGATCCTCTTTGACTTAAGAAAATGAACATAATATGAAAGTTTATGTTGAAAGTGCATGAAAACCATGATTTCAAACTGAATACAAGATATGACAAAGGGAGGAGGTTGGCTTGGCTTCCCCCTCTTTCAATCTCCCAGTAATTGTCCCATACATTATATACATAATATATATCTTTAATATGTATGTATATTTATCCCCCCCCACACACACACAAACACCATCTCTCAATATTTCTCTCCAACATTCTATAGATAACTATAGATAGATATATACCCTCCCCAAACACACATACACCATCTCTCAATATTAGTTTCAAACATTCTACAGATATATCTATAGATATATGTATATCCACACACATACCATCTTTCAATATTGGTTTCAAACATTCTACAGATATATCTATAGATATATGTATATCCCCCACACACCATCTCTTAATATTGGTTTTAAACATTCTACAGATAAATCTATAGATATATGTGTATCCTCACACACAATCTATCAATATTGTCTTAAACATTCTACAGATATATCTATAGATATATGTTTATCACCCCCACCCCCCACCCCCGACACACACACACACACCAGCTCTCAATATTTGTCTCAAATATTATATTTCTACCTTACACAGTTATTTCCCCTTTCTTTGAATATTCTTTGACAATTCTTTGGGCATTGCAGCGAAAGTATTTTGAAAAACTTTAGATTTGGTTAAACATGCTTTAGGATATCTATGAACTAATAAGACTCGATATAAGTTCTACTACTTTTCTTGATGAAAATTATAGATGGACGATTGATGATGCTGAAGACAATCCTATTAATGTATTTATAATTGCCCAAAACAATATTTACAGTGCTCAGTTACTATGATACATCTATTTGGCGCTTTCGGACCTTCAATTGCGTAATCAAACCCCGCCTGTTCATGTGTTAGTACACAGACATACTCCCCAGTGGAAAGATGTGAAGAGACCGTCTCTATCATTGTACAGTGTTATAGAGGAAAAATGCTTCAACCGGGTTGGTGTATTGGAGTTTTTCAGTTTTCTGTCAATTGTGTGTAATTTTATACATGGAAGTGGTGGTGACTTGATGGAGCAAATTGTGTTTATTAGAGAGATAGATAAAACGAACTCTGTCGCCGGAATCTGGTTGTGTCCGTTGTGTTGCTTGTTTTATGAATGTACTACACTGGTCGTGATAAAGCTGATCTTTATCCCCGATCTCCAACAACCAATTATTTATTGAAACAAAATATCGCAATTACCGAGGTATTTCTGTTAATACCACTATGTATAAGATATTTTCTCACATTATCAATGAACGTTTCTATAGCTAGGCGGAAGAAAATAACAAAATTGATGAAGCCCTATCTGGTTTTAGGGCTAACTATTCTACATGTGATAATATATTTTCACTACATGCAGTCATTCAGAAATACTTATCTAAACAAAGTGGGCGTTTTTATTGTCTTTATGTAGATTTCCGCAAAGCATTCGATAAAGTTAATCATTATAAACTGTTCGAGTGTTTAAGAAATATAGGTTTACGAGGGAACATTTTAAATGTTTTATCATCCATGTATTCAAATATGTCATCTTGTGTTAAGGCCGATGGTGTCATAACAGACTTTTTTAGATGTAATGTCGGTACCCGGCTAGGCGGTTCGTGTAGTACAACAATTTTTTCACTTTTTATTAATCAGCTATGTGACCAGTTACGTGAAGGCTGCAGAGGCGGCATATTCGTAACAAATGATATACCACATATGATTTGTCTTATGTTTGCAGAGGATATTGTTATTTGTTCCGACACAATCATTAATCTACAACGACAACTTAACATAACTGCTCAATTTTGTAAAGATACGTGTATGGAAGTAAATCTAGATAAAACAAAAATCATGGTTTTTAGAAACGGTGGTCCTCTGAGAGCTAAAGAAAAATGGTTTTATGCCGATAAACAGATTAAGGTTACCTCAGCTTACAAATATATGGGCCTTTTATTTACTCCCAAACTTTCCTGGTCTTCTGCCCATCAAAAAATGGCATCACAAGCAACAAAGGCTACTAATTCAATATACAGATATCAGAGATCATTCGGGTTCTTTTCTTGTAAAGATGTTTTCAAATTGTTTGATTCTATGATTAAGCCAATTATGTGCTATGGAGCACAGGTTTGGGGACATACATACTCTGATATCCTCAAATCTGTACATTTCAAATTTTGCAAAGCCTACTTGAAATTGAATAGTAAAACAAACAATATGATAGTTTTAGGTGAATGCGGAAGATATCCTTTGTATATAGACTATTATACGCGTTGTATTAAATATTGGTGTAAGCTTTTGATTATGCCTAGTCACAGATATCCACGAAATTGCTATGCAATGTTAAAATAATTAGATGATGTGGGCCGTAGGACATGTGCAACGCATGTTAAGAATTTATTATTTTTGTATGGATTTGGCTTTGCATGGCTTTCCCAGGATATCGGTGACATCAACATGTTCACCAAAATGTTTAAGCAGAGGTTAATTGATTGTTTTAATCAAAATTGGAATATGGTAATTAATAATTCAGGTCGTTGCTACCATTACAAACAATTTAAATCACTTCTCAATGTGGAGAGATATCTTCTGAAAAATATTCCATATAAACACAGATTAGCATTATCAAAGTTCAGATGTTCAAGTCACAAGTTCGCGATTGAGACGGGGCGCCAAAACAAAATCCCTCTTGATCAAAGAATATGCTTGCACTGCTATCGAAATTTGAATATGAAATATATAGAATATGAGTACCATGTATTTTTTCATTGAACAAAATACTCAGAAATTCGACAGATGTATTTGTATAATTGGTATAATTCAGTCACACGTTTATGCGACTTTTACAGGCTTATGCAATCGAAAAACACCAATGTTATTCGTCACTTATCGCTTAATTCATTTTACATTCTACACCAGCTGCAATAATGTACCTAATAACGTAAACTTAATTCTAATGTTTTTCAGATACAGCCATTGTCTTCTATAGTCACTGTCCTCATATCTATTTGCTGTATGTCTAAGAATCAATATTCTTGATATAATGAGGCGTAACATTACATGTATGTCTTTGAGAAAAATAGATTACATTTGTGAGCAAAAATGTCATTCTGAATGTAGATATCACTCAAATGATTATTGAAAGTATTTGTTGATGCTGTTTGTTTTATGGGCCGGTGGCCTAATAAACTAATAAACATTATTGTATTGTATTGTATTGTCGTCTGTAATCTCTCTTTGTTTTTGGTAACGGTTTGTGGGTCTTGCAATTACCCTTTGCATATTCGAACCATCGAATTATGTATGTCATGAGGAAGTAAGTCAATTATACAAATGAGTTACTGATAAAAATATCATTTACAGTATGAATGATAGTCAGAAATACCCATCTGGGATAATTGATAGTCTGCTACTGTCATATATATCTAAATACGATGTCGTAACGTCTTGTGGCTGATATCTGGTTTGCCACCGACACGGTAGTACATTACTTTCATCATATATCTAGCTAATTGAATGTATCATTAGACTGCAAAAACAATTTGGGGAAGGGTTAGTTGGTTTGTATATTTGTGCTACAGGTAAATGCAATAAACGTTTGATTTGAACATATTTGTTTCCCTACTGAAGCAATATAGCATAGATTTTACAAAATTTCATATCAAGACATTGTGATGTTCATGTCTTAAAGAAATTGAGGTACGGAATGCCGATGGTTCTACCCGCCTTGACCAGCCCTTATGGGCAGTTGAGTATGGGGTCTTCCTCCATCATTAAGAGTCGGGCATCGCTACATAACTGAAATAATGTTGATGTGATGTAAACCCATATAAAAAAAAAAGAAATTGAGAGTGGCATCCCTATCAACTGCTTTAAACTTTTTTTATATCAAAGTAACTCCTTACATAAACAGCTTTGTTCTTATGGTAAGATATTCAACACGATTCATTATTTTTACTGGGGTTAAGTTATAAAGGTAAAATGCTCAATTTGACCATGTTGTTGTAGCTAATATGATATCGTTAGTGTGGATGACAGAAGAAGCTAGATGTATATGTCATATTGATTATAATATCAAGTAAATGTTTTGTCTATACTGATATGCGACGATTCATATCATATGACTACTATAATATTTTCAGTCTAGGCAGCATTGGGAAGTACTTTGGTATTTTGTATGTATGGAATAAAATGATCCTTGATCCTTGATCCACGGACTAAATGTTACTTACTTCTGGATGTGTTTGTCTCTAAGGTACTGTATTGCTCACAGGTAATTTTGCCTATGGTAAGTTTATTTATACATGGTGTGGATGTCGGATCAGTTCTTTTTGGGGGTTTAAGGAGGATAAAATATTTCAGTCGTTGCTACGAAACAACCGAGTTCTGATTTGATGGTGGTCATCCAGCTCTCAATCTATGGGTGGTCTTCTATACTAAGTAGTGTCTCAGTGTCTAAGGAGGGTATGCCACACACCGTTGCAAGTATCTGGCTAGAACATCTCGTTGCTAACTGTAGTTATCACACTCCAAGAGGAAGTGTTCTGTTGCCTCTTGCTTTTCGCAGGTGCGAACAGGTGAGACGCTCTGTCCAATCTTATGTCTGTGACCATTTAGCTGTGAATATCCGGTTTGTAGTTGCATGATACGTTGGAATGCAGTCTTTTTTGGAAAGTCTAGCTGTCTTTTGTGGGTTACATTTCGAACACACTTCTGATATTTTCTTTCTGTGGTAGAGTTGTCCCATCTTATTTGCTACTTGGACCTGATCTTGTTGATGGCATGCTTGATATCTTTCAGTGTTACCAATCGGGAAACATTTGAAAAGTGGGTAAGATTTGATCAAATTTGGGTGGGTACGAGTTGGCTTGAGTTAGAAATGCGAGCT
The DNA here is from genome assembly GCA_947846245.1 of Cerastoderma edule. Classification (NCBI taxonomy): domain Eukaryota; kingdom Metazoa; phylum Mollusca; class Bivalvia; order Cardiida; family Cardiidae; genus Cerastoderma; species Cerastoderma edule. The sequence goes on from OX401408.1 coordinate 40,733,443, forward strand.
TCTTCTTTATGCAGCACCTCATGAAATATGAGACATAACATCAGGATTTTCCATAACCCCCAAGTTATATAGAAAATGCCCCCCCCACAGTTCCTGGATATGACCCTTAAAGATCATTTTATTCTATTCACAATTCCATATATCATGGGTCAAAAGTACCCCCACCCCCCAAACAAAAAAAGTCTTCCAACATAAATCAAAGGGTCAAGAGAAAACCCTGCATATACTGTTGGTACAAAACAGACTGGTCGTGGAGGAACATTTATAATAACAGCCCAAAATTAAGGGGTTAAAGGAAGATGAAAAGAAAAGAATTCAAAAAATTACACTCTTATCAGGACCTCTAGGTAAGACGATGTTATTAAATGTGTTAGTTCTTCCATATGACAAGAGACATAAAAAGAAAAATATATTTAATGTTAAAACCACTGTTGTATTTTTAAAATGTTCAACGAAAGCAGTTAGTTGTTAAGCATTAACTTACATCTTTAAAAATCATGGCATCGACACCAAGTTTTAACAAAAGTGTTATTAGGCAATAATTATAAAATATCAACCCTTGATATTTATAAGGGAGAATATCTATTAATTTCTGAAAGTTTATATATAGGCATTTCCATAAAAAAAATTACAGGTGCATAAATCGTTAAAAGAATAAATGCAAGATAACTACTGCCACTGAATGAACTATACAGATAGACACTTTTTAAATGAATATATGTAATATACACTTATCTAAAACACAATCTTAATAATTAACAGTTAAGTGGACTTGTGCCAAGTGTAGAGATTCGAAATCACATGACCTCTCTCAATGTTGGTTCAAATCTCACTAAGGGTTAAATACGGATTTTCATCGTATAGTCTCCAGGTTGATTTGGTAAAAACAATGGTTGTTACCGAGCCGTTCTGGCTAAAATAATTCACCCAACTTTGCGAACCGTTCAGGCAGTTAGAATTTGGATATTCTACCCTCTTTGATGAGCGGGATGCAAATGTATACAATTTCACTTTCTCTTCGAGCATATCACTTTGTTGACTTGATGTCATTAAATTTGTCTTGCTCGTGGTATGTACGACAAAAACCACTTTGTTATAGTTATATGGGCTTGGAAAAGGATAGAATAGTGTCAACTGCATATATTCATCTATTCTGGAAATCTGTTATCTACAGAACACCTATATATTTCAATCCGTCGATAAAAAACCGCTTGTGAAGCATAGCAACAGACTGTTTGGCAATGAATGTAAAGCTTTATTCTGATTGGTCGGAAATTTGGCATTTTGAATTGTCCATACTTTTGTAGCAGCTTATCTTTTCCTCATAGAGTATCCTCGAGCTGATATGGTAAAGTGATGCTTTTTTTAAAAAGGTATACACATGTTAAAGAAAAGGGTCGTATTATGGAGCGATTACTTATGCATCAAGACATGGCTTTGCCAATATAAATGTCCTTGTTGCATCATGACAAACGCTCAGTTGTGAGGATCACCATGGGATTTGTATGTTCCAAAGCTCTTTATTGCTGAAAATGCTCTCCGTTGTGAGATTCCCTATAACATGACAACGCTTCCGCATCATAATGAGCCCAATGGTATTATGATCAAGGTCCTCATTACAAGTACACCAATGGCATGATAAATCAATCATTTATAAATTCAAAATGACATCAATGTATAACACTCAATTTTAATCATTCAAATGACATAACTGCAAATCACTCAATTATAATTATCCAAATGACATTGTGACACACGTTTTTTTTAAACATACATATTACAAAGCTTTATAGTAAGAGTAGATGAATGACATCATACCTAAATTATTTAAAAAAGAAAAAAGACCCATGGCGCCATTTCAAAGCTCATAGTATAAGTGTCATAGTGAAATCTTTGTAATTTTAATTTCCTTATGACATCATAACAAAGCTTTGTATTCAGGATGTTCAACTCTGCATTTAGATAACCTCTTATTTATGAATATCCCCATAACAGTATAAGGAAGCTCTTTTTTACATGGGTTACCATGACATTTAGGAAAAGCTTGTAAGCTTAAGTATCCTCATTACAAAATGAAAACGATATTTATCTTATCTAACCCTGTCGCATGAACATACCCATTGCATAATGACAAAGCCTTTAATCATGCATATCATAACATGATGTAAAACTATTTCATAAACTAATTTTCATGACATAATGAATTTAAAGCATTCCCATGACATAATGACAAAAAGAGGATGATCAACTCTTTTTGATTGATATCAAAAATATGTCACGAGAATGGGTTGTTATCAGGTTGAAAAAACGAGTTCGAAGAACGAGTTTTTTCTACATGATAATAACCCATTCACGTGACATATTTTTTATATCTATCGAATGGAGTTGATTATTCTATTTATTTTATTCCACTATATAAAGTATATTTGCTAAAATACCTCCATATACGCCAAATGGAATATAAAATGGGAGGAGCAAAGCAGTCAATAACGCCCGTGACGTCATTTTTGCAACATATGACGTCATTCATGCGTATGGATATATTTCAGAATACAAACATTTTAGTGCCGTGTGCAAAAGTGCAGCTATGACTTTAATGCAGAGGAATGGTAAAAAACTAGCCCCGTCAAAACTGATATCATCACTAATATGACTTTTTGATATCATCACCAGTGACGATATTCACTGTGACAAAATTGAAAATTAATACACTGAGACATCCCAGTATTTCACTCATAAGAATATAATAAAGCTCTTTATTATGAGCACCCACATGGCATAATGTGCAAGCTCATTATTTAGACCTTCCTATGACTTAATGAAAAACCTTGATTTTGAGCAGCAGCATGTCATGCAAAAGCTCTTTAGTATGAGCATCCTCATGACATAATGCCTTCTTGATTTTAAACTTTAACTCCCTCAACCATGGATACATGTTTATAATGATTAAATAACACTCATACATTTAAATGTCCTAGAAATGTTCAATCAGAATCTCCTTTTTCAAATTTATATTTACTTTTATACAAAAAACATTATATTAGACATGAAATTGCGAGTCAGAATATTTCCTTTTGTTAAAATGGGTTGCCCTACCTAAAATATACTAAAACAAGATATATAACACAAGAAATACGAAAATACTAGTAACTGTGTTTACATAAATGTCCTCTTAGATTAGAAAAAAAAGGCATTATAAAGATAAGAAACCTGATCAAAACAAATCAGATTTCTTTGAAATAGATTCACATTCGGTTGTATTGAAGTCAGTTTTTTTATATTGTTATACATACTTATTTAGCAAACACGTATTGGTGCAAAAATAAAGCACGATTCAAAATACAAGTACATCATTCACCGTCTGTGCAAACTTATATTTATTGACAAAACCTGAACCAATTTTGTCAGATTTTAATTTATTGCTTCAAACACCTTTAAAATACAACCTTCTTGGCCAATTTCTCCTTTAGAATGTTGTAGGAGGTCAGCCATGCATTAACACAGTGTTTATTTGCAATATCGTCTGGCATGTCCTCAAACAAGACGTCTCCATCGAACTCAGAGTCTGCAGCATACGTCCGAATCCAATCCTTCAAACTGTAATTAAAAGATTCGCTACGTTATGAGTGTATGCTTCATTTGTATTCCTTACCAATTATAAATATTAAAAGAAACAATGAGGAATGTAATGAATATTGAAACACCCTTTAGGAAAAAGTTGCTGTATGAACATTAAGTTGTCTTGCATAGCCATTTTAAAATAGTTGCCTTTAACAGGCTCTTTTACCAAAGGGGTTGATATCTTTTTTTAACGAAGCCTAGACTTCTTTTATTTATCTCTATTTACATTTAGTGTTTAACCTACATTTTCATCCAATAAGAATGCGTCAATTTGAATCATTTGTTTTTTCCATAAACAAGTATTTGGGTGTTCTATCTGGGCTCTATGAGACCATTAATCTGGTATCACGCATGCGCTCCATAGGTAGTTTTAGGCTCCACCTCCAATTCAATGACACGTGTAAGCCTAGCCTACGGTAGCGATGGAAAGATCACTGTGACGTCGCAGGGGAGGATGCAGGATTATTTGAACTCCTTATGACATGTGAAATGTTAAAACAATGTGATAAAAGGAGATCCCGTTTGTCGCAGACAATTTCCCGTTTCGTCACACTGCTTTAAAAAGCTTTATGACACAGAAATAAATAAAAAGGAATTACAATTAACTGGGTTATAGGGTTAAATCCTTTATCCTAACATCGTTTAGGAAAAAAACCACTAAATTATATCAACCTTTTACCCCATTGGAAATAATATGACGGGTAAAAATTGAAAGCAAGCTAATATGTGACGTAAAAAATGACGTTTTAATCTACATCACTGGGTAGTGCAGTTTTCTTCTTCCAAATATAGGTTAGAGGCTAGATAGTGAAATTTAAACGATATAGAAACCCCAAGGAAGGAGCGATAGCGACTGACGGGGTTTCTATGTCGTTTAAATTTCACTATATAGCCTCTAAACAATTTAGTGTTTAACCTACATTTCCATAGAGCGCTCTATTTGACGCTGGCAAACCACGCCTCTACGGGTATGATCTGCGAATGGCATAAAACTGCTGCTCAGTATTTTGAAATTCGACATAAACCACGCCTTCCGCGGCTGTCAATTGCATGCCAAGAATCTGCCATACCATATTTGGAAGAAGAAAACTGCACTACCCAGTGATGTAGATTGCAATGTAGTTTTGAGTTTAACCCGTTACTCCATAATCTATTCCTCACCTACAGCAGAAAACTTGAGAAGCCCTTGTGACAAAAGAAGAAATTGCTTGTAACGAGCAATTTCTCCTTTTGTCACAATATTTTCTTTTCAATTTCAAAAAGAAACTGTCTTTTTTCATAATGTTTATATGTGTTGTCTGTTGATGCTTTCAATTTGTACCCGTCAAATTATTCCTAATGGGGTAAAAGGTTAATATAGTTCAGTTTCTTTTTTTCTCAACGATGTTAGGATACCCAGTTAATTGTAATTCCTTTTTATTTATTTCTGTGTTTATTTCTCCCCCGCGACGTCACAGCGATCTTTCAATCGCTACCGTAGGCTAGGCTTACACGTGTCATTGATTTGGAGGTGGAGCCTAAAACTACACATTTATGCGCATGCGTGATACCAGAGTAATAGTCTCATAGAGCCCAGATAGAACACTCGAATAGTAGTTTATGGAAAATAAACCAACAAAAAAATTCAAATTGACGCATTCTCATTGGATGAAAATGTAGGTTAAACACTAATATGGTATGGCAGATTGTTGGCATGCAATTGACAGCCGCGGAAGGCGTGGTTTATGTATTAGATAAAGGCTAGATAGTGAAATTTAAACGATATAGAAACCCAAAGGAAGGAGCGATAGCGACTGACGGCGTTTCTATATCGCTTAAAGTTCACTATCTAGACTCTAAATAACTTAGTGATTAACCTTATCTTGCACTGGTAAACCACGCCTCTCCGGTATGATCGGCGAATGGCATAAAACTGCTGCTAAGTTTAAGAATAATTGAAAATTAACTTAAAAGTACTTTAAATTCCTTTTTCACAAAGGAATTGAGACTATTACACGTTCACATAATGCTTTTAAAAGGAGTGAATACTACAATGTTTGTTTACAATTCGCGATAAAACTCATTTTACCCAGTTATGCAGTTTTCCTGAGCGCTAGAATGCTTTTAATGAAGAAGAGGAGCATACATTTGAAAAATATTAGATGCGATGAGTAAAATGTATGTATTTAACATACGTTATGAATAAATTATGTCTGGTTCATTTGATTTGAGAAAACATTTACTTTTCAACCATTAAACCATTCAACCCTCTGTATTTCAGTAGATGGAGAAACAATTAACTATATAGGGTTAGGGTTATAGTTCTATTGAAGAGAGTTTTCTAATCAAACAGTGCGTCGAGAATTATTTCTTAGGTTATAATTGGTTGGATTACCTATTGTTGGGGGGAAAAGCTGTAATAAAGAGTTGGATACCATATCGTTGACTTCATACATCAATTCAAGTTAACTATTGAACAAACTACCACAATCGTAACAGTCCGCCGATAAGCTGCTTCAAGCGTTCAGTTTAAAGTCGATCGAACAAAGAGTTTGATCTAATTGTCGAAGCTGTCAAGTTGACAAAACGTTTTGATTTGTAACTCCAAACCTCATAGGCCTTTGTTATATATAGTTCATCCAAACAATATTCTTATTTCTTTACTCTTCTACACTAATCTGTAATGATACGTCTAGACTGTATTTGCGCTTTTACTCTAATCTTCTCTATTTTTTTCCCCAGATATTTTATGTTTTCTCACCTTTTTGTCTTGTTACATGAATATGTATGGTTTGTTAAAATCCAAATATAATATTACCATGGAAATTGTTGGAACTTATATACCAGAAGGGAAGTGCTGTAACTAAGCTTCAGAACTTGTAGTCAACCCATTTACTTAATAGGATTTGTACTAAATTTCTTTGTCATAACTATGTATATTTTGGGCAATATATGTTTCAAGATAGAATATTCAAGAGTAATGGCATTTCAAATTTATGTGATCATTATACCAATAGTTATCTCGCGTTAGAGGCCAATGACCCACTGTAAAAAACGGCATTCCAAATGAAGTTAAAGACAAATAATATGATTGAAGCATGTGTCAATTGCCAATCTTTTTAAGAATTACCGATTCTCCTGCAGTCTTTTGAAGTTCTCATCGTCTGTACGTTCTTGTGATGACAAGAATAAAACGATGTATTCGTGGAAGAATTTGACGAATCGAGACAGTTGTTCAAGTGACATGTCTCTCACATAGGTATCATAAGAAACATCTGGTGGAAGGTCTTCGAGGAATTCCTGCATCACGTTTTCAAATATGCTCTGAAATGAGCATCACAAATATATTTATTACAATAAAACATGAACCCTTATCAACATGATGATACATTAATCTAGCGCGATATTCTAATAATGAATTATTTATTGTCCTACCAGAACAAGCCTAACGAAGTTAAATTGAATAAATGGATTGATCCAAGAGCGAAACATCGCATTCCGGCGACTTTGCAAAAAGGCAAGTCTTAAGAAACCCACACTATAAAGAATATATTTTTTTCGCTCAATGCCAATATTCGTAACGTAATACCTGAATTGGTTGTAGATGGTCTGCCATTCTCTTTGATTTCTCCAGTGATAATAGTAGCCACAAGTCCTTTACATGTTGTAGCTCACAAAATTGTCGTGCCTGCAGAAATATCAAATTAAGATACACGTGTAATGGGTCAATGACAATTCAACAGGTGAGATATCTATTTTTATATGTAAAACTATATTCTGTATTCGGGAACACTGGGTATATCTGGTCTGAGTCCAACTCAAGCCTAACATACCCGTGGGAAAGACGTTATACAATGTACTTAAATTTATATATAGAACACGGAAAACGAGTATAATACTTTTGTTGATCGATGTTACCGTCGAACACCATTGCTTACTAAGTCAGTAATTATATGTCCAATACAACTCATATACTAGTATATATTCATCAATGGGATTAACATCGCAAAGCGTCAACATGTTTCAGTTACGTTTCAATCCACGGCACATCATGCTGAAAGAAGACCCCGAACTTGACTTCCCATACACATTCCTTCACTGTGAATCTTAATCAAGGGAAGAGGTGCCATGTGATTTCATGTCAGTTCTATAACAAATAGGTCACGGATGCCTCGTTTGAAACAATTGAAAACGATTTAACTGTGTTCATTGTTAAACTATCATTATTGTAAGAGTGGAGAATCGCAACCCTATTAAAAGTACATTGCATTTTTCAGATGTTCGCAGGCTCATTGATCATCACTGGATCATGAATTGGATTGAAAACCACATTTCTTTTGAGGTATCTTGTCTCAATAGCTTTCCATCATTTTCTATCAAAAACAAGTATTGCATCAACGTATTCAAAGTAAACAATCCTAAAACAATCTAAATCTGGATATTTGTAAACAGAAGGAATAAAAGAGGTCCTTTTATGGAAGGCTTGATATATTTCATGGCATTTTGGTGAATCTGCAGCTGTCATATAACAAATAAGTACCATTATTTGAGGATAAACAATGATTCCGAACATTTTCCTTTTTAATTCAAATTCTGATTATTTACATTGATCTTTCAATCATAACAGTTAACTCATTACAGTCAAAATAAAAACCATAAATCCAACCTTGGAACTCTGAATAGTCGTTTCCATATGTAAGACATCCTCCATAAATTCATTGAGAGAACGCTCTTTCGATTCGCTGGCCGCCTTTAGAAACCCAATTGCAATATCAATGCTCTGGAGTGATTTACAAATACTGGGCAAGGAGACCAGTTCACTTGCAATCTGCATTTTGAGCGCTGGATTTAAAGCGACCTGAAAAGTTCGAAATACCTTTTCTATAAAGTACACACGCAGAACCATATGGCGTTTACACAAGGCCAAGTGGAAAGTCTATTTCAAGTTAATGTCCCTATGTTGACGTTATTTGCTACGCCAAGTCAATGGTTGTTCTCTATATAATGTTAACATGGACAGTGTATACAGTGGCAATATCGCCAAGTAGATGAGCTGTTTTCGATGTAATGAACACATGTTCACAGCCAAGTGGATGACCTTGTTTGGATGTAACCTACACATGTATAGATTATTTACTAAGTCAAAAGGATCGTTCATTTTCAATGCAATGTACATATGTGTATACGACATTAACTACGCTAGGTGAGTGATCTATAATTGGTGTAATAAACACATTAATACAGTGTTTATACACTAAGAGGATGGTCTATTTTCGATGTAATCTTCCCATGTGTGCAGTATTAACACAACGCCAAGTGAATGGTATATTTTCGATGTAAAGTATATAATGTGTTAACAACGATAAGAGGATAGTCTATAGTCGATGTAATGTACATATCGACAGTTATAACGCAAATATGTGGTCTATTTTCAATGTAATGTCATGTATACAGTGCTCACAAAACGCCAAGCAGATGTTCTGATTTAAATATAATGTACACATGTGTAGTGTTTGAGCAATGCCTTACGGATGGATACTCTATTTTAACTGGGTATTTTTGTTTTGAAATGTGAACTAAATTAAAAAGTGTTTCAGAAAAAATACCTGTTTTATTCGATCGTTTAGTGTATTGAATACGTCAGTGTTTGTCAATCTGTTCAACTCCAAAATTGCGTCCATCTGAAAGATATAAGCATGTTGGCATGGTCACTTGCGCTTTTTTTAACTCGTTAAAGTGCATAAATAAGACGTTGTAAATAGTTAAGTTGACGAATCATTGACCAATCCGATGGTGTGTTTCATTTTATATCACCATGCTTAAATAATGGCTAACAGGAAAGGCCTAAATTAAGAAACTTTTTTTCATAACACATTAAAAGTTTAAAGGTCAAAATGCACATCTCATTTGTTTTTTAGTGTTTATTTCTATCAGCCAACTTTAGTCAGGATGATACAAAGTCAATAAAGCTTGGTCAACCAAATCATTACACTGACTTAGCTTTAGAGTTGAATCGACTAAATTATCTCGTTATGGTGCCATTCTTACTCGTAGCTATTAATAACTTACTCTATATAAGGAACTGGTAAGATTTTAGAACATGTTAGTCAGTTGTATTAACGAGTAGAACAACACAAACATATGTGTCAATCTGTGCCAATGTAATACAGTACAATGTCTCTTAATGTGGAAAAAGTTTGGGTATATACACAAGGCGAAGAGGTAATGATAAACTTAGCGTTAACATCACCATATCAACTTAACCAATGGCATGATCCAAATTCACATTACCTTCGATAATTTTCCAAGACTTATCCTGGATTTTGATACCACAAATCTGTCAATGAGCTGCCTCTCAAAATTGCCAAAATCATATTCTATCTTCGTGCCCTTTCCAATTTCAAACGAGTATTGACAGTTCGCCAATACTAGTGGGCGAATATCTGCCTGATCATCAAAGGAAATAAGATGTGCTTGTGTGATGTTTTCAGGTCCAACCTCGGCTATCGATACCAATTCTCTACAATAAATATAACAAAAATACTAAGTATGCGCACATTAAGACCTGACAGTTCAAGCTCACATCTCGTCGCTCGATAAGAATTCCTTTAACCATTGATCAAGTATGCTTTGTTTGCAAACTGATCCAATCTTTAAATTAGTAGCGTGTAGAACTGACAAGGAAATGCAAAGAGCATGGACAGTACATTTGCCACCTCAATACGACTGTAAACAGTGTAGAGTAAGCATGGTTAAGTATCAAAATAATTTCAAATGTATGTTTAAATCGAATTGGACAAAATTCAACTCGCCTGGGGTAACAGTTATATCAAATCGAATAATTGAAGGAGTACCATAACATGTATTGTTTCAACATAGCATTTTGTGTTTACTTTAACTTAATGTAGGAAATTGGGTTACTTTAGTTTGGAAGTGACGCAAAGGGGTTTTGATCCCGTATTAAAATCATCTTAACTTTGTGCCACGTTAGTATATTCTTGACTTATACGTTTCTAATAGCCCTCCTGTTATGAACTATCAATTGTTAAATCTTTATATACATGTGCATTAAACCGATGTGTTAATACCATGACATCGTCATTTAAACGTTTATGGAAATTTGAGAACGAACCTATTGCATTGGTATAACGATCACTGACCACTGCCCGAATGTGATTGTGACTTTTAGAGGTTTTATTTAATCGGTTAGTTACACCACTTCAAGATAAGACTAGCTACCTAAAGACGTCTTCTCAAACTAAAATATTCCATATTGCCATATACCTCTAATTTGGGTCCCTTTCTCAATACTCCTTCAAAAGAACTTAGTATTAAAGTTTATTCCTCCATAAACTGTGACATAGAAAAAGAGGAACTACAATACAGCGTTAGCCGTGAATCAGTCACATGACAAAATACCCACCTCCTGGTGATTTGTGCAAATCTGTCCAAGAAATCATTCTGTTTCTTCATGAGAAAATGTAGCATTGCATAACAACACAGGCCAGCACCCCTTGTGCTTGGAATGAGGACAGATACAGGGGAGGAGTTTGTGATTGGTCCCTGACAGAATTCAGGTGGTACTTGCATTCGTCCATTGTCTGTAGGGCAAACTACAAATATATTGGAATACAAAATATGAATTTTATGCACAATGAAAATCATAGAACGTGTAATATGAATCCAAGATTCGTTACATGATCATATCAATTCTAGCACTATTGTGAAGGACTTGTCACAAACATGCATTTGGTCAATGGGATAGACATGTTTAACAGGCGATGAAACAAGTTACAGCCTGTCAATGAATATATTCAAATCATACTTGAAGGCTGGAAAGCAAATCTTAGAGCAATATCTTTGTAAATTATGTTAGAAGTAGGACCAATTTTGAAACTTGTTAGCAATTTAAACTCGCCTTATGTCCTATTGATTTACAAAGGAATCAATACAACTTCATTAATTGTAAAATCAACAGTAGACACTCTTGATCTCCTCCGCTTGACTATTGCATGTTGCTGTTGTTAATGATTAGTTGTTTGAAACTTAAGTATTATAACACAACTAAAAGTTTGCCTTACTGAAGCTATGACCAAGGCAGTTGTAATCTAAAATCAGAGCAGTCATTGCAGTCAATCCAAGTCTCTTTTGTACAACAAAGCTATCTAACATAGGCGAATTTCAATAAATGATGTCAACTTGCAAAGGATTAGCATTAAAGAGGGTTAAGATTACAAGAAATATCTATATTAAGATTAAAAAAGAAGTGAAGTGACAATGCAAATTTAAATAGCGTTATATATAATGATAGTAATATTATGTTTACTCATGATAATACATTATCATAAATAGTTCACGGATACTCACAATATTGTCTAAGAGCATGTCTCACTATGTCCCAGGCCTTCATAAAATACTGGATGTGTTTCACTGTGTCTTGGCTTGCCTCTTTAAAATAAGAAAAGTGGTATTGATTATTTAATATACCATATCATCTAGTTTCAAGTACAAGTGTACAACAACTAAAGGAACCACAAAACCCTGTGATTAATCAGACAAAAATGCTTAGCGTACGTATTTGCATTTAGATATGCCTCAGCAGATACTGTATAATTGGCCCAGCAAACATTTTGTCACATAAAATGATGTCTTCATCATACACAAATTTGTTGATTGTCTCAAAGTGAACAATTCTGAAAACTCTATTTGCCTTACTGAAATAATCGGAAGTTTATTTATATGATATTGTTCTTAAACAGGCACTTTATATATGTAATGTTTCTTTTATTGTCTTTTTCAAACATTGATAAAATTTACAGTTTTAAATGCTTACGGCGAGATCCTACTTTAATAACGCAAAACTATGAACAAGTGGCTTTAGATTGATACATTATTGAATTCTTTTCGTTGAATAATATACCAACATACTGCAGACGTAATGCCATGTATCAATTATTCAATCTTACCTTTTAGAGCCTGCCCGACCGTTATCTCTGAAGACTTCACTCTGTCTAGATCATGGTAGTACCTCCCGTATAGGACCTTTTGGAGTTTGAGTATACCTGGTATGTACTTAATAGCTTTTAGGTGGGTTTCCTGAAAATTATTGTTTAAAAGATTGTTTAAATGGCCGATGAATGAATTGAGCTTAAAATGAAAAAATCGCTTTGCACATAGGCAACCGGCCTTTATAGATACGTTTAGATATAACACATAATAAAAACTATTTCGATATTTCAGATTTCCTTTTTTGAACTTAATGAAAAAAGAACATTGCCAAAGTTCTAACAATATTTTGATTTTCACTTGCCATTTGAAGAAAAAACTTTCTTATGTTGAGGATTTCAGTGTAACTTTTAAGGAATTATTTTATTTGACGCAACTCATTGTAAAAAGGATAAGTTGAAGTGAAATGGAACTCGCATTCAACAGTGACAAAACAATAGAATAACTTTATGGCGTATTTTAGATCCGTGAACAGAAGTTGTACACATGGATTTCCCCGTTCGAAATACGGATTAGAGGCCTTCTGTACACCCCATTATGTTGTAGATGGTGATTGCACACCACATGGAAAGCAAAACATTAGTCCATCCACTGAATATAAGATAAACATGGACTTATGCGCGAAATATCAGAACAGACGAGCACCACTTTGATGAGGGTGGTCGATGCAGTAGATATTTACTTTTTTACTACAGAATCGACGTCACTTATTTACAGAGTTGTAGATCTAAATACTACCGAAATCTCAGTCAACAACACTATACTTACACAAATAGTTTCATTAATGATTTGGATAATCAAAGGGGGATCAGAGTTTTCAAAAGGTCAAGGTTAGTTGCTAAACTTCAGAACAATATGTGAGTAATTAGCCGAACAACTACCCCTCAAAGACACAATCACATCTGATCAGTGCAACAAAACACTTCCACCCACTGATTAGTTGTGTTTACTATGTATATACCTGCATGATCTCTATAACAATGCATTTGGTTTTCTAATTTGTATAACCGTTCCAACAATGTTATAGAGACAGACATGTTTACTTATCTTTGAAAGAAACAACAACAAATGATAATCATTAAATGTTGCACATATTTACCTCCCTGAGGAAAAGGTTCAATATGCCATGCTGTTCATGTGGTGCAGAAAACTGAACTTCAAACTGCTGTTTGAAATGATTTATCGTCACCGGAGTCCTGTACCTCCAAACACGGTCGAGTTCATGCAGGCCTTCCCCATTATGTTGGTCTGATTCAGGCGCCAGTTCATACATTAGACATAATAAAGGATCTCCGCCTGTAATATAATAGTAAAAAAGGAGATTGGTGTTATTAATAAGCGCCTGTTAAACGATTGCTTTGGAGCCAGTATCTACGGATGAATTTTGATAGTTAATGACGTGTTTTTATTATATTGCTGAATATTGACACAAAACCTAAGCATGCGTGTGCATCTGGTCAGAGAGGGGTTTAAAGCCATGTCGATGATATTTTAGTTATGTCTTGGCAGATGTTACAGGTGCATGTACCTTTACTCCTGACTCTTCCTCACTGGTACTGTACAGCATTGTTTACAAGCTGATGACTGCTTCCTATATGACTATACTTGATCAGTAGCAAGAGAAGACGAAATCCTGTTGCTTTGATTTTATCAAACGTAACACACAGGGAATAATGACCGAGGCGGGCCTCGCTCTCAGAAACCCTTAAACAAATATATCATATTTAACTAAAAAAGAATATTATTTGACTAATGTTTGAGACAAGTTAGTTCCGATTAGACAAAAGTAGCAGAGTATTAATAAATTGTTTACCTGTTCGTTTATCTTCCAACAAACATTGGTTTCCATTTTTAACACTGTCATCGAGGCGCTTATACAAAAGACAAAACAGGAAATATGAAAACAAAACAAAAACACAGGAAAAAACGATAATAAATCATAGTATATTAAAAGAAAATATTTTCCAGTTCATGCAGGTTCCTGCTTTTGACCAATATAAAATGTTCAGCTGCAGGAGCATCTAAATGAATGGACAAAAGGTGATGAGTTAAAGCATAGAATGAATTAATAATTCAAAATGGTTTGCATTAGAACACTTCTACGGTTTACTGCAAGACTGAAACAATTATTTAATAATAGCATTGAACCATCGACTTGCACATCTCTGGTATAATTAACACATGGTATCAAAGTATGACTATGATAAGACATCCTATTGAATGAAGATGTATTGTTAGGGTTGTCTTCTTGTAAATGATGGTTGTTCAAAGATTTAAGGAAAAATTTGATGATAAATTTCACTTCTTTCTAATTGTACAATACAATAGCCATTTAACAAACTAGAGTAATTTTATATTTAAATGCTAAAATCCCGTATACAAAGAATGGGTGTGAATTCATATAAAAAAGGGTTTAAATGGTTTTAAATTCAATCATATACCGTATGTGCATACTTTAATACATTGACGAGTTCTGAATCAGTTTTGCGTCCATTAGCTACTCTTCATCAGATATCATACTGTAATACGAAAACTGCATTGTTTCACCGACATTTTACATTGCCTTGCGAATTCCCTTATAAGTGAACAGGCATATTCAAGACAACGAAGTTAAAAGGTGCGTTCATGATTGAGCTCCAAACACACATAGTTGACAGATAAACGTTTATTTACCTGAATGACTGGTCGAATGATAGTCGCACAGAATCGTTGTTCCCAATCAGCACGCCCTTTCTTTGTTTGTAAGTCATCTTTGTCCGATCGGTTAACTTAAAAGTTATTAAATTCTATTCATTTATTGCGTATGAACATACACATGTACAAAGTTTAGAATACAATATATATAATGGTTTTCTAGAATTAGTCCGATCTATTTTTAATTTGGAAGTAAATATTATAAACATAATTCACAATTCATATAATGATTCACGTATTTTAGAACATACTATGACTGAATATAATATCATTATTAATTCGAGCAAGTGAACCAATATGATGTAAAGGTAAGCGTCGTGCTTTGAGACTAGAAAGATTGGGATTGAAAGATTATTACTTCAAGTTATTTACACGATTTCCTTTCGTTTAAGGATCCAAGCTGCAATTAAAATGGAAAGTCTAATGACCTTTTCATAGTCTTGTACTGGTTCATCAACTAGTAAACCATGTACAACTCAATGATTGCTAAAAACTATATTAAACCTTATAAAAAAAAAGCTAATGCAAATATCTATCAAGTACAATACTAGTTTGTAGGGTGACATACTTGAAGTTCTGTTTTTCATAATTCGTTCTATGATTGTATGAACAAATATCAGTACATCGTCTAGACTTCTTCCAAGGCATTTCTCCAAATCTTGGATGTCTTTAAGAATATGTTTCCAAATGAAATCCGGTGCGTCTCCGATCTTGCTTTCCGTTTTAATCAAGGTTTGTATATGCTAGAAGTATATATAAAAGGAAACCAATATCAAACTCTTAAATGAGAGAGTCCAGCGCTACAAATAAACATTGTCAACCTTATGCAACAACACCTTGCTACTATTCGAACTAGACAGAACATAAATTCTTCCTAAGCTGCAATAGTTTGTTAAAATCAGACATAACGTTGTCATAAATGGCGCCATTTCTAATTTATCAAGTTACAGATAAATAAACCGTCGATAAAATTATATGGGTTTGTAGTATGACGTGCCGTTTATCGTCTTGAGTCTGGTTCATAAGTCTGCAAAGTCACTCCAATCAAAGATTTTCAAGTATAAAGGCTTGCTTCCAACTTACTATTCCATAAATAATTTCATTTCGAGACCACCAATATTCGAAGACATTTACCTGGTGACCTTATTGAATGGTGCATGATTGATTCATAACAACACATTTTATAAGATATTCAATAAAGAGTCTAGCCTTGGCTACATGAGCACTTGAAGACTAACTTTAATTTAAGATATTCAGCTTGTTTTTGTCTAAGCTACATGCCTTAAATAGAAGCTATATATAGTGTTAAAACATAATTCAACACATTGCAAGATAATGAACTAGTGTCTTAACTGATAAATGATGCTAAAATAAATAATTTCATATGGGTTTGTAGTATGACGTGCCGTTTATCGTCTTGAGTCTGGTTCGTAAGTCTGCAAAGTCACTTCAATCAAAGATTTCAAGTATAAAGGCTTGCTTCCAACTTACTATTCCAAAAATAATTTCATTTCTTGAATATGTATTGAAACGTCAAAAGAACTTTCTTTACATTCTAAGATTCCAGTTCGTTTGTTGTTTTGGCCTCACCTACCTGCAGATTGTCTCTGGCACCTAGGTACATCATAAAGTGTGTTAGCAGCCTTAAACATGCGCATTCCGCTGTGGTCATCTGTCTCTCGGGCAAAGGGTCTTGGACTCGATTCTCAGAAGGTCCCAGAATGTGACCTTTTCTAGTACCATCTCCTCTGTATAATGGATAGTTCTACATTTGGTTTCTTGCAATACAATATTCTTGCAATGAAAGGATGTTAAGCTAATGAAAAAACTATGTGTAACCTATCTGAGGTACATGGTAAATTCGAGACCACAAATATTCGAAGACATTTACCTGGTGACCTTATTGAATGGTGCATGATTGATGCATAACAACACATTTTATAAGATATTCAATAAAGAGTCTAGCCTTGGCTACATGAGCACTTGAAGACTAACTTTAATTTAAGATATTCAGCTTGTTTTTGTCTAAGCTACATGCCTTAAATAGAAGCTATATATAGTGTTAAAACATAATTCAACACATTGCAAGAACTAGTGTCATAACTGATAAATGATGCTATAATAAATAATTTCATACCTAACATGATTGCTGAGTATTAATAGTCTAGTGACTCTAGTGTAACAAGCCGCGCTAATAAACCTCGCAATGACACAATAGCATCGGATAAACGAAAAACACTGTCGTTCATTAATCGGTTTTGTTGTTTATGTACCTACGTGTAAGTTCTCTTTTACAATCTGTTTGGTTATCAAATTTGCATAATTGTCCACAAATGTTAAACTTATATGACACCACACCTTAATCTGTTTCTTTGACGGTTGATGTAGTTTGCGTGTTATGATCTATGATTTTTCCCGTCCCTGATAAGTAACATTTAACATATAATGTGAAGCAGCCAGTATGTTGGCGAGAAAATGATTTACATAAACAATTAACAACAATTACAAAAAGTAGAAAAAAGAAAGAAAGAATTAAAGACGACATCACTCCAATGTTGTCAAATATAAACTAATATACTCGTCATTTGTACTCGTCACAACAACCTTACCAATGTATTTGTACATAAAATATGATAAAATCTAAATGATTGTTATATTACCTTTCATGTCGTGCGTTTCCTTCCAGCAGTTTATGATATTCACCACCGATTTCAGCCCCACAAGAATCACACTTGCCTACAAACCATGGTTTTCCGCACTTTAAAATATGACAGTAAATATGGTTAATCAATAAATGTTTTATTCTGATAATGATCATGTACTGCATTGTGTGGTGTTAATTTTGTGCAATAACTATCTATGTACTCTTACACCGACTTGAGGAATGAGAGGAAGTCAATTCCGATTTCATGAAGTATGAAATAATAGCCTAGTTAGGGTTGTCCTCCCATCTAGGTATATCAACAAAGGCTTTCTTTCCATTTATATTGAAAACATATACCGTCTGTTTTTTTCATATTACTAAAATCATTTTCAACGACAAAGGGTTGTCGGTCCTTTGAAATTGCACAAGAATAGTTGAGAAGGTGTTTGAGATTTTAACTTTCCGGTCATATAAGTAATCTCCAGCCCAGATATACGGAACTGTTTACCATGATTAGGTGGCTTGACCAATTTGTAATTCAGCATAGAGATTTTTTATTACATTTTATGAATTAATGAAACCGTGACTCGATTTCAAGTAGAGAGGGATCATTGTGAATTAATTTTAAGTACTGCTTTCACTAGGACATATAATTATGGAGATATTCTCGATTTTGGCTGATATAGCCTGAAACATATAATATTTACCTAGAACTTAACCAGAACTACATGACTTGAATTTTCACTAAAAAAGAAATTCTCGATTCTGGCATTATGATAACTCAATAAGCTTGGAACATATTAGATTTACAAATATCGATACTATTGTAATGTGTATCGGGTCCTTCTCGGAGTAAAGCCATCGTTGATCACCATCGTGGAAATACATCGGCAGTTACCGACTTTTTACAAGGAAAAGAGGTACTTATGCCACTAATAACACTGCTACATAGCAGGGAGAAGGATCGAGAATATGCAACTAACTACTAGGGGTGATATCCAACCAAATCCCCCCACCAATTTTGTAACGTGTTTCGGGTCCTTCTCGGAGTAAAGCCATCGTGGGTCACCCATCCAGGTACCAACCACTTAGTACGTTGCTTAACCTCGATAGAAAGCCAACCACTCTACCGAATCATCCATAAAAGCCAGCTTCCACAGCGAGAATGTAGAAGGAGTATTTTATACATTAACCCTATCACTGTTACACTATAATCAATTACAGCACTTGACTTTATTGTTCACTGAAAAGAAAGAACTATTGATTAGGGCTCACTGATTGCCCAATGTAGCCTGGAACAATTTAGATTTACCTAAGCCTAGTCAAGAATAAATAACAGAACTTAATTATTCACTAAAAGAGATATTTTCGATTCCGGTTTATAGTTGCCTAATATAATCTCGTACATATAAGTATACCTAGTCATAATCCAGAATTAATAACATAACTTGATTGGTCATTGCAAAGATTTTGTTTATATATTTTAACTCACAGACAGCCTTATATAGTCTGGAACATATAAGACAACGTTGGCATAATCAAGACTTAATAACAGAATCTGTTTGTTATCAGCAAACAACAATTCTCGATTCTGGCTTACTGATTGCCAATAAGCCTGTAACATATTAGATTACCTAGACAGAATCCAGAATGAATAACAGATCATGATTATTCTTTGGGGAATAAAACGGCAAAAACTCGGCAGTATCCTTAAATTATCATTTGTATTCTTGAAGGGAACATTTAATTCATGGATTGCCTATTCAATATTATATTCCTTCGGCTTAACCTCGTGTATACACAACTAAATTGGCAATTTTACGATCAGTTTATCTATTTTCATCCTAGAAGAAATAAAACAGGAAAAAACGGAAAAAAGTTATGGTTTAAATGAAGAAAAAGCGGTTATTTCATCTAATATGATTTAAAAAATGAATCCTTTTCAAATCAAAAGAACAATACGAGAAGCAAACGGATGAAACGTTCAGCAAAGGAATACATAATTGCCCTTTCCAGTCGCCATTTAAACCACAGCAATGTCCTTAATTGGTTTTAATCGATTTAAAACCTTGCGAAGTTATCCCCATACTCGATTCCAATGATGTGTTACTTTACAATATTACTTCGACTAATATTGAAATAAGAGGAATTGTTGTTCTAGACTTACGCAAATCGTAAGCGTTACCGTTTAGTAAAACGGTACCCAGTATTCTAACCACATGTAAGCCACAGATGACTCATTTGAACACCATAATTGTTTGGTAATTGAAAAAAGGGAATACTTACATCCCCAATAACGTAGGGGTGGCCGTTTGGGCATTCTGCAATAAGCAAATGAGATGAATTAATACACCTAATATTTAAGATACATCATTATCAAATGAATATAAATGATTAATACTGCATCGTGTTAATATCATCAGCTAATTCAAAGTGATCCATATGTCCTTTGGATAAAAAAATCATTTGCAAATACCATAGCACCTTCATACAACCAATTGGTTTGCCCTTTAATGTGTGTTCAATGTTTTTAAAGAGCAAAGAAAAAGACACAACAACGTCTCTTAGATCACACTTAAGTGAATAAAGATCAGATTTATATGCTTCTTCATTCCTTTCTTAAAACATAAACCTTAGAGTTTTTTCTTCATATCGAATTCTTATTTTAAAAAAACCATTTAGACAACTGTTGCCCTTGTAAAAATAAGCACTGCACATAAACAGTCATAAGATGAGTGTATACGTTATCTTTTTATTCCCTCGTTCAAATACCATTGCAAATACTACAGACGACTAAAGAACTAGAGCGATAAAAGATAGAATTGGAAGTAAAAATAACACGATACCAAGCAATGTTTCTCCTACTAATTGATTACTGTCACTTAATGATCCTTTCTCTTTGGAACAGTCTTCAAACAATTTTTACTGTGAAGTCGGGTCAGATGCTACGTTTTACTGTAGAACATTGATTTTCTTGTCATCTTGTCCAAGAAAGCACTTTTTTAATGATATCATCGTAGTCTACCATTACTTTCACATTGGTCCGATATTTCCATGCATCAGAATGGGCTTTAAACTATTTGTTACCATAGAACACAGTAGTGTCTTCTCGCCGTGTACGTGGTGTATGTGCTAATAAAGCCTCCTTCACCTCCTCATAATCGTCCTGTGGCATTGTCGGTAAATAACTGTCCTGTTTTAATCGATGAAAAAATTAAAATATCATTAGGAATGCAAATAATTGTATACCTTACAATATTTATTAAGGTAACCCCCCGTTAAAGTAGTTAATATCTAGCTTACAACAAGGAAAGAATCCATTTTACAAACGATCAAGTGATGCTGATCTTTATAAATCAAAAGAATGATTTCTGAAAACAAATATATTGTACCTGTATTATGTGCATTGTAAAGGTACCTTTTATTTCGTTTTAGAAATCATACTTTTTCGTCATTTAACCAACTCGTCTGACATAAAAGCAGTTGTATTAACAAAACTTGGTTATTGATTTTCCTTTGTAAATCTATTGTCATGTAAGTATATAGCTATATTTTCTTTGAGTCTAATAAACGAAACCCCACATAAGCCTGATATGGTACTTATTGTTTTTTCCCCCGAACATATATAGGGTACTCTGTTTTGCCCACCAAAACCGTAGTTTGCAGATCTTTCTCTCCATATCACAATGTGCTTAAGATAATTCTTATACAATAAAAAGATAATTACAAGCGTTTCAAGTTTTTTAGATTAACACAACATATGCAAATTTGAAAATTCCATTCAGAATGTAAACGAAATGTAAAATGTTCTTCATTATACATATTTGAATTAAATACATTTTCTGAATGCTTACGCGAGACTTTTTTCAAGCAAAATGTATTTTTAAACGATTAAAATTGCTAGGACTAACAAAAGACAAAACCATTAGCAGATATATACCACGTTGCTAAGTCTTTTTCATTTTGTAAAGACAAAGTGGCAAAAGGGGAAAACAACGTTCAACATTAGTTATATTTTTCTTTCTTTCTTCTTTGTCTCAGATATTTATTTAGTCAGTCATTACTGTTTAGGCCAAAACACATATAGAGGCAAGCTGTTCCCAAATAAAGGAACATGTGCATACAGTTGGGGAGACTTACGAACAGAACTAAACAAATAAGTGAAACAAATAAATTTACACAATGAAATCACTAGTGAATTACATTAATCGATAAGAAAAAATGTTTTCAAGAAATTAAGGAACAAGTGCATACAAAACTTAATGAGGGTTTACCAAACATGATTCAGGATGTCTTAGTAGATTCATCAGAGGTTGTAGCAAACCATCTCCATCTTCCAGGTTGGAGACCACACACATTGAATGGATCACAAGGCACTGGGTCCCTTGTTCCCGAACATCCATGCCTTCAGTGACAGTCAGCTGACTACATGTTTTGTCACCAACATGGTTGTTTAAAAACGCTTCTGTCAACTCCTAGAAAACAATTTGTGTATCATGAAAGAAATTAAAATGTTGATGTTGGAATGCGCTGTCACCTGTCTAGAAATGATTACGTTTGTTCAATCGTTGATATGCGTATAATTGCTTATCCCTGTCGTAGCTGTATGGAAAAAACCCAACTCATGCGAGATTAATCAATTCAGGTTTAATGAGATCAAACCTAGGTCACACCAAATCAAAAGCCAGTTCATATGAGATCAATAAATACGAGGAAATATGAGATTAAAACCGAGGGCGTATGAGATCAAACCTTAGTCATAAGAGGTCAATACCTAGGTCAACTGAGGTCAAACCTAGGTCATATAAGGTCAATACCTAGGTCATATCAGGTAAAACTTAGGTCATGAGATCAAACCCAGGCTATATATCAAATCCCTGGTCATATGATTTCAAAACCCAGGTCAAATGAGACCAACATCTAGGTCATGAGATCACGCCAATGACATATGTTATCAAAACCCAGGTTTTAGGAGATGGATAAAAACCCAAACTTTCACTACAAAGAATAGCTTGACAAGAAACTGCTTGCAGTTAGTCTGTCAGGAATCCATCTCTAATGAAAGATAAAGCCTTCGACTACGGAGGCGTTACACTTTTCTGTAGTATTGTTTTCAAGTAGAAGAGAATGGTATGTACATTGGCCATTCGCCACAGAGAATAAATTTCACTAGTTTGTCTACCCCTAAACAAGGACTTATAATCAAACACATTTTGTGTCAGTTATAAAAGTAGTATATAAAGATGGTCTGGTTTGAAGGTAATTCCTTTGTATTGGTTTTGATGTATAACGGACCTAAAGAAAACCCAAAGAAAATTGCGTCCACATTATTTTGGCACTGATATTTTTGCGGGACAATTACACGGCTAAGGACTTCACTTATGTTAAACGAAATACTGAATTCAAAGTCATATTTCATATACTAAAAGCACTCATCTCATTAATGCTCCTTATCAAAGTATGATGATGGCGATAATATTTCAAAAAGGACACACATTTACATACCTGATCTCTGGTTACTTTACATGACATGATGAAATCCTTTAACAAACCAAGTGTCTGAAAATGAGAGGAACACACATGTTTGTATTGGTATATTGGTATTGTCGCACATAAGCCAACAACAGTCAAATCCGAGTGAAGCCATAGATACTCGTACTTTAAAGCACATACAAATCATTAGCTTGATTATAAATCTATAAACATGTATTTCCAAAGAACCAAATAAGAATCGAATTGACTTAAGGACATGTTCTACAGTTTTAAAAAAAAAGATAATCCTTTCATAAATTTTTCTTGGTTTTTGATATGTTATTTAAAACTTTATTGTGAATTCAGAAATGAAAAGAAAAATGCTAGTCGACGAGTTAGATTTTTTGTAAAATGACAGTTTCCATGGTTTCTATGTTTAGGGCAAAAATGTCATTATGACCATACCATCTTCAAAGGTGATAAAATCATTTCTGGAAGGTTTATTAACACACAAAAACATGAATTCATACATTCAATACTTTATAATTCAATGATAGTTTAAATCATTACAATCTGAACAATTTTTGTTATCCAAATCAGTTTTTCAAATTTTTGTATTTGACAAAAAACAATAAAAATTGATATGCAAATTGCAAGATATTTCAAAATTCCTTACATAGATTTTTTTACTTTTCAGTATTTGAAGTAAAATTTATATTGGAAATATAAAAAGAAAAAAAAAGATATGTTGACAAGTTGGTTTTTCTGTAAAATGACAGTTTCCACGGTAACAGTATCTGAAAAACATTTATAAAAACGACTCCAATAACTTTAAACTTGAAAAAATAAGCTGGGGGCTTAGTATACAAGAGAAATATATAGTTATTTTAATAACCTTTCATAGTGTTATGGATAATACGATCATTCTTTGAAAAAAATTGCATACAGTAAATTTCATCCGAATAACAACGTTTGTCCGACTACTATGCAAGTTCCCCTTCGGTAACAGATTATTATCTCCCATGGATGCGCAGATGAAGTGCGGAGATGAAGTGCGCAGAAAAAACTACCGAGAACGTCCTTAATTTGATTTGCATGTAATTATATTACTTCTTTCTCTGCTAGGTATGGGTATTTTCTCCGCGAAACATCACAATACAGCTTATTTCTAGGAGAGTACAATATGCTCTTGCCTCATAATCAACATGAAGCCATATATGATCGCGCACCCAGCACTGGATTTCGTAAATATAACTCAAACAGTACCAAACGAATTAAGGAGGAAGCTATAGTTTTCGGTTTGAACACGTTTTTAATGTCTCAATTAAATCGTGCATGTTAATAGTTCCTTACTTATCATATGCACATCTAACTTTATGCAATCTACAATCTTTTAACATTCATTTTATTTTAATTCATCTACGGTATAACAACACATGATTCATGACAATTGTGTGTATAAGATATATAATAAGCTTTACACAATTGAACCGTTCAAAGCGAATGAATTTTCGGCACGAATCATTCAAGAACACAGTTCATTTGTTTAAAAACTGGTACTGAATCTAGAATTGGCTAAGAAAGACTCATATCTCTCATTATATCGGTACCGTTTTGTGATATCGAGTTTTAATGTCGTCACAATGGATACATATTGTCAATGATTATTATAGGTTTGTAAAACAATATTTATTAATATTTACCTTCTCTTTCAAATTTCTATGGTTTACTTGATACAGGTTTGAACATGTTACTTCTCTATGGATAGCAAGAAGCAGGTATACAGCGAGGTGTCTTACGTCATCTAAATCCTGTCATTAACAACCAAGATAAAACACACTCAATAAAACAGTTTCAATTATTGCTGCTCTTATATTCCAACATGATGTAAATAATGGTATTATACATATAATTTGATTTTTAGAATCATTAAAGTTTATGTTTGGTCACCAGGTTACACCGTGACAGTGTCATTCTTTCACAAACAGCTACAAAAAACACCATGTGGTTTATATTTTGATTTTAATTGATTATACATCATGTTATTCATTAAGTTCAATGTATTTACCTCTAAAACCGACTGTAAGTCATCAACTTTTTCTTCTATAATAACCCTTGTAATGGATTCCCTGATTATCCCATAGGGCTTTCCACAGATCACATAACGGTCTGGTCCCTCTACTCTCTGTAATAAAGGTTTTATATTTTGAAAAAAGCCATGATGTAGCATTGGGGTTAAAACGGAAAAATGAAATACATGCACACAGATCAATGAAAAGTATGTTAAAACAACTTGATATCAATGTACAAGGCAATGTCAAAATATAATCTAAACAATGCATTAAATGAATTTCTACTTTAAGATATAGAACAACAAAGTAAACATCTGAAACATGTCCGAAGGCTCCAAAGTAAAGGTTTACTTTAATGCACGAAAAGCTATTGAAACAATTGACATTTTATACTTCATCGGGAACCAAATAAACAGCCAAAGTATACGGGGAGTTTCTGTCAAAGGGAAAGTTTAATCAATAACAGGTACTTAAGCAACGGACATGTTAACTCTGAGACATTATTAATGCCTTTGAATAACCGTAATGTAACACTTTCCAGAATTACTGAAATGGACAATGAGATAAACCGAATGGCATATAGCAACTAAACAAACTAATTAATGCAACAAGTGCTAGTCCATACCTTCAATCTTGTGTCGCCTTGTAAAGGAATCCACCGGAGATACATGATGTGACTTTTACATAAAGCTTGGTATATGTCCATTCCGTGGCATCGGTATATTTGTTTTATGAGGTACGTCCTGGAGAAGCAAATATTTCATTGTCTGTGATACTGTATGTGTATGGACGTTCTTACAAAACACTTTATTATTGACAGCCCTACCAGTGAGTTATTGCGAAAATCATTTACATATGCAAACATGAGTATGATGTATACATATAGACACACAAACGTCTGAAGCAATTGGTAAGCAGTGTTTATGCTATCACATAATCATATTTGTTCTACAAACCCTACATCAAAACACTTTTTCATCAAAACACAGCTTCAGATACTATACCCACCTTTGCCACTGACATTCAACGTCCTCGCACAATCCTTGAGCACTTTTGATCAACTTCTTCACAATAGGTGTGGGTTTATACTCCCTACCAGCCATCTCATCTCCAACGATCTCTGATACAAGCATCGCAACAACACTTAGTCCAAATCTTGCTTTAGCCAGGCCATATAGTTGGTCCACGTCCACCTCCGATTTAAGCATCGTCCTCTTCGCACCATCAAGACATCTCACAGTAAATTTGAATCCTTCGTCACCTTCCAATGTACTCATTTCTTGATGTAGGTTGTCCTGAGTGAAAAGCGAAATAATGGCACTTTCTTTAAGTGATTTCTGGTTAATCAAGTAATCAGATTCATTTTGAAAGGAGATCCAAGTTTTACACAAAATAGTCGTTACTAGTGTGGAAGGCCCTATGCAAATTCATACCTTAAAGTTAAGAAGGCAAGCTTTGAATGTGAAACTTATCGGATATACGAAAAGGAATTCAGCATTTGGTACACCATTTGCTGCGATGTGACAAAACTTCCGTCAGTGTTCAATGGATTTACAGTAACAACAACCAATCATAATAGTTTACCTCTAAACACTGTATGATTAACAGCAAGAGTTCCATCTTTTGATCTTGTCCTCTCCGTCCCAGTAAAGTGTCTGCCTGTGCTAGATACTTGTCTAGATTATCACTGACACGCTCTTCACTATCAAACATAAATGCAGTAATAGCATCATCTACTAAATATATGTGTAGTGTCGGTATAACTGTTACATAATATATCGGATATTTAATCGCTCAATGGGTTTGCAGAGTGACCGATATGAATAGTGTTAGAGAGTTCCGAAATTCTGCCGAGGCATTCATGGTAAAATACTTTGACTATGTGCTGCTGTTCATTCTGCCTGATATAAGAGTCGCTGTTCCTTAAGAGTCTTCATTTAATTTTATTTTCTATATGCACGTAGAAATGCTTAATACCAGTTAAATGTGTAGGCATTTTCGAAATCTACGGATTGAGGATTTTGTGTAGGATAAATAATAAAAATGTGGATTAAAAAACTCAGAAAATTTATGTTGAAACCTCAGTACAAACTTATTTAAGGCAAATGGGTTTGTTAATTAGTTGTGAACGAAATAAAACTACCTACCTCGTTCGAATCAACAGCTGAAGTAGAAATGACCTAAACACTGGGTTAGGGTCAAGTCCAGTATTGAAAATTGTCATCTCTTTGGTGATTAAATCTTTCTTTCCACTGTCTTCACTGGGAGATGCTATGTATGTTATGTAGGTCAAAAGTTTGTCAACCAGCTGGCTTGAAGGTGGTGTGGTACCATGAAAACACAGTTGTGACATAACATCCATGAAGAAGTTGTTACAACGCTTTTGATAATCCTTCAGTTTTGCTCGTTTTTCTTCTTCTCTGTAGAACATAACAACTTGGTCATGTCTTGTGAAATCAATATTACTTATATTGAATTGCTTCATTGAAGCTACCGGTGAAAATTGAAAATACAATTGTGGCAAAAAGAAGGATTGCTCCTTTTGTCATATATGGTTTGTTCTAAATGGTACAAAGAAACGCATATTTTGTCTGATGTTGTATAACTATTCTTTAATAAGGACTATCTAATAAGGTTATAAATTAGTTTTATTTGTTAGAAAATTGTGGATGAGTTGTGTTAAATGTCAGAACGAAAACCTCTTTTATTTGACACGCAAATGACATCCAATTAGAAGGGTATGTTGTACACAAGTTAGTTCGAGAAGTACTAGTCTTATGACAGCATAAATCGCTATAATTGTGAAATTATCACACTTTGGAGAAATCCTTACTTCTCGTCTTTTGGTATTGAATCTGTCGAAGGTTCTGGTATTTCTCTCTTACAGACTCGGCATCTTGATTCTTTCTTTGTCTGTACAAAGCACCCTTCACAATACACATGTCGACAAGGGGTGGTTATTGGTATGGTATCTATCTTTGTTTCACATAGGCAACATTTCTCTTGCTTCCTGTAAATGTGTTTGTTTATATTTGATTTAACGTCGTGTCAATAATTATTTTGTTATGTTACTGTTTTTTTCGTATTCACCAGTACTGGGCTAGGGTTTCGAAGTATCTTGCAAATGGGTTCATCAACGAAACCAAAGGTGCTGGTAGGATCTCAATTCAAAGACCGCCACTTTAGCCATTGAGCAATACAGGACCCCTTTCTACTGTTAGAATCCATGAAACAACATCATTACAGTAAAATTATACCAGTTCTTAATTGTTTGTTTGTGTTGCCGGTTGAAACCTCCCATTGAATGTATATTCATCTTATATAGATAGAGGATTACCTTGAATATTTAATTTCCTAAAATAACCTTGAAATCAAGCATCCAGTAAAATGTTGGACCTTAAGAAAGCAGGCTTCAAGGAGAAAGACGGACCACTGACCACAAGATATCTTGTTTCAACTTAATATTGAGACCTCTTGTCTACGAGACTTAAATGCATGTATCTTCGGTGTACATGTAGACGCTTTGTATAAAAGGGAGTTTCCTTTAAACAAAGATTCATACGGCCACGAAGTACAACTCGGATTAAGAAATATATCGCAATTAGGTTGATGTTAAAAGTAAATCATGCCACAATAACGATGGACACAACTACTTACCCATTAATCGCTTTAATTGCAGTCCCGTTGCATCCTCTTAAAAACCTTTCTATCTTCTCCAAAGATTGTATTTCTTTCAGATCAGCACCGTCCCCTAACAACTTAAACAAAGAGGTTGAATTATGGTTAGTAAGTTAGTAAGATTTTAGCTAAATGTCATATTCATCATTATTTCATATATAAATATATTTATATATAATACGCCAATAAATGCACCTATCCCTACCTTATGTTTTTCATTTTTAGCATTAATAACAAACATTCTTTATTAGCCACTGATTTCTTTCCCAATTGAACATACATATTCATTGCTTTATAAAATTAAATGAAATATAATAATAGATATGCAAAATGATGCTTGAAGTACGAATTTATGCAAATATAAGGCTACAAATATGTGTCCAAAAAGAAAAAATAACTATAAGGTATTTGGTAAATTACTCGCTGTACAGGAAATTAATTAGGACTTAAAATCATTCAGACTTCTATGAATGGAGTTGCTAACTTAAGGACATTTTCTACAGTTTTATAACTAAATAATCCTTTCATTGAAATTTCTAAATAAATGTTGATATGTTATTTATATTTCTATTGTGAATTCAAAAATGAAAATAAAATTATAGGTTGACGAGTTAGGTTTTTTTTAAAAATGGCTATTTCCATGGTAACCGTTTGGGGCAAAAATGTCACAATGACCATACCATCTTCAAAGGTAATAAAATTATTCCAGGAAGTTTTATTAACACGAAAATTATGTATTCATACATTCAATACTTTATAATTCAATGTAACTTTGAATTGAACATTTTTTGTAATCCAAAACGGTTTTTCAAAAATTTGTATTCGGCAAAAAACAATGAAACTTGATGTCTATATTACATAAAAAAAAGATATTTAAAAATTCCTTTCATTGAATTTTCTTATTTTTCAGTATGTGAAGCAAAATTTAATCTTGAAAAAAAAATGTTGACGAGTTAGTTTTTCTGTAAAATGGCAGTTTCTATGGTACCCGTATTTTGAAAAACATTTATAAAAACGACTAATATAAGTTTAAACTTGAAACATAGAAGCTGGGGACATAATATACATGAGAAATATATAATATCTTTAATAACCATTTATTGTATTTGGATAATATGATTATTCTTTGAAAAAAAATTGCATACAGCTAGGCTTCATCCGAATAAAAACGTTTATCCGACTACTCTTCGGTAACAGATTATTATCTCCATTGGCTGCGCAGATGAAGTGCGCAGAAAAAACTACCGAGAACGTCCTTAAAGGAATATTATCCCAATGTAAACTATGATAAGTTAAAAATAGAATGGAATGGAAATAACGGTTGACCTACTGTCCAAAGCGGCATACAATGTTTTATGGTGATACTTTCAGCAGTTGAAGGACAACATACATGTTCCAGGAACAATTTCATCACCATAACTCGAGACCACAAGCACCTGGTTAGAAGAGAAGATTGTTATGCAAATGGAATGATTCTACAGTATTTGAAGTATACAATAGCTATCGAGCTAAATGTATGAGTTAGTGGGTTTAGAACTTTAACAAGACGCTCATGAGTATAAGATTACATACTTTTATTTAAAATCAAAGTTTTTTTCCCAATAAATGGGATGAATTGAATTAAAGTATAGATGTCCTGCTTTAAAATAAGAGATAACCTTATTTGTATACATCTATGTTATTAAATGTCCTCATCTTTCATATTCAGTTGTTTATGTAGATCAAATAAAGTGCAATTAAAAAATTCAGATGTAGTCTGGTCCTTCGGCTTTCAAAATGGTCCATTAGTACAAAAGAAAATATGTTCCAGTTGTACACTACTAATGTTAACCTTAGTCATAGACCTTACAAAATAAAAAAAAGCAGACATGTTTATGCCATGTGACACAACCTTGTGATTATTTGAATTATACTTAACGATTTACAGTTCTTGGTGATATTTTAGTTTTCCAGACTTCAGCCTTTTATTAACATATTTATTTCAGAAAGCTTTCTCAATGAATGTATATATAGAAAAAGCACAGTCGTTAAGCAATGGTTTTAGAAAGAAAAATACAATGCAGATGTTTGTAATTTAACCAAGATGCATTTCCTCCGTTTCGAAAGGTTGCAACCCCTTAAGCCATAAAACCACACTTCGAACCATCTGCCGAAGAAGTCTTTAGAAGCCACCATGCTGATTTGTGGATGAATGTATATATATTTCGTTTACCTTGTCTTCTTTATTGCGTCTAAATCAGATGCAGAGTCGTTTTGCACAACCAAAAGAGCTTTCTCTACACCAGGTCTATAAATATGTACTCGTTCTAACCACGACATTCTATAGGTCTGGTCGTTGAAAGATTTGCTTGGCGGCGAAAGGTTCTCAACAAGTATAAACAATCCAAGATTGATCTGAAAAAAAAGGTGCCAGCAATTTTTTTTTTTTAATATAATGACCGTTCATGAAAACAAATTTAATACATGAATTAATATTTTAATTCCTTCAATAATCAGGATTACATCTGATTTAGTAGGGTACAGGTTTCAACGTTATAGTATGTATGAGCTAGCTGTTACTCACTATATCTCCTCGTTGGCACAGAACGTGGTCCGGCTTTTCCTTCTTAAATCTTTGCATTGAATCACTACACTCATGCCAAACATTGTTGATACTACGGAAAGTTTCCAGTTTCTTTGAAAGTGTTCTGAGGGCCAAATGTACTGAAACAAGTCCGTGCAGAATTGTTTGATCTACTGTTGCTTCCCCTCGAGCAGCAGTAAGGATGGTATCCATCACCAACTGTAAATAAATCACTTTAAATAATGTTTGACATGGAGCTACATAATTTGTAGAATTGACGAAAGAGATATGCGTAGACACAGGGAGCGAGTGACACTTTTACCCATACAAATCATTGCATTTTATTTTTTACGTTCGACTTTTCTTAATGGAATATTATTGATCAAAATGTTAAATCCGTTGTTGTATTACACCATCAATCAGTAGACCAACATTATTCAGTTGGAAGCATCATTGTCATAAATTTAATGAGTATGCAATTGGTTCTGATATACAATAATGTGTGCTCATGGGGAGCAATCAACCTCTACGGCGTTATGTGGGAATATATCTAAGAGTTGGCACTTGAAAATTCTAAGACAATATCTTTTGAGACCATGTATAGCCTAGGATAGTGCAATGATTAGATTTAATTAGCCATACTCTCAAAAATAACCGAGAGAGGAAAAGAAATAAGAGAGTGAGGGACAGAAAGAGAAAGTAAGAAAGATGATAAAAGAGGGATACAGAGGAAAGAGCAATAGTAAGAGATAGAGAAAGAGAGGGAGAATGAGATGGTAGAGAGACGAAGAGGGAGAGTGAGAGAACGAGCAAAAAAGACAGGGGATACATACAACACGATGGCGAGAGGATATGTGTAAGTAGGAGGTAGTGGGGTGTAAAGGGATACAGGCAATGACAGAGACAGTGAGAAGACGAAATAGAGACAAACAGAGCCATATAGACAAAGGGGTAGATAGCAATGAAGATACGAACTTTGAACTCGGCCTGTCCATTTGCATTGTAATGAAAATGAACAAAGTCTTCCAGATAGCTGGTCAACATAGATTCTACATGGTTGCCAAAATCGAAGGTCAGAATTTTTCCAATACTTGTCCTCCTTAACAATGTTACTGTCTGTTCGAGTGACTCTGGAATAAAACTCATATATGTAAAAATAAAATATATATGTTACTTTCACACTTTATCAGACAGGTGTTAAATATGAAAATCGAATAAATGCATCTTAAAAAGCAATAGGTAGGTGTACAGGTATCGGTTTGAAATATTCAAATATACTTGAGGCAAATTCTAGTTATGGAAAAGGTCATCTAACTCATCTTGTCTTTTTATTCGTATTGTAATATTCTATAAGCAAAGCCAACTTTCTATGATTTTTATACGCGTCGCACAAGTAGTTCCAACTTCTATGTTGATTGTTATCTGTCTATAACCTAGTGAATTCCTATCAAATTAAATCGTCACTTTTTTAAATAAATATTTCTTCCTTGGTTTGTTTTGGATGCGTCTGTGATGTGCAGGATGGTGAGTAATGCAAACAATCCGCGTTAATTTCCCAACATCCTAGAACTTCTAGTGGAAGGTATCTAGCGGCACCAGATTACAGTCAAAACGGCCCGATGTCAAAATGTCAAAATGTCCCACGGTCAAAACGGCTCGGAATAAGTCAAAACGGCCAAATTATCGGTCCAAAGTATTAAAACAGTATAAACCTCTATTTGGGCCGTTTTTACTGATTGCAAATCAACAATAGAGCCTTTATGACCATTCCAGGGCCGTTCTGATCGATCTCAGGGCCATTTTGACATTGGGCCGTTTTGACATGTTCCCGCGGCACCCGTATCTAGGCCGTTGGATTTCCCCGATCTTAAAAGGAATCCCGAGTATTTTTTTTACACCAGTGCACTACTTAAAATCATTTGCAAAATCCTTTCAACAACAGGCCTTGTGCCAGAAACGGCATGGAAACATTCATGAAGGAGAACTGGTAGTTATCAGCGATTTTATTTTGTTATATAAACCCATGACCCAATTTTAGTAATAGGTTTCCGATTTGTTCATGTGGTAACCAGAGGGTTGGGAACCAGTATGCTTAGTGAGAAGTTTAAAATACTGCTCCCCATTCTTTGCAGTAATATTGTTATGAAATAAAAACAAAGACATTAATTATAACATTTAAGCCGTTACTTTTAAATTGGAATTGACTTTATAATTGAACAGGACGGTTCATATTTAACAAAAAGTCTGCTGTCCTTTTATCATAATTAGAAAGAAAATGAAATATTGCCTGATGTTTCTTTAAACGCCTGGAAAAACATCGTGTTTTTTCGTTACCATTACTGACTGTGAAGTGAGCATGTGCATTTTAATTTTTATAATAGCAAAAGGAAAAAGAAGATCTATTATCACCTTTTACACAATGTATGGGGAAAATATCTCTACTGTTTCAAATCCTGGAATAAACACTGAATGTAGGTATTGTTGAGTAGATGAAAACATCACCGAGACTAGAATGAATGTTTGTTTACTTTGTTGTTGAGATCATTTTTTAAAATTACATCTCTCCGATCTTTTATGACCTACCCGTTTCTTGTGTTCTGGTTCCTGTTCCTAACACTCGGCCAGGCCTTTGATATTGCATTTTACCCAACATATATTTAATGCACTTTTAAAACCTTTCACACTATTGGATAAAATTCTTTCCTCTGTCAAACTGCTCCATAAATCTATGGTCTCTGACTGAAGCTGTATTTACGTATTTTGGTGCTGCACAGTTTTTATTAAATAACTTATGACTGTGGCCCCTGGTAGATTGGTAACTAAACTGAAAAGGCTGGTTTTCCTCTACAAGATCCATTTTGTTGATAACTGGAATGAGACTTTTCCATTTGATAGAGCATTGTGTTTGAGTACCAATGGAGTACTGGGACATGTCTATTTTGACTTCTATTTTGATTTCTGCTATACAACAGAAATACTTGGTTTGTCCTAAAAAATTCTCTTAGCTTTCTTTCAAATCCATTCATACGCACAAACCTCTCAGACCATACTGCGACGCAATTCAGACCATTCTGGCCTTTGATTATAAAATGTAAATGACATATATATAGTGTTTAGATTGGGTCAGGTTTCCTTAGATTAACTAAGCATTTAAGATGGATTGGTCTTTATGGATAATATGTATTTACCATCATCCTTCCGGATAAAAGCTTGGCTACTAAGTAGTTCATCAATTTGTTCAGATACCAGCCATGAAAATGGAAAAGCACTCTGGAACAGGTGACCATCCCGTCCGGTAGATTTTACCGTCACCTGGTGTTCTACATCTTTGTGCTGTAAATACTAACTTATCATTTATCTCGCAAATACATTGTAAACAATTAGTGGAAATTAGTTTTAGTTTAGATTAGATACTTGTTACACAGCATCAACCTGTCAAACATATTTTCAATCATAGTTTACTTCGGCAAATCAAGCTAAAATGGCATTTCTAGCGACGTACTCCACAAGAATAATTGAAGCAAGACCAATATCAGGAATGAAATCTCCTGAAGATGGAGATTAGGAACGGGATTCTTACCCTGATATTAAGGGGTTCCTATGAATCTGTGATACGTATTATGAAGGAAATTTAAAAGAGGTTGAAGTTTATACCCACATTCAAAAGTACACTGGGTTACTTTGTAGCTGTGTTAAGCTAGCCTTTTCTCAAGGTTTATTTCAGGATAATATTGAAATCCATACCGTCAGTGCCATCACACTCTGGGAGTTGATCAAAGCCAACCATAGTTTTACATTCCAGGAAGTCGTCGGCTGATGAAGCAGATCAAGGTTTTGATTTGTGTCCAAATAACCTAGTATTGATGCAAGTGTTGGTACAAGCTTCGCCTCAAAGGTTTGTTGACACGACTGTCTGGAAAGGCAAAAAATTAAAACGCTCAAATAACTTAAGAATAACTTATTGATCGCTGTTGTAAAAGAAAAAAAAAAGAGTATATTAAAGATCTGTTAATTGTTTTGGCTCGTTTATTTAGGAATTTGCAAACAGCGTATTGAAATATCATTCAAGACTGATCGTTTGTTCTGCATAAGTATATTGCTTGTATCACAAGTGCTTAAAAGAGGTAGCTTTCACTAGGTTTTATAAACAAAACTTAATTAGGTTTAAACCCAATTCAGTATGCTTTAAAGTACTTTTCTGATGTTAATTCTATATCAGCATGTCAATAACATTTAAAAATCAGCGAACTCTTCCAAATTGACATTGCTTTAAGCAAAAGGTGGTTTTACCAAAATGGTGGTCGACATATTGTGTTTCATAACAAATAAATCGACATTTTGTGAATAATTGTTTTTTAAAGGTTTTATTTTCAAATTGTAGTGGTTTTCTGTTTGATTTTATTAACGATCGTAATCACCTACCTAAAGTTTCCTGCTTTGTTAATGTTGTCCTTCATTGCTGCTTGTTTAACAAGCCATCGGTCGCCTATCCATTCAATTTCCTCTTCTTTTGCCTTCAGACGTTTTGCAAGTAGAAAGCTAACTCCTTTTATAAAATCAGGCATACCTTATAAGGAGAAAAATAAAAGCAGAAAGTTTATACGACTGTACGATGTTATTTTTAACAAGTTGCATGCATACTTGTTTTACAATATGATTGGAAAAGATCATTGTGTATGCTTTTAATTACAATTCCTCCAAATAGATACATGTTTGATGTGACATGACGCAATGAATTAGTATTATTGAAAGAATTATTGCCAGTTAAACACTTTTTTGTAGACATTGCACTTCTAATTTCTTATTCAATCTACACTTAAAAATTTAAAGTATGTTTCTAAACGATGCTATTAATTTGAATTGGTTAAGAGAATACTTTATTGATAGAGGTAAAACACATATTAAATCTGCTGTGGAATGTCCACTTCTGGTGGTTCACAATTTGAGCGGTAATTATTTTAAATTCGAATGACTTAAATACCTAATCATACGGAAAGATGTTCGATTTCCATGATGGCACATAACTTGCTCTTTTGATAAGAAAGCGGGATTTCTTAAATTGTAAATATAGTTACTGCTATGAATATATAAAGTGTACTAAATTTCATTGAATGGACTACTTTAAATTACTTACTCTTACAATAGTTCAGTACCATGGCCAATCTCCCTGTTGTTCTTTCACTGTTTCTAACATCATCTTTAAGCAGGGACAAAGACGATTGTATACAGCCAATAATAAGCAACTGAATATCCACAGTTGATTTGTCTTGAATACCATATGTCACACGCATAGCTCGCAGTTCGGTCACTTGGTTCTCATCGCCAAACAGCAAACCTGCCGGTGATGATAAGCCCGAAAGTTCTAAGCTTTGGTGAGTCGATGACTTTTCCTTGCGAGTTATTTCCTCTCCATCTTTCATAGGTTGACTTTGCATTTTTTCACTCGAGCTTCTGTTAAAAGTTAAAGGTATGGCACTAAAATCATGAAATCTTTTTAAAGATAAGTGATTTTGCTGCATTACTTTTATACAAAATTCAATGTGTGTGTGTTTTACAAACGACCATTGAACTATTAAAGTGAACTATTGAAGTATTACTAATAAGTATCAAACTCTTTTCAGCTTAACTAACTTGCACTGCACACCTGCAATTATCTATTCATAAGATAAAACGCAGCGGATTTAAGGCAGCATGTCAAAAGCTTTATGGTTGATGTGAGGTACGTATCACCAATGGTACCACAATCATTGCGCCTTAATCATATTCACAACACAATATAAATATCTTACTACTTTAAATGATGTAGACCCTACT
This sequence comes from Cerastoderma edule, assembly GCA_947846245.1. Classification (NCBI taxonomy): domain Eukaryota; kingdom Metazoa; phylum Mollusca; class Bivalvia; order Cardiida; family Cardiidae; genus Cerastoderma; species Cerastoderma edule. The sequence continues at coordinate 40,770,986 of OX401408.1, forward strand.
TTTGCATTAATTTAACTGGGAAGACCTAAAATAAGAGCAGTTGTCAAATACATGCAAACGTGTCAAACCTTTCTCGCCGTTCATAGTCCTGTGGACAACTAAAATGTTTGTCAACAGCCTCGTGTACTAGTTTTGCAACGGATTTTGTCATCATTTCCCTGTACGATGGAAGGTGATTTTGTGCGGCCCATATGTTGTCAATATGGACTGAATGCCATTGGCCACACTAAAAAAGATGAATAAAATACGGGTGCCTTTTCTATAATACATAACGACATAAACGACTTAAACAATACAATCTGGGAAAAAAAACATACAAAAGTGTTATCATTCAAGATTGAAGTCTTTTTCATACATTGAAAATGGGCAATTTACAAAATAAAATGCATTTTTAAGCATAGGACATTTTTTTTTAAAACCTTACCATCATTTCATGATCTTTCATGTTTTGTAAATTAACTCAGTTAAGTCTGTATGTAGAATATGAATAGATTAATGCAAACAAATACATTCTTTAATCATTGTCTATTTGTTGTTCGTAATTTAATATAAGCAACTATATAACTCAAATCATTTACGGATTTAAACATGCTTTATGTAAGGTATATACTAAGCTGATATATTTGGTGTCTTGTTTCGATATCACCATAAAATCATTATTTGTATTATCAAACACATAATGTACTAAGTCGTTAGTTAGTTAACATTTAGCATACAGATACCTGGAAGCCATTAAACCCGTTTCCAGACAGTTTGGGAATGTGGATCACGACAACAACATGTACAGGACACATGTCAGCGACTGGCACCTTATTCATCTCATCTGTTATAATGTGTTTTGCACATGCAATAAGGCTTCCATTAGTGTCTCCTGAATCACACTGTATTATTAACATTCCGGGGGCATTGGTGTTTCTGTTCTTCAAATATCGCCTGTATGGTAGAAATATATATCATGTCATGGGCAGGCACTATTCATGAACTTCACATCTAAAAGTGATTATCGTCATCCGGTGAAGCAGTCAATACAACAAATAGCAATGCACAACTTGGCCCCACCTTAATTTACACCACCTGAATCATTCTGCCCATCTAAGTCAATTTTGCAATCATTCTTTCTGTGCTACAACAGTAAATCTACAAGAAAAAACGAGTCACAATGTGCACTGTTAACACATACTTTAACAAATGATTCAAATAATAAAAGAATAAAAAATGTTTTTAAAACCACTGAATTACATGTAGTAATCTTTCGGATAGGCGTCTTGGAAGAAATTAACATAATTATGCTAAATCTGTTAGAACGTTTAAAGCAATCATCCCCTCAATTTAATATTGTAATAATCAATATTCAAAATAAAACTGCATTGAACTTCGAGATGTATCAATTGTATGTCACATGCCAATATTGTACATATTTCTTATATATCATATCCACGTTTATTGGATTTGACTCATGCAAATAATTTCCCAATTCATTTGGTAAAACGCTAAAAGTGTGCTTACATGGCGTATTAAAAGGCCTTGAAAATCTCCAACAGACCGGCCAGTACATAAAACATTTTTCAAGTTACCTTATTCTGTTGCTGAACTGCTGTTCTGTATTGAAGGATGTCAGACTTTCCAGTAACGTTATGTTCTCAACAGTTACACAATCATTTGCAATGTCCTCAAGCTGATTGGAAGTAAGCAATTTTGAATGTGTTGTTATCTGTAAAAGGAACACATTACATATAGTCTTCAACAAGAAAAGGTTGTAATTTCAGAATTGTAGGTTACAGCAAGTAACTTGACACTCCATTTTTTAGAGATTAAAATGAATTTTGGCAAATACCATATCGTCACGTTACAAAACTACGTGTAAAATGTTATAAGACATAAATCACCTGAGCAAGTAGACGTTGGGACTTTTGATTCACTACCATGAAATGTAGATACTCGGCTAAACTGTCATGTCTTTGCTCCATGAAATACACATCAATCGCTGTTTGATGTCCATGCTTCCCAATCTGTCTGTCTCCATGTCGCAAAACACTTTCGGGGGTGGCACACCATAGCAACAGTGTTTTTGCCTTTGTCAGTATCTTTGAATAAAACCAAATTATTTATACAGAAGAAGATGAAAGTGTACATTGTTCCTGAGCATCAACATAGAGCTTATGTATTGAGCGTTAAACAGGGCATATTTATTTAAGATCAAACATAGGGTATGTTTTTTTTAACATTTAACATAGAGTATGTTCATTGAACATGAAACATAGGCCATGATTAATGATCATCAAACATGTCATATTCAATGAAAATAAACATAGTAAATATTCAAACATCAAATATAGGTCATGCCTAATGGACATCACACATAGGGGATGTTCGATCAATATACTACAAATATTGCATGATTTCAAGAATTTGAATTAAAGTCTCGAATTTGTGCCCCAGCCCCAAACCCCCTTCACCGTCCCAACACGAAAATGAAAATCAGAAACAATCGGGTTTACTAAAGAAGTTATCAAGAAACATAGATATCCCTTAATTTTATAAAATATTGAGGAAAAAAACATCATTGACTGATTTCAGTACCTTAAGATATTGATTTCAATGGCGTTTTTGGTAAGAAAAATTTCGCATTGGTTTAAAATAAAAGAAAAGCTTGTGTAAATTTGTTTAATATATGTTTGTTTTATCGGAAGTGAAATGTATTACCTGAGATTCAGTATCACTTGTTTCTGTTCCGAAAACATGTAGAATAATGGCTGCACAAGTGTCATCGTGATACCCTATGAATGCGTCGGATATCGTAGAATTTACCATCTCTTCTCTAAAATGAGAGGACGTAGGAGAAACAAATGGTTAGGTTTGGTTTCAGTGCCGTCAATAAAACAAATATTAAATTTACATCTTCAAATGTTATCTTTATCCAAGAAAGTTTGACAAATTATATATACCAGAAGCAATTGGTTTAAGCTAGTAACTGTTATGCAAGGACTGGTTATGTAATGTTATTTAAACTTCATTTTCCACGTCTTTAGATCAAAAGGGGTCGTGGTCTTCAACCCTTTAAAAAAGCATAATACGTGTAATATATAAAATGTCAATATATCTTTTTATACTTTATATGAGAAGACGTAGGGCAAACATTGATTAGAAATTGTAATAATAAGCTATACAATTTAATGAAAGAGAATGAAATCCAATACATGAATTAGTATTTCTGAGAAAGATATTTTAAAAAATGTGTATATGTTTTTGTGCTCTAATCATAAAGAGTGACTGTTGATAACATGTATTACAATTGCCCAGCGCTCACTTTCAGATGGTGTAATGTTTGTGTCTTTGTAGGTATTCCATTCTGAAGGGAAATTATTTATCAGACCAAATATCGATGGATTACTAGAATGGAATTTACAAAAAGTTATATATTTTTGAAGTATAAAGACATAATATACAATTTAGTGTTTCCATTAAGTATTCCTATCAGAGCCTCAAAGCTATTTAAATCTAGCAATGTGTACATTTCTTTTACTCTACTTTCTAAGTTATTTATTATTGGTTTCACCTTTTCATAAAACAAGTGAACTAATGTTTCTTCATATTGATCATAGAAGGAACATAGATTAGTTTATGCGATATTCATGTTCTAAAGAAGTACTTTGTTGGATAAAACACAATTGAAATTTTTGTTTGAAGTTATTTAACCTTGGTGTCTTTTGTCAAAAGAAAAGCATAGTTATAGATATTCTTTCCAATCGAAAGTTTGATTTGGAAATATAGAAGTTCATTAGGTTGACACGATGGTAATTCATTATCATCAACAAGCAAGTTGTAGATTAACTTATTTGGAGCTCTACTTGTTGAGATTTCGTATAAGTATATGCTAATGCTAGGATAACAGTTGGAAAAAAGTTCACCTTTTTTAAGAATTTTATTTTTTACCATAAAATTAAGAATGGTTTTCCTCAGACCGTAATATAACAATATGTTTATTCTTTTACTTGCAATATATTGAATTGATTCAAAACTGATACAATTTCCATTACTATCAAACAGATCACCCATATATCTAATTCCTTTCTCATACAATTCCTTGATGTATATAGATTTGGAGTCAATTGTGAAGTGATTATTAAAAAACGAGGGCATTTTTAAAAAGTAATCATAACAGTCAATATTGAATTTAGCAATAAGCTCAATACTCGTATAACCCTTAACACCATCTTTCCAAAAATAGTTTTTCAGTTTTCTTATGGTAACATCACAAAAATCTGTTCCAGTATGTATTTCAACCATTTCAACTTCATACTATAATTAAAACTATTCATATCAATCATTTTTAGACCTCCATCGCTATAGATTTTGATAAAAGTTGATATAAAGGATATTTGAAACTGTCGGTGTATGATCGAAATATATTTCATCGAGTGACCTTGAGAGATATATTTCACAAGTGGCGGAGCCACGAGTGAAATTTAGCTCTTAATGTCACGAGATAAAATTTATTTCGATCATACACCGAAAATTACAAATATTCTATTCATTATATACTTTATAAGTACTTTTTGCCTTAAAACGTTTGCTTTCTGTCAATTCCCTTCTTCGAAAAAACCTTTGATCGATACGGAATCCCCTGCAATGTGTGTGACGTCACACGTCAACATGACAGACTAAATAGTTCACACTAAAGAATGACAAAAAAGACACATTTTCTCTTCAATTTGAAATTGTTTCCGAGACAGTTTCCCGTTGTAGGAAACAAACTAAACAATGAAATATCTGTTAAGCATTATATAGAGATAAAAGGAATTAAGCGGTGTATATAAGTTGACTGATCGAACATAATGCGCCAAAACAATGTTGATTTTAATGGACGCCATTTTCTCTCGCCTCGCCGCTTCAAATTTTGAACTTCGAACAGTTTGCCCGGTGGGAGACAATTCAATGCTATCGCCACTTAGTACAAGACGTTTCATGTGTTAGAAGCGTTCAATAACTGAAATGGGCCAGCAAGCTTCGGCAGTGATTAATAATTTGGGATGAAACGTTGAGGTTCGTCGCCGTGGAAATTCGCTCACCAACGATTCTCCTACGGTGTATTTGGGACAGTGGTAGAAGATACATAGCTGTACAGACATGTCACAGCCGAACCAGACATGCGATACACCCAAGTTATTTATTTATAAGGTGAGAAATATATCTTCAGTCGCTCTTTACCGTTACGAACGCTGGACGTTTCGCTCTTAGTTGTGTTCGACATGAGTGGTTATTTTCATAAGTGATATCAGCGTTTGTTAACCAATTGTTGAAGTTTTGTGTTATTTGATCCAGACCATGAAAGTTAGATTATGGTTCTAATGTATATAACTCTTTTTGCATCAATCTTTCTGAAACAATGTGACAAAAGTATTTGATATGGATGCCATTTCTTTTCTCCCTGTTACAAAGTATGTATCTTGCAAAAAGAAATGCCAATCAAATCTAGATAATAAGGGTTTAAAGGGACTATGATGGAGATTTGTGCTCTGGGAGTATTAAACATTAAAAATTGGATAGGAACAGTCATTGTCATAAATCCAAACACCATCTTTATTTCTTTACTTCCATGTTGCTGAAATCCCATGTTTTCATTAAATAATGTGAAGTGAGCTGTTGTGCCTTAAGGCGCTTCTAAGGCAAAGGTGGTTTATAATAAGACACAGCAATTCTATTTTCAAACCTTATAATCATCATGTGACAACAGTTGTTTAATGTTTTCAAAGACCAACATGACAAATATCAAAAAACTTAAAGTTTACCTAGCTGTTTACAAAATAAACCCATTCAAACGGTTTTCAATATCTGCAATCTAAATTCATCTATAGCTATGATTATAAACAGGGAAAGGAAGTTGTCAATAATCTAGTGTTATATTACTTTAGAAATCTATGTTATCATTTTTTTTTCGTAGAAGACAATTTATTTTAAAATAAAAACTAAATCCCAATCTGTGAGATCTATAGTATCTTTTAAAAAAAAATCTAGTAAGATGGTGTGTTTTTTTTTTATTTCTGGATAGCATTATTACACTTAACTGACCTACTTCATGAGAATTACTCGAATTAAGGGACAACGACTGAGTTATGGCTATGTCTAATGAGTTATTTGACCCACCCCCTTACATGGGAATTAAATGTTCTTCCAGAATGAAACAAATAGCATGATATAGCATATAACAACAGTCATTGTTGAAATATGATTTCTTTAAATAAGGATATTTGGTAGAAATTATTTTGACAAATGGACGAATTGCTAATTTGGGTAAGGTAATAGGTATTCTTTTGTTACAGGAAATTATCAAATTCTCTGTAGTTGATGTTTTAAAATAAGAAATTATTGGGTAAGGAATTAAGACACTTCATAATCTTCATAAAGCCTTTTCCAAAGAAAATGATTCATTGTTTGAAGCATTTGTTGAGAAAATAGCATTCTTCTTTTGTTTGGAAAATCGGTTGTATATCAATTTTGTTGAAAAAGAAGAATTACATTTGAACTGTTTTCTATTTTCTTTTTATTGCAGGTACACTTTCATGAAGGGAAACCACCTAGATAGTATTGATGGAAACAGAAGTACATTGAACGTTGCAGCCAAGTTGGACCTGAAACAGAACAAGTTATAAACAATATCCACAGTGATATTTTATTCTACAGTTAAAGAACAGCAACTGATTATCAAGAACGTATGTGATCCCTAGTGCTTTTTATCAAGGGATATGTTCACCATTATTGTGACTTGGAGAACGAAATGATTCCAACTACTCTCATTTAAGTTGTTATACGTGTTTTTCATTATGTTATTTGATGATGAAATGACATTTTCATTCAATTTTTATAAAACTTTCCTGACCATTTCAAAATATTCCTGCTGTTAAATTGGAACTATGCATAACCCTTGCATTGTTAAACTTTGTAAAAATCTAATCCAGATTATTGGGGAAGATTTTATGTTTCAGTTTCTATCTTAACAGTATCAGCAAAGGATTTATTCTCAATCAATTTTTTTAGGGGGAAAATGTCATGAAAACTAAACATGAAACACAATACAAGTCTATAAAAATTAACAACCCTTCAGGCGATTTTACTTAACAAAATGCTTTTACCATGATGTCACATCTTGATCATTCCCAAGTTAAAAAAAAATACTGGAAAAAAAGTTTTGATTCAGAATGCCTTGTTTGAGTAAATTTCACTCATTTCAAAACAATTTCAACCAAAGTGATTTTCATTAACACATAGATCTATGAACCAAGTTGACCTGATATTGTTTATAAATAAACGTCCTTCATTATGATTTATGACGTCATTGATCTTGTGTAAAATGGGGTGCCCCATGGGGAAAAGAAAATAGTTCCTGATAATCCCACACTTTAAAACAGTGAAATTATCCTGTGATATTCCACTGATATTACAGAGTATTCCATCGAAAAGTATATAATAATGTTTAATCTTCGCTCTTCCATTCCATACAAAATTATAAAGCATGTCATTTTTTCTTTTCAAAATAGTTTCATCTGGTGTTGGAAGACTAACACATGATTGTGTTAACATTAGAACCAAAGCGACTTTACAAATTTTATCTAACCAATAGGTGTTAATTTTCGTCTGTTCCAATATGAAATACATTTAGAGATACTATTCAATTTTGGTTCAAAATTCAAATTTATTATTCTATTAATATTTACGTCGAAAGTAATGCCAAATAATTTAAGGACATTTTTCTGCGAACTTCATATGCACATCCAAGGGAGATAATAATCTGTTACCAAAGAGGTACTTGCATAGTAGCCGGATAAACGTTTTTATTCGGATACGTGTTACTGTATACGTTTTTTTCCCCAAAAAATAACCATATTATCCATAAAACAAGTAAGGGTTATGAACATATTATATATTTCTTATGTTTTTATAAATGTTTTTCAAATACGGTTACCATGAAAATTGTCATTCAAAAGAAAAATAAACTCGTCAACATATACCTTTTTTCGCATTTTGTATTTCGAGATTACATTTACTTCACATACTGAAAAATAAGAAAATTCTATGAAAGGAATTTTTGAAGATCTTGATTTATTTGTAATATACATATCAATTTTCATTGTTTTTGTCTAATACAAATATTAAAAAAAACTGATTTGAAAAATTATTCAGTTTGTAGACATTTGAAATAGCATTGAATAATAGAGTATTGAATGTGTGAATTCATATGTTTTGTATAAATAAACGTTCCAGAAATTATTTTATTACTTTTGAAGATGGTATGGTCATTTTGACATTTTTGCCCCAAACATTTGCCATGGAAACTGTCATTTTACGAAAAAACTAAATCGTCGACCTGCATTTTTCTTTTCAATTTTGAATTCACAATAAAATTCTCAATAACATATCAAATTTGAGAAAATTCAATGAAAGGATTATTTTCTTATCAAACTGCAGAATATGTCCTTAAAACGTGTTTCGCGCCAGTTCAATTTCCATTTTGTTTTTATTAAGTGTTCACTATATTTTCTTGTTCCAATCCAAATCATTTTAGTTTAATCAAAAATGCATTTTAATCCATAAATCAAAGAAAACCCACTAAGTATATCAAGTACATTGTTAAGCGATTTTTCGGATCCGTCTAAAAGTAGTGTGGTGTCGTCTGCAAATTGACTTGTAAGATATTCAGTTATTTTAAATTGTATACCCTTTATATCTTTGCATCCATTTTAGAGTTTCATACTCAAGATTGCAGAGCATAAAATGAATATCTAAGAGGAAATTGGGTCTCCTTGACGACAACCACGTTGGTCAATAAAACTATCTGAAATTAATCCGTTCAACTGCACGCTCACTTGTGTGTTATAAAAAAAAGGTTGTATCCATTGTTTAAACATAAGATCAAATTTAAAGAAGTCAAGTGTTTTTAAAATGAAGCCAAACGATAGTGAATCAAATGCCTTTTCAAAGTCAATTAATATTAATAAGCCAGGAAGGTTATCATCATCACAGTATTTCATTACATCATAAACTAGTCGAGTATTTTCACCAATAAAGCGACCTTTAATAAAACCAGTTTGATATAAGATCCCGAGGTTATTTCGTAAAAAAGGCTAAGAAGAGTTATCGCTCTCCAGTTCTTTAAAAATTGCTTTGGTTTATCATCTTTTGGAATACATGTTATAAGACAAGATTTAATACTAACTGAAAAGGAGCTTTTACTACAAAATGACCAATTCTTGGCAAGAATACTTTGTAGAAGTTTGCAGAAAAGCCATTACAACCTGGGCTCTTATCATTTGACATATTTCTCCAAGTAAATGGAACCTCCTGATAACTTAAAATGCCCCCTCAAGAGTCAGATTTTACAGCATCCAATGACAGTGTTGCAAATAGTCATCAATTTTAAAATCATACGGGCTTGTTTGCTATACAAATGTTAATAGAAATTTCGCACAAAATCTCGTTTTGATTATATATGATTTCACAATCTGGTTTTCTATAAAATTTATTGCTTTTGATGGTTTATGTAGTTTTTCAAGATTACAAAAGTATTTGACAGTTAAATTCTTATGAAACCATAGATAATTCATTTCTAGATTTATATACAGTGCAGACAATAGCCCAAGTAGACTCTGGACGAGGCGGGAGTTATGTTACGTTTCGAGGAATGCATTGTTATTTAGAATATGCAGGTACATAGATTGACAAAATTACTGAAAGGTGTGCGACAGTCTTTTTTCAATGGTCGGATGTGATTGTGGCTTCGAGAGGTTTATATTATCGGTTTCTTTAATTAGTGGCACCGTTGGGACGAAGACTCCTCCTCTTATCGGAGTTTCTTACTCCACATATCTCCCAAAGGGTCAAGACTAGGGACGAGTCTTTTCGGAGGTGGAAGGTATGGGAAATTGGGAACTTAATACATTGTAATAGAAAACATGCAGGTTCAGAAAAGGACAACACGACTGATTGGTGGTCGACAGTGTTTTTCACTAATCGGATGCGTTTGTGTCTTTGAGAGGTTTATTTGCTCGGTTAATTACATTAGTACCCGATGCTGAATAAGACTTGGTGACAGTTCTTTTCCAACAGTCCTTTCAGATTTATTGGTGATCAAGAGCAACTAATGTACTGTGAAACTCTAAGTAGTATAATAATGATCATATCAGATTGACAAAGACAAGAATTACCGCTGGTGAAGGGCCCGAGGTTCTTCTGTTTGAATAAACTCTGTTGCCCATTGCTTTAGCTTATGAGCCAACACCTGCTGCTGTGGTGACAACATTGTATCTATTGTGAGGAAGTGTTTCTCCAAGCGATTTATCAAAGGTATTGGGAACCTTTTATATACTGTTTCCTTCTCTGCTACAACAATCAGCCTATGACAAAAAACATTATATAATTACATATAAAATATGCAAACAATTTATACAAATTTTGTTGCATCTTATGGTACCAATCTTTAGTATACATGATCAATGTATTGAATTGAGTTTATTGCTATGTCATTATTTTGCTTTCGTTGTTGTCCAGATGAGTTTATTACGCTTAAATCACCCTGACAGTGTATTACCTATTATACTAGAACAAGGGAAAGACTATATTGTTTAAAAACACCCAGACAAGACAAATAACACTGCAAGTCATGCCCAATTGAAACATCTTTGGAAAAACATGCTTTATCAGCATAAACAAAGATCTTTTCTGCATTTAATCTGTATCTATAACATTCTGTGAGTGTGTTCTTGCCTAGTTAAGGGTTTGCAATCTTTTACAGTTGTAAGAGAATATTGTTTCAATCGGTTTAATGTGATGTTGGCACTTTCTATGTGTTGTGAACTCTGATTTTGATTAAATGTCCCTCAATTCCAAACGTTTTTGGCACTAGTCTGTACAACGGTTTTATAGGAAATTTCAGTCAAAATTAATTCGTGTGTAATGGCTTCTGGACACTCTGGGTTATACGGACAAATGAACGTGCCATCCCTTTTTTCATTCAAGGGCTTTTATGGAATTCATTCAGTACTAGGTTTGAAAATACTGTCTTCACCAAGCAAATTTACGGTGAAGCAATTCACTGCTATCTGGGATCGGAACAGGGTCGTCCTATCTGAAATCCCCGGTGTATTATACACCGTCTCGGATCCATGAATATGAATGAACGATCATGAATATCCCATTTCTAACAATATACAATACAGGACGTTCATTTAAGATAAATAGGCCTCGGGCCAACAATACAAATATTCAACATCCACAATGATATAAAAGTAATAGTTTGGTGTGTATCTCAAACTGATCATAGAATATGTGTTTCATTAACAAAAAAGCTTTCTTACAACAAATTGGTTAACCATTTTCAGAAGAATGTATATATCATGCCATTAAATAGGATGACCTATTCATTTTCGTATTTCATGAGTGAAAATAGATTCTTTCGATTTTACTTTATTTTCAACATATAAAGAAAGCATGTAATTCATCCTCGCTCACTGTAATATCGTTGGTAATAAGGCAGTACTATCTTCCTTATATGTTTTAAAAGGTCACCCTACTTCAATGTTTAAACTTTGGTGTGAACATCAAAACCTTGGTAACCGATGTTCCATTACCTGAATTTGTCGTCAACACGACATTTCACTCTGTGTGTTCCCAGCCCCAAGTCTACGAATTTCTTGTCACTCCAGTATACATAATACTGGTTAAGAGCATCATATAAACTCTCATACAGGCTCTCAAGGTTAAGAAGAATAACAGGACAGCCAGTCTCCATGCACACCTTGATCTTGTTAATATTGCGGCACACCTTTAAAGGAATTAACAAATAAGGAAGCATCCCTTTACTTGACAAATCTACCTCGAACTGACTTTTACCTTAACTGCAATGGACGCCCTTATGTTAAACTTAACTCCCAAGGAAATATGTGTTTAACATAGTATATTATGATGTTTCATGGTGGGCCTAGAAAATATGGCGTGCCAAAGCCATATGCATGCAGCAATATAGATCCATACTTACTAAAATAAAAAGCGTGTGTTTATGTATACCAAAACAAAATACTTTTAGTTCAGGACCGTGTCAGTCCCTTGATGATTTCTTCTAACTGTCCATTACGTGACACCAATGCATTAATATCGACAGATAGTACATATAGGTTTGATATTAACAACACCTTCATGTACTTTAAATACAATGACTTACACTATGATTCATATTTCTATCAACACTCCAACGTAAAGGATCCATCAATTTATCTATACTAGTTACAACGGAAAATGATATAAACATCTCTTCTTTAACATTCGCAAACATTTTCGAAATGTCATCCTCGTTCAAAATTACTCACTATGACAGTGCAACTTGGGTACACATATCTAATAAGTTAACTTTATGTTTGTGTAAAGCATTGGGAATGGGAAAATTCTCAAATACGAAATATGAACAACATTACCTGTGTGTATTCTTGGTCATTTCTGAAGCTGCTCCCGAAGAGGGTGATGGGCTTTATCTCTTTATCTGTCGACAGAATCTGTTGTTGCAAAATACTCAAAGCTCCATAATTTTCTGTTAACAGTAATAAGTACCTAGTGTCACTGAAATATAAAGGTAAACGGTTTTGAATTAGTATTAATTATAAAAAAAAACATATGTAATTCTGAACAAAAATTGAAAAATGCTTTTTCACAGTGGTTTGAACCACAAATACCGTCATCATGTCACAACATATAGCCATGTCGTAAGCAATCAATTGTCACACGCATTTAATTAATCAATTTCTTTTTTAAGCTGACACATGGATTATAGTGCTTGATGAATGTCGAAGTTTAAGACATATGGTTTTACGATATATGTTTCTACCAATAGGATAAAAATTCATTTTGATTACTTTGTAAATGCATCTTGGAACAACAGTTCTACATCCGTGTTTATATAAGCTATAATGGATTCTTTCCAAGGCTGTTGCTGGCGCTACACTCAGAAATCAAATATTCATTTCCTAAGGCTAATCACGTCGCCGAAGCGTCAGACTGTTTTACGAAGTTTTGGGGAAAAGGTCATTTCTTCGTTTTCTTATATTCAACTTCTTCTCTGGCAGACATAGTGGTATTTCTCATAAAAAAGATAAATATCCAAGGTTTTTAAAATTAGCTCTTTGCAATATACAAGATTCATTGATGGTCAGTCATCTGATACCATAATGGTTGTTCGCAATATGTTGTTTAATGTATACACTACAATAATGACTCACATAAGGATCGATTGACCCGTCTTAACCATCGTTATCTATTAAATTTTTGACATATCCGTTGATTTCTTTTGGAGAGAATGGATCTTCTAACACTACCTGTTGATTTCGTTTCCAGCCTCCAAGCAAGCTCTGATTAGTCCAGCACTGGAGCATTCCGGGTCCATCTCCTTTGGCTGTAAAAATGATTGACAACATTTCAGAAGATTTCCTGCATATCAACAAACGTTAATTCCATGTTAATGTTATTCAAACATGTATTTTATGACTTTTTCTTATTCATGTTATGCCTTTGTTGAGAAAGTATTGCATTTGAATGTCTAAATTTTTGTTACAGAAGATAAATGTAATAATGCCACACAAGTTTTGATCAAGCACTACTCAATTCTATTACTAATGTGTATATTATCGTAAGACATATGGTTTTATTTACATATGAGGACATATGTTTACCTTATCATCAATAGCCATGACCTTGTACAGATGTTTTGAAAAGTATGCCGATGGATCTATGTCCTCTAGACCACCAAAGTTCCGCTGAATAGCATGCATCATTTGCGGCCAGGTTGGTCTGCCCCCAGATTTCACGGCAAATGCATACACCATCTTGACCAAGCTATAAAACATATACATGCGATTAAAAATCAATATTGAAATAATGCTTCTTGTTAATTGTACGTATTTATGGTTTGCATGAGCAGCCTAAAGATGTTGTGTGCAATGGAAGATACAATGATCTGATAAACAGTTTGGTCAATGTCGTTTGCAATTTGCAATTGGATAAGAGGGGTCTGCAGGAGAAAAGATGTTGGAGGGACCATATTTATCTTTATCGATTTTCTCCGACAAAAACGTTGTAGCAAATTTACATAAAGTAATTTCAATTTCAGTGATTATCGATGAGTGCATATATTTGTTATAAATGTAACATGTTGATGCATGGGGTTTGGCTGAGCGCTATAAAAGCAAAGCCTATATAACTTTGGTAATGGCTTAAGCTATGCTTGTTTTGTGTCATACCTCGTTATCTAAGCTTCAAATGAACGTCCATAGCATCTGTGGCGACAGTTGGTTTGATACTGATCATATATCCAATTGTTTGGGTATTTTGTATAGAAGTAAGAAATTTCAAGTATGATTATAATGAGTTATCTACCTGTAGAAATCTCTTAAGCCAAAGAATTCCCTTTTTTTCATGGAGGCTTCCTTGAAAATCTCCAAATATGATTCTGCCATCGGCTTAACCAGATCAGCAATTCTTTGGTAGACATTGTCCTTTTTGGAACAAATACCTCTGTAAAGCAAATATATCAGTTTTTAAATTAGCAGACATAAGGTTTTATTAAGAAATTTTGAAGTTGACTATATCATCATGTTCCTCATAAGCATTCTTCATTTCTGAAAGAAACCCAATTCTGCATTCGGCGAGGGTACTTTAACGCACATTGTCGATTAAAAAAGGGATCAAAAGTTCAGCTGATAATGCCGACAAACTGGGTCCTATTTTGATGAATATAGAGTAAGAATGAATTAAAGGGATCTCGAAATGTTGACAAACTGGGTCCTTAATCATTTGAGCAATCCTGGTCATTATTAATCTTATCGGGTCATCCTTTTAAACAAAAGTTAAAGAGATATTTCTTTAAATTAAGAATCATTCCGACCTGGCACTTCTCGTCAGTTCCATAAAGTCAGGGACTTGTCGTTGGACTAATAAACCTCTGTTCATCTTAGCCGGGTCTAAGGCCCAGTTAGAAATCCCGATGAAAGCAACCTTTAAACAAAAGTGAAAGTCACATGTGTCATAGTCGGCACATATCTAAGTACAAAACAAAACACATCAATATTTGAAATCTTTCTTTATGTACCAAAACATAATTTTCGGGTCATTTTTTCAGTATCTTGTTTGTTTAAGCGTTATCAAAGTGTTTGTGGTTAGAAAACAGTAGTTACTATTGCTTTTATGTTATTCGTAGATGATCAATGGTACCTTATTCTATAGTAGAAAGTGTCGTGTTTTGTTTGTAATTTATAAGCAATTAAAGTCTAGTGAGCAAGAATAATTGAGGAAGGAAATGCAAACTAATATCACCAGTAGAAGAACATTTGTCTCGTCCTTGAAGTCTGTGTTTGTATCCAACGTATCTTATCAAAACAAGAAATGAAATAAAACGGTTACATGTAAAATGAACAAAAGTACAGGCTTTTAAGCAAATTTATAAACAAATCGTAAATTAGACTTAACGTAAATGAGCAAAAGTATCCACATTTGTTATTCTATTGAAACGTTAGTTACATACACCTTTTTGTTTTTTAGTGTTTTCCTCTACAGAAAAGCTTATATACCTTTTTGTAGTTTTCTGGGATGTCATCGCCAGAAGACCCATCTTCCAGAAGAGGATGTAAAGTCTAAAAAATAACCACATGATTTAAAAATCATTATCACCAAACCAAATACCTTTTCAATATCTTTACTTACAAGTTGCTGAACTATTTTATTAAATACTGTAAAGTGAGCCTTCGCACCTGTCAGTGCTTCTATGAGAACATCTTATATCTAGACATAGGGATTCGCTTTCGCACACCTTACAATCGTCCCGTGAAACGAGCAGTAAAACGTTTTCATAGACACACATGACGATGGTATCTAAAAGTCAGACCTCTTATTAGAAGTTGTTTACAAAGAAATTTTCAAATGGTTTGGACATTTCCGCTATAAAAAGTTCTATATTTATTCTGTATGGTTATGAACGGTGTTGGAAAAACTTTCAATAGTCGAGGCTTATGTTACTTTAGAAATATATTTTGTCATTAATCGGTAAAAGAAAGTTTATTTTGAAAATTCATGAAGTAAATAGGGGATATCAAAGAGAGAGAACAACACTGTCATAAGTGCTACCTTACCTTCAATGGCATTCTGGGACTATCTTCTGCTAAGCCTACTTCGTCTAGTACAACCACCGACACAAATGTTTCCAAATCCTTGTCTTTTTGGAATTCTGCACATTGAACAAACGTGCCTACAATCGCATCAGCTGTTGATAATGGACTGCATTGAAACGACACCATCCGTGTCTACAATCAGGAAAGCCAAAATTATCAAAACAGTTCAAGAACATTTCCTTCTATCACTATAACCATATTACAAAACATTTACTTGGAGTAAATAGGCCACTAGTCAAAAATGCAATTATACGAAATCAATAATAATATAAAAGTTAGTTTGATGCGCATTTCATACTGCCCCAAGCAGATATGATATATTGCAAGCTTTTGTATGATTATCGTATTAAAGAATAACGTGTAGATTATGCTTGTTAGGATGAGCTCTACACCATGATTGGAGAAGGATTCTTCCGATTTGTATCTATTTTTCACACAAGAAATAATGCACAACTCATCCGCGATCTTTGTAACATCGTTGGTATTTATTTCATTTAACTTTATTTCCTCTAGTTTCTAGAGAGTTTAAACATTACATTTTACCAATAAAGGAATAGCAAAAAAATATATATAACAAATCATGCAAAATTACATAGTACAAGACATCAATGGAAAAAAAAACAAAAAAAAAAACACATAATTCCTCAAAGAAATGTGAGTAATTGGCCTAAAAACTATGGTCAGTCTAGAATTAAGTATAATATAATTTAACATGTACATGTCCATGTATGCATAGACGCACATCCATACATGCACGCACATATACACATACAATCACATGTGCACATGAACATACATATGAACACCAAATTGTATATATGCCTACATAGATACATAACGACTTAATTATAGATGCACATGCATACATGAACATACATATAAACACACATACGCACAAAGACACATACATACTAACACACATTCGCAGACACTTACTCATTTACTCAAAGTACACATATGTATACAAATATACCCAAACGAAAATATATAAACTGGCATGAATGGCAACAGCGAGCTAATTAGATAAACCATTGCTTTAGTTGTTTTTAGAAAGGTAACGTATCCCAATTCCTTGGGAGATCGATGTTTAACCAAGTCAATATATAATTAAACGTGCTGTCACTCTCCAAAACAAGTTTATTCGTCCGTTGTCATCGTTTGATTTAAGCACTGCATAGCATTAGTAAGGTTGTCGGTTCGAGCCAATTTCAAGAAACCTAGGCCAGCATTTAATACACTTCATGTAATAATCAATTGTTAAGGGTAATGCCCGGCATTCCGCAATAACATTTGTTTAACTTGCATATGTATCAACTCTGAATAAGATATTTTTACCACATTCATAAAGAGACGCTTCTCGTGTATTCATATCACCAGATTTCCGCTCCATGTGTTAAAATAAGTGTTAAGCATAACTTCATTTTTTAAAAATATTCATCGTACGTTACATTCAAGATGGGATTTGTTTAATTTGATACATCATTTATATATTTATGTTGCGAACTAAAGCTTGGCAGTATGCCATTAATATGGTTGTGTAACTAATAAATCCATTATGTATTGGTAAACAAATGTGATATTTATAGTTTACCTTTATGCTACTGATTTTTATATATCTGAAGATGACCTAGGTCTAGCTAGCCAAGTCAATTGACCACATTATCCAGCTTGTCTAAAAGCCTTTACGTTCAAATGATTTTTACGAAAACGTGCAAAAGTCTGATTTCGTCCCTCTTGTGGTTCTCCAATAATAGTAATGTATCAAAATAGTGTTACTGATATGATCCTAAAGGGTTACCAAAGATTTAGGGTTAAAGCCAACGTGCAAATGGGAAATATGGATGAGTTTTTATTAGAGCTCTGCATACGTTGTTTGTATAATCTGCCTTTCTGTGGTACCGTATCCACGTAATTCAAATGAATATTGCGTTCATCCGAAAGTTGCCTTTTCAACAACAATGTGAAATGGAAGGTGGTAGGCCTATCATATTTCCACTAATTTAGAGTAAAAAGTGTTTGTCAGTAACGTTATCTCTTCTTAAGTAGATGAGCTGGAAAGGCAAACCTGTTTTAATTCCCTGAAGAAATCATTCTTTGATGTCTTTCCCTCCATCGCATCGCTTACGATTGTTTTGGCAAGAGATTTTGAACTCCCTGGTTTCCCAACCAGAAACAAAGGAATTCGAAGTTGTATGCATATGATCATCATGAAGACGTTTTCCTTGAGAGCGATGTTTTTCGCAATGTTTTCTGCAAGGTCAATGTTGTCCATAAATACGTCTTGGCAGCTTCAATTAAAATAATTTTAATGAAAATTATATATGTACAATACATAAGTGTGATTAAAGATAACAAACAATGCATATCGTACAACTTCTATTGAAAGTTGTGTGGTCATGCTCATGTAATGCTAGTGTAACACGTTTACATTGTAGAAGCTTTCTGCGAGTTCCGCAATAGTGAAGAGTGACCCAGAAGTACCATTAAAATGAATGTCTACCAATAAAAGTAAGGTCAACCAATATGGAACGTCCCTCCGGAGAATCAATCATTAAGCTAGTTTTTTTTTTAATCAGCAATGAATGAAAACCATGTGTATCCGAACAAATGTTCCAAAATCTGAACAAGTATGTTGAAGCAAGTAATGGAAAATGGTTTAAAACATCATTCTCTCGTCACCCTTTTATTGTTGAAGTTGTTTTTGCATCAAGGTTTTCTCATGTGATTCTAACCATATAGCACACCTTGTTCGGAGCGGAGGTTGGGTGAAGACTACATATAACATTCTGTATTGCCACATGTCTGGAACTTCTAGATATATAAATAACTAACCAATATATTTCTGATGCCATCTGCTTTGACCCTTGTGGCAGACGGAATGGAGCAGTGAAATATTGCGCAACATGTTCTCTGTATTGTCCGCGTCTGGTAAGACATGCATGGTAACAAACACCTAGTGCTAACACTAGTGACCGTGTAAGGTCATCCAAACATTCATCCCGTTCATGGTGCTGTATAGAATGTAAAATAGTCTATGGTCACACACAAGCACGCATTCGATCGGTTATTTTTAATCAATGCATCTGTTAGAGAAAATACATTATCATTGGTCAAACACATTTTTACATATGCATTCGTTCTTTATCATCATTGTATATCCGTGCACATGGCATTATTGTGTGTATGGTATTTCGCCTGTGAATTGCAACGCTAGGTACAACGCCCTGCTGCACCCAATTGTATAAACGTTGGTTAAACTTAACCAAATGGTTAAATCCTGGTTAACTGTGAATTTCTGGTTAAAATGTCGGTTAGCTCTTGTATAAACGTTGGTCAAAGTTAACCAACGTCGATTTTCTGGTTAAAGTTAACCCTGGTCCTGAGGTCGGTTAACTTTTTGGTTAACTTAACCAATTAAGAAAACACATAGATAATAGCTTTTGTTGAATCAATCTCACAATGATACACACAATTTTAATGCCAGGACTGACAAAAAATGAGAGGCTGCAGTTATTTGAGATCTAATATGACTTGGGAAAACTGTCATAATATGCATATTTTCCACCACCATAACTTAACGCAATCATGTGTGCGTAACACACAATACCAAGCTAATAATATCAATTTTAATTTGGGCAGTAAGACACATGTACTAGTAAAATATGCTATTATTCTAACACTCTAATCAAACGTATACATGTTAACATGTGTGCTCGCTCTTACACACTATTTAAATGTGTTTGCCTTTTAAAATCACGGGATATTTTTGTCTGTGAACAACAAAATCCTTGGACAATTGTTCCAATATCTAGACGAAAAGAGATCGTATTCCTTCATGAGTAATAAATCAATATTCCCCGTGTGGTACCTCAAATGCACATGTACATTTAGAGTGTGACGCGATTGGACGTTGCCTTGGTACGATGTAAACAATTGTACTTTTATCGATGTTTCCAAAAAAATTATGGCGAAGAATGGGATAAATCGCCTTTAATCTGTTTTGTATAAAAGTTATTCCCTTGAATATCTTAAAATAAATATTGCTTTATTTTGTTTCTAACATTGTACAACAATTTTTCCAGTGTTTAATGTTAAAACTATCTTTAAAATAGCGAACTCTTTAAGCCTAGGTTAAGATTCAACGGCGGTTCGGGAAGAGTTTAGTCAAGAAAATCGAAGGAAGATGACATTTCTGTCTTGATTTCAAATGACAAAGGAAATCAAGAGTTTCTCCATGCATCTTTACATATGCTTTAGATTTGTATGAATTAATTCTAAAACTCTTTGTGTTATAATCCCAGGGGCCTTTTTTCCATATTGCGTCCACGGATAGTTTCGTCACCATTCATGCATGTCAACATAGACCGAAAATTGGAATCTCCATTTACTTGGAATGCATGCTCACCGCAAGCTTAATTTCTTACATAGTGCAACTTATCTTTGTTTCATAACCAATTATGCTTTCTTTTTGGATTGTAACTTCGTGTTCAATGAAGTAAACGAATTAAAAGAAGTGAAGCGGTGAAAGATTTTTGAGTTATTTTGTTGCATTATGGGATATATTGGTAAAAATAACTTGTGGTTAACTCTAACCAGTTTGGTTAGCTAACCACTTGGTTAAATACTGTTATACAAACGGGTTAACCAGATTGGTTAGCTAACCCAAATGGTTAAAATTTAACCCAGGGTTAGCAGTTAACCGTGGGTTAAGTTAACCAACCTTTATACAATTGGGTGCTGTTTGGTATGGACTTTCCGTGTTATCATTGGAAGTCTAGTAGCTTATTTGTAGACCGTTGATGCTACTTTTTATTACCTTGATAAACTTGTTCTCAACAAATGAGTGAAAAAGGATCTTGAGTTTACAAAGACCCGATTATCAATTTAATGAATCAATACTAATCTAATGTGAAAAGAAAAAGATACTGCTAATTAACCTATTTCTTTAGAAACATAATTCATCAACACAGTTTGATCATTTAACTACAAAGTTATACAGAAAATGATCTAGCAATACCTTTTCCATCATTATTTCTGTCTCGTCACCAGCACTTTGATAAACATCATCATCAGCAGCAGCATTAACAGCATCTGTATTGTCCTCTTGATCTTCAGCTTCACCATCATTTTCTTGATCATCAGCTTCACCATCATTCTCTTGATCATCAGCATAACCATCATCTGTATTGTCCTCTCGATCTTCAGCTTCAACATCATTCTCTTGATCATCAGCTTCACCATCATCCTTACTGTCGTCATCATCAGCAATGTCCCCGTCATCACCATTATTGTCATAATTAGATTCATCATTGCCATGAAATGGATTGTAATCTCCTTCATTATTGCCTGTGTCTTCTGATTGAAGTTTGGCATCCATCAGATTGAATAATGTTCTGGTACCGTCCCTTTGCCTATAGAACCAACTCATAACCAGCAATGTCCTTTCGACGTCACGAAGAGACACGAATTTGCACTCATCCTGGCAATAAGGAAAAACGCATGTTGAAAAAACGAGGAGAGGTAAAGAAAAACCTTGTTTGACCCCAAACTACGGTTTTAACTAGATATATTGTTTCAAGATATACAAATGTATAATAAAAACTAATAAGGATGCAGACACATGATTGTTTGAATTCTGACTGTACTGTCAAACAGGTTTACTGTGCGTTGGTATAGTGAATGTCTTGCTTGTGGCTCTACAAAGCTTAACAAACCCTTATGTGTCTGTTCACATGGTGTAATCACTCTCCAATTGGTACAAACTCAACAAGGTTAGATAACACTGACAAGACGTTACTTATCTGTTTACCTTTTGTTTCCTCATAAAGGCTTGGGAAGCAGTCAAAATGGAGCTAAGCACTTCATCCAACTTCGCAACAGATGGTAGCATGCCTGCTTGCATCTGTAAACCGTAAAATTGCATATAAGAACAGTGTTTCAATAAGTGTTTCAATATAAACAGCAATTTATAAAAAGAACAACTTTCCCCAAGTGGCATATTATTCTACGGAACTTGTACAAGACATATTATTTCAACAAAGAAAATTAAACAAATGAAGACATTTAGGTAGGACTATTTCATGATATTCATTTTATAAATCCTTGATGGGTTTCCACGAATGCTAAAAAGCAACAGATGTAAATAGAGAAACGAGATCAAAACATGAAAGAAAAATCAACATACATGCCGTAGGACCATTTGCTTAATGTAACTTTCCTCCACATCAATGTTCAACTGTCCAAAATCCCATACTAGAGGTAAAAGACTATTTGGTAGAGGCTGTACTCTATAAACAAGCCGTCTCATCGGAACCCTGCCAAACCTGTCCTCCGTCTCATCCGCATCCACATGGTAGCCTAGTCCTGCCTGCTCAAGCTGTTTTATCAATTCATCCGAATGCCTTTCAAAGAAACAGAATTCCTTATTTTCGATGGCCATAAAAAATAAATTCAAAGGTCGTTATCAATTATGTCGAATGTATAAAGCGATGCCTTAGTCGCAGCATGCAGTAACTAATCCACATTGCCTAAATACCAATTAAACTTTCAGTTCTATGGTCTTCTGATTCCATATAATATAAATCAGTGGAAAAAGGTGGACATCGATTAAAGAGTATTAGTATTAGTAACCAATTAGCCATGCCATAAGATGTTTGAGTTTGAGGATATATACAGCCTTGTTGTCAAGATCATTAAAAAATGTGATGCCTTTTGATTTTATCGAGTCATTTCAAACTATGCTTGACATATGTGACTGTTACATTGTCAGTCTTTCATTGGATTTGAGGATGGTGTTGAAGGTTGTTTATGTTAACATCACCCCACGATACAATACATAAGACCTGTCATTTTAAACACTACCTCAGCAAGTGTAAGCTCAACTTAAACAAGTTGAGATTTAGAAACTAACTGGAATTGCGTAAACATAGTATATCACCGTGATAACCTTCGCAGCGTAAACATTAAAAAGGCAGTCCAATATCAGGATAAAATGATATCTTCTTAACATATTGTGGGTCGCCACATTGGATAGCTAGTTTAGGACATATAAGAATGAGTATCGTATGATATCGGCAAAGGGAGACCACAACAGATTGGTTCAGTTTTTAAACAACCTTTGGTTCAGTATATAAGTACCTTCTCTAGCAAAATATATGTTTCAATTGGAAACACCATATTCTCTACGGAAGATTAACAGACTTTCGCTTAAATAGGTTACACAAAAATTAGGTTACTCTATGTTGTTTTAAAGATGTAACTTAAAAATACCTAAACGGTTTAAATTAAATAAATTGAAATTGATGTAAATATTGTGTTGAAGTAATTGTTAGAAGAAAGAAGAAAAATGTGAAACAAATTTATCATTGTTCTTAGGTTTACAGATAAACTTACTTCCTATAAGGATTACAAGCAGCTACAATCTTTAGGTTCTTGGACAAGCCACGCCTGTCTCCATGTACCGTTCTGTCGCAGAGAATCTCCTTTATCAGTCCAATGCATTCGGTTGTATTTGCCTCATCAAAAAATAAAACTGTAAACATTTCGCTGCCGTGTTCCACAGCATTCTGGTGTGCCAATTTTGATGCGGCCAATGTCTTTTTGATAATGTCCGAATGTGTTGTCCCTCCGTGAACCTTAAACCAACAGACGCCACTTAAAGAAGCCTTATGGACATTTTCTACAGTTTTATAGGAAAATAATCCTTTCATAGAATTTTCTAAATTTTTGATACGTTATTCAAAAATCTATTGTGATTTCAAAAATGAAAAGAAAGATGGAGGTCGACGAGTTAGTTTTTTTGTAAAATGCCAGTTTCCATAGTAACTGTTTTGAGCAAAAATGTCAGAATGACCATACCATCATCAAAGTCAATAAAATAATTACTGGGAAGTTTATTAACACAAAAAAAATGACTTCATACATTTAATACTTTATAATTCAATGTTGTTTTAAATGACTACAATCTGAACAATTTTTGTAATCCAAATCAGTTTTTTGAATATTTGTATTCGAGAAAAAACAATGAAAATTGATATGTATATTACAAATAAATAAAGCTATTTAACAATTCCATTTCATAGATTTTTCATATTTCTCAGTATGTGAAAAATCTTAAAAAGTTTATGTTGACGAGTTTTTCTGTAAATTAACAGTTTCCATGATAACTGTATTTGAAAAGCATTTATAAAAACGATTACAATAACTAAATTTAAAGCTTGGGCCTATTATGCATGAAAAATATATAATAATTTTAATAACCTTTTAAAGTGTTATGGATAATATGATTATTCTTTGAAAAAAATTGCATATAGTAAATTTCATCCGAATGGAAACGTTTATCCGACTACTATGCAAGTACCTCTTCGGTAATATATTATTATCTCCCTTGGATGCGTAGATAAAGTGCGCAGAAATATCTACCGAAAACGTCCTTAATAAAGAAACCGACATGATTGCATCATTGAGACATTTCAGGTTATACTGGTGCATCTAGAAACGAAGTCACGGAGTGGAAATATGACTTTTCACCATGTCTGCAATTGACTGATACCATCAATCAGATGCGAGTTTGACCACGATATGGGACATAAGTACGCACATTCATATAAAGCACTCTTATTTGTTCGTTCCTAAGTAAGATTGTGAATCAATTGCGATATAAAGCACAAATATTCACGTTTCTTTTGAAATTACGTTTTGTATCAGAATGATATGCTGTCTGAGGCCGGCTTATTCAAATAAACAATTAAAGTGTCTTGCGATTCTTCTTTAGGAGATTGGCTGTAATTGTTTGTTTGACTAAAATATTACCTTCATCAAAACCATGTTTTGCACTTCATCTTTCTTCCAACGAGGGACTTGAAGTGCACACAAGAATTTTATGAGCCTCGTCTTTCCACACCCCGTCTCTCCCATTACAAGAACAGGTATATCGCATCTAAATTTAAATCATATGAAGGACTAAAGATAAGGTACATATACGAGCAAGTATGTATATAATTTATATTCTGTTATTAAAGAATGAATACCATAATAATTTATTCATATATGGATTAATTTATCAACATTGAGTTAAAGTATTTTAAATCATTGTATCTAAGTGTCAGGCCATGGCATTGTGTGCAGTTTGATACGTATTAACCTAGATGATGAGTTCTTCGACAAAAGGAATGACAGTTATGGTTAGTTGCTCAAAATTTGATTACGTTGTCCTATATATTTTCAGAACAATGTTGAATCGTTTACTGTTTCTTTTAAAGTAATTAGTTTCATTTTTATCGATTATGAAACACGATTTTATTATATGAACCACTCTTTTGATTTTCCATCCTGGACACATAACCAGTACTCATGCCAAATGTGGACTAGTAAAATGTCGAAAGGTGGACCCAGCTTCTCAAGGCATACGAATTAAAAGCCCTAGTGGAAGTGTTTGACAGGCTTTGCCCTAACGATTCCTGAAATGGCCCCTATATATAAAGCATAAGGCCATGGATGTGGTGAATGAACTGAGAGAGACATCTATGGACGTATCTAATGTACAAGTCACCGTTCATTGGGCATATTGTCGGTTAAGATAAGGTTAGTAGTTACCCAATTAGAGTATTATATACATATATATATATGCATACACATTAAATCATTTCAAACATAGAAGGCGTGTAAAGATTTTATTTTCTCTCAACCTCCCCCTCCCCCTCTCCCCCTCTCTCTCCCTCTCTCCCTCTCTCCCTCTCTCCCTCTCCCCCTCTCCCCCTCTCTCCCTCTGTCCCTCTCTCTCTCTCTCTCCGTTAATCTGAAAACCTTAAAAGTAATTGAAAAAACATTTGTGCGATAGTTAACCAAACCATTAGAAATCTCAATCAGGGACAATAGAGCTCAAAATTTACAGTTTGTGAATTTGAGTGAGTTAAAACATTTATAGTTGAATTGCTCTTTTTTTTAACAAATTCCCACCCATCTGTGCTTATTTCCATCTTTGCATGACATATTTTATGTTGGTACAGTTTACCAAAATTGACACAATAAAAGGCATGCCAGACCTAAAACGCATGTAAATAGCCAGTATCTTTTTGACGTTGTCGGTGGTCAGCTCATATGTACTATCTGGGTCATGTACGTGTTTCATACCAATAACAGAACACAACTTGTAAAGCTTCTCGATTCTGGAATATGAAAATGGATTAAATGATGAAAAGGAATCCAGGCATTTAATTTTAAAGTGAAGCAATAAGATCTTTGGGTCGCAGATGCATAATACTCTGAAGCGAATGATCCTCCTCAAAATGACACTTATCAGAGTTGAACTAATAACACAGACAATTGGGACAATTGATTTCAGCTAGTAAAGTTTCTTTTAGAAAATATATTGAAATATGGATTTCATTCGATTCATGTCACTGTAAATTATCCCAAATAAGCAGCTATTTTAGGCAACGATTTTGAGGTAGAAAGTGGTTTAGGTTCCCCTGCTTCGAAGCTTATGTTGAATGTCTTACTAGACTATTTAAAGTTTGTAAAAGGATTATAGGCACGTTTGCTTTATAAAAAAAACCAACATGAATCTCCATTCTAATCAGGAGTGATGAAATTCTGCCCAAATAGTCTTGCAGTTAGCCTTTACATATAATAGAATGTGTTAATAGCATGTGATTATCAATATTATAGCAGTGTCGACATTTTTGTAATTATATAACTGATTTACTGAGAATGTACTTCGCCAGGCGTCTGAAGTGTCTTTCAAAAGGACAACCTCATGACACAAATGGAGCTCTTGGGGCTCGAACCAATGACTCTAGGCTTACAAGTATGCATTTTGTCTATGCAGGATCTGGAACTATCGGTTGTTTGGTTTATGCAGACATATTTCTTTGATAAATTTTCAATTGAATTCGATTCATTCCTAATTTTCAAAATGGGTAATGGGCTGAAAAGTTCAACAAAAGTAGTTGCTTAACTTTCAAGAGCATCCTGATAAACTATGACAAGAAAATTACTCAAAAACCAAAACTACGATGAACACACTTTAAATCGCTTCAAGGACGAGATTTTAAACCGGTTTCACATTCTTTAAGCGAGTTTTGTATGAAATGAAGTTCATTATCATTTCGTGGAAGTTCCAGAAACCAACCTGTTTAGGTCATCAAAGCGCTCTCTAATCGGTACTAGATTTCTTATCAGAGCATAGTAAAGACGTTTAGTCATCACTCTTCTCTCTAAAACAGCCCCCGTCTGTCCATCAACCAGATCTCCTGTATCAGGGTTTATATAAAAACCCAAGAAAGTGAATGTCTTGTCTGGATTGAAGAACAGGTATGGGTGTGGGCTGAAAAATAGGTGTTTGCTAGCATTTTACATTTTTTCAATTCGATAACCAATAAAAGCTCAAATGATTAAGTTGTCTTCTATTATGCTATGGAATGGTAACAATGATTAATTTTCTTTTCTTACAAACTATATTAGTCAGATTTTTTAAAAACGAAAAATATGAACGGACTAGATACCGTTCTTGTCATGATGGTAAACATGATAGATGTTCGTAATCTGCAATGAAGAAGTATTGTATAAAACCAATTATATTTCGTATTGAATAATTCTTAATTCGATGTTTTCTGCAAATACTTTTACCTGGACTCCCATGTTCGTCTTATTTCAAAATGCCGCAAGACTGTCTCGTCACTTTCCCCATCACTTTCATCATATTCTTCATCCTCATTTTCGTCAGTATCTTCATTTTGTTTTAAAGTTGTTAAACCTGGTGTTTCTTCACTCATGTTAAGAGAACGTGTAGAAAAGTCCTAAAAGTAAACAGTGTCAATATAAGACAATGCATTTTGAATCATCAATAAAAAGATGTTGGAATATTGCAAACGAATCTTCTTGGTAGGTTGTTTTACTTAGCCCATTCTTCATTAGTATTCAAAAATGTAATTTATCCATTTTTTAAGAAGTATTGCACTGTTCCCAGGATCCAAACCAGTACTATTACTTTTGACATATCAAATGCTTTCCTGAGATTCACTAGAACTCTACCCTAAGTTACCCAGGAGAAGCATAGTTAAACTAAAATATTAATGACACGACGATTAACCGTATAAAAGACGGCTGTCCATCTGTACCCTTTACGATGCCATAACATCAAGGAGAGGACGACTGATGTCCTTATACTGCAGACAAATTTCCGATTCTAAATATAATGTTCATAAGAATGAGAGATTGTATGGTCTTTCTTTAAACCGTGTTTGAATTGTTTAAGATCGGGTTGATGCTATTTGGCATGGATTATGACCCCTATTAGTATAATAGTCAAATAGCTTAGATCTTTATACTTATTAAATATTCCTTATCACTGTTTACCATTGACATCTGCAGAAGCGACTTCAGCACAAATTTTGGAAATCCTGGCAAATCCATGGCCGCAGCATCACCAAGAAAATTGTTTTCTTCGTAATCTTTCAGTTGCACGTTGAGGAACCAAATGAAGTTCCTCAATTCTGACCAAGACGGGTCTTTAACACCACAGTGTCTGAAAATTTAAATAAAATAACTGTTTCAAAATGCTTGTTCTTGTTTGTTGCTTATTAAAAACGATTTAACTAATTAGAGAAAGTGTAATTACATAAGACAAAGTCGATATTTTATTACCACACTATGAAAAGTTGCCATTCATACTTTATCAATTTCTTACTGGTTTGATTGGCGTGTTTCACCAAGATAATTTTACCGTAGTTTACTCGGACAATGTTGGTCAGTGTACCCATCCATGTTCATGAAATTTATTTGCCAGCACAGCTCAATATTCTTTCCAGATCGCATAATTACTAAGTAACATATTTTATGTATGCATTTAAACCATGTATTGTTGTTTCACAAGAGTAAGAAAGGAGTGTTGAATACCTCACTAATGTTTGTAAACATAACTGTTGGTTGCCTTTAACAATTTCTGGCTCAACTTTGCCATCCTCGCTGCCTTCATCAAACTTTAAAAGATACTGGAATGGTCTCTGAACATGATCACTTTGGAATATTTGTCTGTCAAACAACTGGTCGCTTGGGTCATGGTCTTCAAGAAAAAAATACATTTTTGAGGATTTCTCTTAAGAAAGATACACTGTGTCAAAAGTTACTGAATTTCTACGACTGTCCTTGAATCTAAGAGCACTAGGCTATGTGTCTTAAGTGTCTTCCCAAAAACCAGCGAAAAGTAATACATAAAAGGAAATCGGGATTGTCTCTTGATTTCTGATCAGTATCGCATCAGCTTATGGCACCGAGTCGACAAATCTAAGTTTATTTGCATTATGTGTTTGAGTTTTAAGTTAAGTTATATTAATCCATTAGAATATCAAGACTAATTTAGTACATGGATGGAAGTTGATTCAATGAACAGAATATAAAAAATAACAACAAGAAGTCAAAAGTTGATAACTTGACGATCTTCATGCAGAGAATGTTACAATCGTGAGAAATAAATTCAACAATCATATAATAAAATCAAACCTGCAATCACTCAAATGATTGCTCAATGCTCTTACAAATGATAAGAAACACATCACGCTGATCGACTATAAGTAGGTTATCAGGCAATTGTTTGATAAGCCGCAAGATATAGGGAGCCCTATGATGTGAAAGACATCGTGATTTCATATTCCAATGCACAACCATTAACCAAAACACATCTCGACAAATAGTTAGCCTTTTATAAATAGTTCAAAACGTTTTGTACGTTCATAAGCACTAAATGGTATTCGTTGGAAAATCTTGACTTACCTAGATGTAACTACTTGATTAAAACAAAAAGGTAGGCTTGTATAACAATTACCTCTTGGAGGATTTCCTTCATACACAGCCAATGATTCCAGTGGTCCCCTGCATGTTATCGATGGTAAGATATGTAACATGCGATGAAAATAGTGTTTACTTTCCCTCTGAAACACAAAATAGTAAAGTTCGAGTTTGGAAATCACATTATTTCGCTGCAAGTCCATGTAACTAGTAGCCATTTTAGAAGTCAAAATTTACAAATATAACGATACGTGTGGTTTGCTTCTAATTCTTTGATACCGTTCTTAGGAACTTAAAATTATAGCAGTAGTGTGAAAGATGTATGCAAGACTTACTTTCTAGTTGATGCTTAAAGTTGCCTAATTTTGCCATATACCACCCCAGATAAAAACAGAGACACAACAAAACAAACTCAGACACTATCCGCAATTCAAGTTTAACGACTCAATAAAACTTTGAATGCAACATTTTGTCGTCTTTGGAGACTTATTTAGAATCCACGACATAATTAAGTACACTAAAATATATTGCTAATAAGATACAAAAGAAATGTTTTCAACATAAACTAACCGTGTCCCGTGTTGCTTGGACTAAAAGGGGAACAGTTTCTATTAAGTAAAGATCATTCGGGGATCTCCTCCATACATAGCCACTGTTGTCAGTCAAACATCCTAGAATTATCAAGTTGAACAGCAAACTGTCGACACCGTGCTCTACCTGATGAATATGGATAGACACATACATACATCTAAACTTTAACATCAAATTTTGTTTTACAGATTAACATGTATACGTACAAGTATATTTTAGTACTGACAAAGTCATCTCAACCGTTGGCATCTGATCCCAGTTTGCTTCATACAAAAGAACTCGTTTTAGATAGATTGCTTAAATAGCCAGACCTCACCTTATGTATGTATGTATTGTGTTGTATACTGTTTCGATCTCTATACGAATAAAACTGAGCTTCATAAAGTCTGACTTGCAGAGTTGATATTTAGTTACTCGTTCGTTTTGGGATAAAGTAAATGTATTGTTAAATAAATAGTGTTATTCCCAAAAGTAAACAATCCTTCTTTTCAATGTGTTTTTTCGCCCGAACCATACTTTAGCAGTGGAGTTGATCTAAGAATAGTAACAATTTAGTCAGCCAATGAAATTCATCGATTGTTTACATATTGAAACAATTACACGGTTGTTAAATTTTAAAGACAATTTATTTCCTTCCACTTCCAAACTGCCACCCGGCGCCTCGAAAGGTCACTGTCAAACCTAAAAGTTACGTGAGAAATGATCAGTGTAAACAAAGAAAGGTTCGAAAACAGTTAAATCGACGATCAAAGGAAGTAAAATGCCTTCCTTTGTAGAATCATATGAATAAAATCAATCAATCACATCGGTGTAAGCGAATAAAATCAATTTAAGTTTAATGTTTTGCTCATAGATGTGATGGAAAGAACGCCATGTGTGATCTTCTTAAAAGGGCCTTGTCAAGCCAATGGTTAACCTTTTGACATTGTTCTAGCCTTCTTGGATTTTTTTCTGAAAGAGAAATAACCTTTTCAGCAATACGGGAAGATAAACAATCAAACAAGATGACGGTATTTTTTAGACACCTACAATATTTAGACATGGTGATATCTGAATGGTTTCCAATCTGTTGTTTTGACAAATTGCATGTGTTGAAAACACATTCTTTATGTTAATTATGTTGAAATATTCAGTGATATGTTTTTTCAACACGTGCCATCCCACCTCCGATTGGAATGTATATCTACCTCTTGTGCTATATCTAGATGAAAGATTCTGCAAATAAGTTTCCCAGGTTCGGTGGTATGATTCAGAAGTTTCTCCATGACCCATTGTGTGTCTACCTTCTTTGTATAGATCGGTACAGACACGCTGGAATCATTGCCATCAACTTGGGTAACGACTTTACTAGTAGTCTGGTTTGAAGGCAGGTTCAGGAGGTCTTCCTCTCGTCTAGCCTTATAAAGCGTCTTTCCAACACCGGATCTCGTAGATTTGATCACTCTTACGCTTGATCTGGTTGGAAAGGAGACGAAATAAGGAGAATAGTCCATATTGCTATGCTTGTTGCATAGATTTTCTTTGCTTAATTGACGATTGATTGATTAATTAATTGATTGCTTTCTTGATTGATTGATTGAATAATTGGTTGTATTATATTCTCCGTGTCGCATGCTTTTAGTTATACATTTACCCCAAAGATAGTTTCAATCTCCTTGTTCTGGATAATCTTGCAGGGATAGCAAAATCAATTGTCCATATGTCCCAGCCTTGACGGATACCCGAATGTTTAATGAAAACTATTATACAACCATCATACAGACACATGTAGTAAACGATTTGGATATTTACCTTCAAGTAAATCTATATCACTACTGCCTTCTTGTCATTTTCAGGTAGGTTTGATAAGTAAATAAAGACCACTTGGTCATAATACATTTGAAACATTTTGACAGTAATGATAAATGTTGTAGTTGTGTAAGAATTTCTGCTGTGTTTGCAGGAAAAGCTGCTTGATGAAATAAAAAAAATCAAATACAGTATGTGTGGATCTTTTGAACCTTTTAACTTATAAGTCTATAGAAACAACAATAGCATTACATGCTGTATTAATATATACATGCATGGAGTTAAAAGATTATAATTATTTCACATTAAGGAAAATATTATTTTTAAACTGAAGCAATTGGCAGCTCTACGTTAAAGATGAGTAGAACACTAATTCAACTCATATGAATTATCACCGTTTTCTACCTTTTGAATGTTAAAACAATGACTGGTGCAAATCGTGACAGAGCGAGACCAGTAAATACGTCTATTACAAAGATAGCTCTCTGTATTCTACAAGGTTTGAACATGAATGTAGTGATGGCATCCTTCAGATTCAATTACCTATGTGTACCCTTATAGAACGTATCGGGTAAAGAAAAACAAGTTATATTATCAAATATACTTTTCAATCGTCGAACAACAAGTTTCTGCAAATCATACATACGCATCAAAATCGACAACAGCAGCAGAGTGAACTTCGTTGCTAGACTGTTTCACCAGGTTGTGCTTAACAAAGCATTGAAGTACGTTCATGCTAACTCGAGGGGCAAACCGTCTGTACTTGTCTAAGGAGGCAATTATCTGTGATCGATACTCATTCTGTGACCCACAGACAATGAACAAACGGAAGGCATGTGGTGGATCTAATGAGATAAGAAGACAATCAGTATTTGAAGTAACCCCAATTTGGTAGACTAAGTAATCAGTTGACAATGTTCAACTCTAATGTTTGTAAGAAGAGATAAATACTATTTGGAGTGATAACAAGTCGCTTCCAAGTCTTTTGATTTGTCAGAGGATCAAAAATCATTCAATAAAGCAAACCAACCAATACCGTTTCTTTTTGGTACTGTTTGTCGACTGGTCTTACGTAAATGAAGAATGTTTGAGGTAAGTTGAAGGTTATATATGAGCATTCGATTCCAAGGCAGTCAATATTTAAAATGATATATGCTAAATATGACATTTATCTATCAACTTTTCATGAACGTGTGCTAGTTAATTCCATAATTATCTCATACTGCCTTAAGCATTCTATGTAGACGTCAAAAATAGAGATAAGTGATACGATCATACGTTGTTTAGTTTAACTAACTCCTTTCCATTATACAGACTTGCTAATGTCAAAGAGATGAGAGGCCTATGAATACCTTGCATATTGTTCGCATCTATGTAGTCATGCAGTAATCTCTCGGCAATGTTGCCCACCTCGAAATCCAACAAATCTGCATTCACCAAACAGTGGATTTTACCATTTGATCCAAATATTGCTCTCATCCAAAATATATCGACCTACAATGAAACATTGCTTATCATTTTACTTTTTCAGTGTGTGTCTATATTAGTATAAAAGGGAAGTTGTATTCAAAAGATCATGCAATATTTGTAACAACTTTATCTGAAGCAACGGTTAAGATATAATATTGACGTATGTAATAGCTGTGCTATTGTTTCTTTTCACTTGACTGATATAATCCTAACGTTAGTATTTAACAGTCAGGTTAAACAAATCGTAATTTATCTAACACAAAAACAAGCACTTTTTTCATTTTGATTACATTTGAAACTATAATGAAAACGTACATTTAGATCTTTAAGAGGATAAAGAAAGCACCCGTTATGTGCAAAAAAGCCGAAACCTACTCCAAATCAAAATGAAAGGACAAATAATTGTTGTGTTCATATCTTCGAATAAATGCTGACAATGCTATTTCTACTAACATGTTGACAAATACCTGTGTCTATTATTAGTGGAGGTGATTTCACATTATGTGGTATTGATAGCAGGTTCAAATGTCATTTACATAAAGAAGTTTTGTTTTGACATTTCATTCTTTTTTAACCATATTAAATTTTGAGGTAATTTTCGACTGTTGAACTTACCTGATCCAGTGTAGTGTCTGATGTACATAGCAATACTTCATCTGACAACGGTAATGGACTAGTACGATCGTTTGCATATAAGGTCAATGTTGTTGTGAGAATGTCACCTGTTAAAAAAGCAGATTGATATGGTGAATTGGTGTTTTTGTTCTGAATGCGTTTAATTTGAGTGTTAATGAAAATCGTCTCTTATATGTCTTAGGTTGCATCTATAAAACTCCCCCTGTGATAAAAGAGGCATTTGGGAATTATCCTTGACCATCGTTGATCAGAAAAAACTTTAATCTTAATAATGAGTAGAAGAGCTTACAAAGCATGTATCATGAAACATACAAAAGTGTCTACTTACAAGATGGACAAACGATCAAGTTAGGAAGTCCTTCTTCATATCCTGCTGGAAAAACTCTGTGGATGGATCTGTCTTCTGTAAACAGAGAACAGGTTGTATATTACAAGGACCTAGGACTACCCCTTGCCATATAAAATGTTCAGGTCTTTAGACAGTTGACTTGTATGTCACCTCAAACCTATAAGACGTGGAAGAAGAGAGAAGACGGGAGATACGATGAAAGACTGTGAGGGACAGGGGGATAGAAAGCGAGAAGACACTGATGCAGATAAATAAAGGACGATAGTGAGAGATTCAATTATAGACCCATTCTTACAACCAGACATTTGTACAGCCATATTACATAAAGAACACAGGAAGGCAAGTGTAATAACTAATAATATGTTGCAATTAGGTGTTTCTTTACCTTGTTCAGCTAAACTTCCTAGTATCATGCCAAGGTGTTCTAGGCTCAGGTAGTCACACACATTGGATGTAATTGATCCCAAGAACCCTTCCCAAACTTTATCCAGTTTCGACAGCAAGTCCTTTAAACTGCTGTTCCTGTATTTAGAAAGTAGACCATTATAACCAAAGCAAATGCAGGTTTTAAAAAAGCTGTAAATTATGTTTCTGTACGCAATTTCTATGCTAACTTTAATAAGACTCATCAGCATAAATACAATGGTGTCATCTTTATCAGCAAGGTTATCACAAACCTGTTGTAGAGGTTGGGCTTTTGAAATATCGTTTGTTAAAACAAGGGCGTGGGTTTAG
This sequence comes from Cerastoderma edule, assembly GCA_947846245.1. NCBI lineage: Eukaryota > Metazoa > Mollusca > Bivalvia > Cardiida > Cardiidae > Cerastoderma > Cerastoderma edule. The sequence continues at coordinate 40,806,539 of OX401408.1, forward strand.
AATTTCGATCATTGAAGGTGATATTTGAAATGGTATTTTTGGTAAAATATGTTAGACGCTTCAACAAAGCTGCATACTGTGAATTATCCTTCTTTAATAATAGATTAAAAGTTTTAACAAAATTTTCACTGGATATTTAATAGGTATGAAGGAAGAAATTGAAAAAAAGTTGGATTCTTGTACAAGACCAAGCTAATCACCGGAAATTGTTGACAGAAGCCAGGTATTTTGCATGAATGCTTACAAACTAGTGGATGTACCAAAAATGTTATACCTTACAAGAATAGAATTAACCACTAATAATATAAAGATTAACTGCATACTCATCATTGGATTGAAGCTGTTCAACAATCCCGCCTATCTGGTACTGTAAAGAAACATTTGATTGATCCAATCTTCCAGATGAAGTGTGCCCGCTTTGATGAGACATTGATACCTCCTGTTCACTTCCGTCTGTATTACCACCATTTTCATCATGTTCGTCTTCTCCATCATGATCCATGCACCAGGCTATACCTACATTAACCAATCATACGATTATTGTAAGAGTATTTTAAAACAGTTCTTAAATATTTTTTAGCATAATCGATTAATTTGAAGACAGAAGTATCATCTTTAAAGACAGTGCTTAACATGTTACATTGAGTTAAAAGATTATTTCTACAAACATATATCAAAATATGACGCAACATGTCAGTGGCTATTGGAAGGCGCTTGTTCAAACATGCGAAATGTTGCAAGTCAGGATAAAAATCGTTGGAACAGATCAGTGTTTGTATTGGTGAATAATATATAATGAAAATTATCTTCGACGCAGAATTGACTCAGAATGAATCAATATACCTATCTATGTATGCACAGACGGTATTCGCTTGCAACAGTTTTAGATCTGAACTTATATTTTTTGTTTTATGCAGTCTCTAGATACTTAGATACATATTAACTTTACTTCCAATGGATATTCGGTTGTACGTCTCATACAAGCACACTGCTTCTTTGCAGTGTGAAAAATCACGGACGTCATACAATAAAGTATTTGTATGTAAAATGTGGAATTTGCATATGGTTTCAGCCATACTTCAAACAAACATTCATAACTACAAAATCCCCGAAATCGCTTTAGAAATGTGGATAATGACAGAAACCCCCATGGAATCACTAACTTGATGATACATCCACTATATGGTAATTGGTTACGTCATATCGGTTGTCACATGACGGTGCACATCAAGTTTAGAAGGAAAACATGGCGGACAATACGTCTTAGTCCAGAATAAAAATTACAGGCAGAACGAAAAGGACAAGATGCATGGCGGACTTATTCACAATCTAGACAAATTGTCAGTTTGTCGGACAGTACACGAGGAATGAAATCGTCGGAAGAGTAGAATGGCCGTGTTTACACGCGATGAATTTGCAAAGCCGGATCTTGAACGGCAAGTGTCACTTTCGTTGTCGATAATGTATCCTATTTCTGTAAGAAACGAGATGTTCTTTCTGTGTATGTTCTACATTGCCAACCGTATGTCATTCGGGCTAGTTTGATGTAAAAACTTCCGAGTATGTATGTTTGTTTTCAGTGTGTATTCTGGGTATTACGTGACCGGTTATCAATAGCTTGACATATATGCGCGCTATATTTAGATTATGTTATCTTGCCATCGGCTTTTTATAAAATGAAAAATGCCCAAACTCATCTTATATTTTATTGGTTTCTCTTCTGAAATATCAAATGAATGTGAATTCTTTATTTACGTAAGTTCCAAAAAAAGAATCCTTTGGAGTCCGGGGACTTTAAAAAAATTAAAATTGTTTATTTAATTTTCTTCAAATCTCTAGAAAAGTACCTTTGAATGAAACGTTGTCAAAGATATGTGTATGTTTCAATAGCTATGCTAGGTTGTGTGTATATTCATAACAAAGATAGGCCTACCCTCCTCAATATCATCGGCGTCTACATGGTTTAGAGCTTTCCTAGCCAGCTCTCTATCATATCCGGATTCTTCCATCACATCTATGAACGTGTTCTGTTTAACACGTTCGCTTAGATTAATTTCATCTTCTTCATCACTGTCTTTTTCTTGTTCCCCTGAATGTTCTCCCTCATCATCAACTATTTTATCTCCACTTTGAAGTAGTTTTTTTGTATCGTCGATTGCAGCTTTCAGGTCATCTGTAAAGATAGAATTGTACCAATAAACATTTAATGATACATCAACGACGCGTATTAGACTCTTATCAATCTCATATTCTGGTTGTAAATAATTGAATACTTTAGAATAGCCTGTTTTATGATATGTTGTAAGTCTAGCTTTATAATCCCACTGGATTTCAAAATACCTCAAGTAAGACTATGATTCCAAGAGCATTTGTGACGGACAGAAGATACTTTTCCGATGGATTCTAAGGGCTTTTACAGGATATCAGGCAAATAAATAAGGGTGGGTCTATTGCACTCTTTCTTGCAAGACTATCTATCAATCCACCTACAACGTTGGTTATGGCTGTGTAAAACATGAATGTATTTGTAGATAATCCGTTTTGATTTAAACAAAACTATTATAGCACACGGTTTATGAAAGTTTCCGTGGTTAAATAGATTATATTCTTTAGGTCTAGTTCTATTCCCTAAACATGATTCTACAATATCTTTCATGCGAATAAAGCATAAAGGACAAAGGTGCAAAACATTTTGAATTACCGATTGTGCAGTCCTTCTTTACTGAAGACAATAATGGATACATATATTTTATTGTACTTGAATCCCCGCTGATTTTTACCAAGTCCTCTTGCAGCAATACCAGTTGGTCGATCGTGAAAAAGTTAAGCTGCTTTAACGTGGTTCTGTTCTGCTTTATGTAAAGCAGCCATTTTTTCAAACACGTGTCCATGAAATCGGCCAATCCCGGAATGACATTGGCAAGCTCATCATCTTCTAATTGGATTTGTCTATCATCAATATTTCTATAGCCCTGGTGTAAAATTGAAATGTAAAAAGGTAGATGAAAAGTGGTAGCATTTAATTCATTAAAATTTGAAAGAAAGAGCTAATAGTCGTTGTATATTTCATTCGGTATTTGTGATATGTGTTTTACCTTGAAACTGGGAATTATAAATCAAAGATCAGCATGGAAACATGAAACCCATCCCCATCTCCTTCAGAATGACTCGTTGAGCTTAACGAAGGCGTTATGCCATTATTATTTAGTAAACGAGTACTTAAAACAGAAATCCAGAGATATTTTTTGAATGATGCATGTTAAATTGAATTACCTTGAAAATCCCCTGCCCAAACTCAAAGATCACGCACACTCTCTTTCTCATATCGCAAAGAAACTCTGCGTTCCATTGTCTAAAGAGAACACATCCTGCACAAGATAACTTGATGTAGATTTTCGCCAAGCGAATGATACTGTCGAATATCTGTAAAACAAATTGTAATGGTAACAACAAGGTGCCTGACAAATTCGAATCATTTGGTAATCGAGATTTATTCATCATCAGTAACAAAATGAAAAGAATGCCACAGTAATGTTCAGAACATACCTTCTTTATCATCGAAATGAACTGATATTTAAGCTATATAACATCGGTTCATGTTGACCTTTACTAGTTTGTTCCTTGGATAAGCGTATTGGCAGATAAAAACATAATTTTACCGATTCTGTTGAACGTGAGTTTAACATATAACTTGACTTTATTGACTATATTAACTTAAATTGATTGATTAATGTAACCGGGAGTCTCGTCCCACTTAGCATGGAATATTTTGCTAACACACAATGTAAATATTCACTACATCTTCTTTGTAGATGGCTGAAACATTAACTTTGAATCTTGTATGCCGTACATAAAGTGCATTTAGGATGTTTGGGTTGACATCCCAGAACTGACAGTACCATTGTAAATCTGTTGACTCCTTCATTTGTTCGTTCATCCTTTCCAGCAACTAACATCAATCGACTCTGTAAATCTTGGAGCTGCCTAAAGTTGTAATCAGTGGTTGTTAATCCATTTTCTGACTCTTCTTCTACAATTAGACTTATGACGTCGTCCAGATTCTACGCAAAACAAAGAAAAAGTTTTCATTTAGAATGATATATAATACAAGAAAATGCATTTCAATAAAAATGTTCAAAAACAAAAGTATAAACGGTCGATATATATCATGAATTTGATTCCGTTATCAATGTACTGTTAAATAATTTCCTCTTGATATCCTTGTAGAAAACAAAATTTGGTCAGATACATGTAAATACTTCTTCAAGGTTTTTTTTGTAACTGTGTATTCAAGGGGACCTTTCTCCCTGTTATTTATATTAAAGCATCACATTTTTTCTCTTTTGGCAAAGTAAAGGATTGGTAAACATTTCATAAAATCAACAAGAAGAAAGAATCAAAAGGCATTAGGCATTATTGTACAACTAACAGGCTGTCAGGAAGATATTTATGTTAATACAAAAAGTCATGCTAGCAACCCACTCCAATGTAGTGAAATATATGAACAATCAAAATAAATAAACTAACGTATCATCGGATAACCATCTTTGATACAAAATCTTTGAGGTAATCCTTTATACTTTTATGAGTATTGAAAATAAATCTATGAGTGCAAACCCATATTTTTGTGCAAATTCATTCCACTGATACAAGGCTGACAGACATTACATTTAAAATGTATCATCATATGCTTAGATAATGTTTAAACAGTTATCAATATCGATTCTCCAAAAAGCTCCACTTACCTTCGCCTTACAACCTTTATTGACCTTTCCACCAATGATATACCGTCCACTTGAATTGATCATTTCGCACTGTGTTAATGAAGATTTTTCAACAGAGCCGTGTGATTTCTCAACATCCTTGAACCATTGTAGAATCTTGTTGGTGTTTATCTATAACAAGATGGTAATAGAAGCTTTATAAGAATAAATCTAGTACTCCTTGATGATGGGATCTACTGTGGTATCTAACATTGTTTCTGAAGATTTTTAGTTCAACAATTGTATCACGTCCACATTTCATCAATTCAGAATTACTAGGTATTCTTGGTAATCTGCTAGTCCTTGGTTAGGAAATATCGTTATTGATAACAACGAATAACAAAGAAATAATTGGCCTTTATAATGAATTGAACACAGGATGACTGCAATTATCCGACACCTACCACTGTAAACCAAGTAAAATCGTTTCGAATTTAATTAGATTATGGTAAACAAAGTCCTTGGTAAGAGCGGGACTGAATACCTGACTACATGAGTTATGATTAGATATAAAGGCGGACGCAACGTTTCAGGTGGATATAGGGGTGATAGACCACACATGTTGAACAGTTTCAATGAATATCTATGTATAAGTACTTCTAAAATCTGGAGTAATGATGTGGTTACCTTACAAAGTATTGCACATGTGGCAGTCTTGTATTTGTATTCATTGATGAGTCAACAAAGTAAAAAATCAATGCGTTTTTTCATTTCACAAAATAAAGAAACTATTGGATTTTGAGAGAAAAGATTGCTCATTATTGATCATTTGTTGAGATTGAGCCTTACCATCAATAAAAATATACAGTACAAAATGACATTTTTGAAGTTCCCGAATTGACATTTTTGGGGAAAATATGGTGATTTGGTGTTTCATATTTGAATATATCGTTATCGTAATGAAAGTTAATGAAAATTGTGTTGAAGACTCCGAATATTTAGTGCATTTATCCAAATGTTGAAAATGCTATTTTATGATAGATGTTATATTGGTACACGAAATGAAAGCACGTATTACCAATTGTTCTGGTAATCGGGGGTTTTGTTCCAACGCTGTCCAAATTTGTTCACACAACCTCAGCACTTGATGAAAATCCATGTCTGTCTTCAGGTCAAATATAAGCGGGGCAAACCCACTGACACATGCGTCAAAACACATCACTCTTTCCCTTTTTAAGTGATCATCACCAGCTGTCATTGAGGCAAGATCTGTGAATACCTTCAACTCACGAAGACCAGCTAATTTAAAAAAGAATTCCAATGTAAGTTTGATTGAAGTCGTTCGTGAAATGGACTGAATTCAATTTCTGTTCAGTGTTCTGTCAATATCTGTCCAATAATCAAAATGAAATATTGAAGTTGTATTTTTGAATGCCTCATGAACCTTTGATTCCACGGTTTGTGCACAGGCCATGGTCAGCAGTTCTAAAGTAACCTTGGAGCTTGACCCTGAATCCCAAGCCAAATATTGCGGATCCAGAAATGGTAAACGAAATGAAAATAAATGAAGTTAAAAATTATCTTTACAATAACCTAGCTGAATTACGGATTATGTTGGGCTTTAAGCCAACTGACTCAGTTCGTATGAAGAGTGTAAACGCCTATGGTATTTCTTGACCGTTTTAGACCAACCATTGCAAAAGAACTGAACTATCTACCTTTGAGTCGGTGAATAAACCAAAATAAACCAAAACTACATGTTGAGGTTTCCGGCATACCAGAAAATTGCGATACTAGAATCGTTTCTTGCCTACCATTACGATAGTTTATTGTATTGCACATCAGCAACAGTTGCACTGCTGTATGAAATAACTGCCTATTAAACGGTTTCAATTAATTGAACAGTTTAGAAAAGATAAAACACATATTTAAATCAAGTCAAACAAAACACCTAGCGATCGTTTTAATATTTACACACTTACATGTTTTCATGGAATCCCTTAGCCAGTTCACCAGACAAGAACTTTGTGTAAGGGCTTCAAAACATGTTATTCTTTCGTTCGTCAGGTTAGCCAGAACATGTCCTTCCTCTTTCATAATGGTCGGGAAATCTTTCATTTGACACTCGCTGTCTTTAAGCTGTATTATGATGATATAAACACTCAAATGAAAAAACTTTAGCAAAATGATGCATGATGGTATTGTATGAATAGAAATGTGCTAACATTCTATGCAAATGTGTTAATTAATTCAATCATATGAAGAAAAGAATGCTAAAGTCACAAAGACCTAGATGAACTAATTTCAATATCACTTCGCTAAGATATCTGCAAATTCTGTGAGCATTTCCTTTACTTTCTTAACGTATGAGACGGGTTACTGAAACTTAATCAGCGCTCAGCACAGTTTGGAATTACGCTTATCAATGCATGTTGTTCCAATTACGCAATCAAACAAATCAAAGACGAAAACAGATCACATAAAGTAGGTAGTAACACTCACCGTTTCAACTACTTTTTTTATTTCATTGAAATCCCCATCTACTTTGAAGGTTTTTGCAAATTGTAAGACAGCTTCAGCTGCTCTTACATATGTTTGCATTCCTTTGAATACATCAAGCTGATCAATTCTTTCCTGGGCAACATCATCAGGAATTTCCATTAGTGAGAGTTCTGAATAGACAGCATTCCTGTCAGAAATGTCACGAAATACAAAGCCCATTTCTTGGAAAGAGAAGCTGCCTTCTATGATTCTTTCCGATATTGCCTTCCACCTGTTAAAATGAAACACCCGCCAATTTGATTAAACCACGTATGTTTTACCTTTAGTATTTGCTCCAATGATACTTTGTTGTTATTCTAAACAGTAATTTTGTATACGGTTCGACTTAAGCCTAATCATTCAAATGTTATGTTTAAAATGTAAAAAGCTCAAACTGAATACTGAGCTCATTTATTGCTATTGTGCTTCACATGTAATTATAAATTTGCTAATTAAGGCACTGTGAGCTGACTTTTTCATTACAAAGATTGCGATCTCTTGAAACATTTCTCGTTCTAAAAGCAAACGTATTTGTAAAATGTAGAACTAAATGTAATGTACAACACCCATATTACCTCCCCTTTAGATATTCTATGTCCTCCTGCACCCAATTGTATAAACGTCAGTTAAGCTTAACCAAATGGTAAAATTCTGGTTAACTGTGAATTTCTGGTTAAAAGTTTGGTTACTCATTGTATAAACGTTAGTCAAAGTTAGCCAACGTCGAATTTCTGGTTAAATTTAACTCTGGTTCGAGGTCGGTTTACTTTTTGGTTAACTTAACCAATTAAGAAAACACATAGATAATAGCCTTCATGAGCCAATCTTACAAGGATACACAGAGTTTTAACTCCGGGACTGACAAAAAATGAGAGGCTGCAGTTATTTGAGATCTAATTTGACTAATTTGATAACATATCATAATACGCAATTTTCCCATGACCATAACTTAACGTAATCATGTGTGCGTAACACACAAGATCTAGCTTTTATGATATCTATTTTGATTTGGGATAAACAGTAAGATGTACTAAACATGCTATTATAGCATTCCTTCAAGAGTGTTACAAATAAATCAATATTCCCCGTGTGGTACCTCAAATTCACATGTACATTTCAAGTGTGATGCGATTGGACATTGCCTAGGTACGATGTAAATAGTTGTATTTTTATCAATAGTTTCAAATAAACTATGATGAAAAAGCAGGCATAGATCGCCTTAAATCTGTTTTGCTTAAAAGTTATTCCCTTGAATTTAGTGTACTAATTGGTGCTTTGTTTTGTGTCTAACATTGTACAATGATTTGCCCAGTGCTTAATGTTAAAACTATCTTTAAGATAGCGAAACCCTTGGATTAAGATACAACGGCGATTCGGGAAGAGTTAAATGAAGAAAATCGTATGAAAATGAAGGCAACATTGTCTTGGTTTAAAATGACAAGGGAATTCAAGAGTTTCTCCACGCATCTTTACATATATTTTAGATTTGTATGAGTTAATTCTAAAACTCTTCATGCCATAATCCCAGACTTCTTTCATATTGCGTCAACGAATAGTTTTGTCACCATTCCTGCGTGTCAGCATAGGCCGACGATTGGGATCTCAATTTTCTTGAGATATACGCTTCCAACAAGCTAAATTTCTTACAGAGTGCAACTTATCTTTGTTTCATAGCTAACCATGCGTTTTTTCGGGTGGTAATTTCTTATTCAATGAAATAAACTACTTATAAGAAGTGAAGCGGCGAAAGATTTTCAACAGGAACTGAGATATTTTGTTGCATTATGGAATATTTTGGTTAAAATAGATTGTGATTAACTTTAACCAGTTTGGTTAGATAGCCACTTGGTTAACTGCCGTTATACAAACGGGTTAACCAGATTGGTTAGCAAACCAAAATGGTTACGATTTATCCCAGGGTTAGCAGTAAGCCGTGGGTTACGTTAACCAACGTTTATACAATTGGGTACAGATCAATAAATCCACACTTTTTTCTGCGGAAGTCTACACATTACTTAATAAGAGAGAAATGCCTAAAGCAAATATCAGCTTAGATAGGTCAAACAAAACCACGAATACGCAGCAATACAAATTGTTCAACTTGATTGAAGCAAGAAAACGCGTATAGTTACAAAAAAGCATCGTAAAGGTAATACCATTGGTTCACCGGTGTCCAAATGCGCTCCCTGATATCTTCCAGTGAGGAACACGACTTCATTTCCGTTTTACATGTACTCTGCCATTTACCCATCCAGGTGTTACTTTTTTGAAGTTTCTCCATTTCTGGCAGTAATTCTCTCACACATGTAGGGATTGTTTCTATAATTTTTAGCTTGCCATGGTGGACCTTATTGACTAAGAATAGTTCATTTAAAGGAACCAGGTTCCTTTCTTTCTGTGTTCCTAAGACGCAATCGATGACTTTGAAATCAACTGAAAATAAAGACGAATATACGTTGTCAACAAAACTGTACAAATGTCCATTTGTCTATTATTCCCCAGTACAAATATCATTGTAAAAACCAAACACAAGCGGAAAAAACGTTGCATGAATTACATCTTGTTCGTTATAGTGTTGTTTGAGCTAAACAGCTAAAAATAATCACAGTTTAAAATTTAAGTGAAGAGAAGACTACGTACTTATAGTAATGTATAACCTTAACTGCAAATTACTTTCAATATACACTGTACTGATAACTGGGTTATATTATAGTAAATACGTTAATCAAGCGAAGCGTGTTTCCATGGAGATTTTAAACAAAATGCTTAGATGTATCACACTGTATAAACCTTTTCACACATCTTACAAAAGCGAGGTGGTTTCATACAAAAGAGTGGTATGTCTTTTTAGTGTTCATATTTCTATGAAAGCAAAGAGCTTCAAATAAATCTCTTCAAATTCGGTTTATGTCGTTAGAGTAATACATCATTCTCAACTGTACAATGTTTTGCGATACTTTGACATCGCCCAAGGATAACAAAAAGATTGCTGACACAAATTTTGATGAAGCCGGATCTCGTTATCATTCATGAAATCAGCTATTGCTAAATGCGTTGATTAAATCATATTGCGTTTAATGTGGCTTTTAGTTTACGTTTACTCTATGTTCGTGTACAAAACTCAATTAATTAAACATGAACAATAAACAGGCTAAAGACACAATGAATGATAATTACATAGCATTCCTTTTATTTCTGTATAGTAATCTATGTTGGACCGTTATTTATAAAAGTGCCTCAAAGTTGTAAAGATGTGTGTGTGTGTATCGTTATTATGCAATCGGAAAAACTGATTTAAAAAAGAAACAAACCTTTGGATAGTAAATGACAAGAAGATCTTAATATGGTCAGGTGATCGACTGTCTTTTTAAAACGCTGCAACTGATTCCAGCAGGCATCAAAGTCTTGTAGGAGCTTCTGCCTATCAATACGCAAAGCTTCATGTAGTAAATCCACAAGCTCAGTCTTGGCTGTGTGAAACTTCACCAATGTCCCGACAATAACAGTTCCTTTTGCTATGGAGTCAGCATGGTATTGAAGAACTGACACAATCCTTCCAATAATCTCCATGCATTCATGACTTTCATAGCGAGGTGCTATACCTTGAAAATACAAATACAAAGATGCAAATGTAATGCAATGGCTTTCTTCCTGCCAAAAGATAAACGTGCTGTCTAAGTATCAACATCTGAATAAAACTTCTGAAAGAGATAGACAATGACACTTCTATATACTATAGTATTAAAGTTGTAATTTCTGGCTAAGATTCATACAGACTACCGTCTAGAATGTCTAGTTTTTGAAGACCAAACTTTGGTAACGGCCTTTCGTGAATGTGGTTATTATATCGTCTGACTCCAACAAATAAGATCGTACATGGCACAATATAAAGGTTTGGGACCGTGTCCAACCTAACTTTGGTTATATTACGGTGGTTGGTGCGTCTTAGTAAATATTTGCTTCTATGGGAGTTTTGTTCTAGACGTACACACGATTGGTGTGCAATCAAAGACCAAGCCGTTATCCTGCCAGAATATCATGCATGGGAGTATATAAAGTATAGTTTACAAATTTATATAAAGTTATACATAGTTTATAAAATGTGCATACTTACTAGAAATATGCAAAAGAAAGAGGAAAGGTTTCCACTTTAAAACTAAATTTAGTATCATCTCTTTTTCATTGCTTTCCGACACCTCAGTTGCTTTCCATTCCCTTATCAGTGAGTTCGATAAAAATTTCCACAAAGCTGCCTTCTGCTCAGTTAGGATACCGGTAGTTTGATGCTTTAAATCTATATACCTGTTTCCTTCTATACCCTACAATGGAATGTAATTGAAAAGATTGTAAACGTATATGCATTCCTTGGAGAAGGTAATATTTGCAACTGAATAACTAAGCTCAAGTGTTACATGAGAACCATACAGATGGTTGCACTCAATTAATTAATTTAAGTATTTTGTGCTTTTCATTGTACTGTAACTAACCGAGCTGATAGACCTGTAAAGACACAATCGCATCCGAACAGTGAAAACCACTGTCTTTCACTGATCAGTTATGTTGTCTATCTGTATACGTAAATGCGTTCTATAACAATGTGTTTCGTTCCCAAATGTGCATAAACGGTCCACAAACGTTATATTACTCCCTCCTCTGAGAAGACTTGTCCCAACCCTTGGTGATGCTTTGTGAAAAACAATATCATCCATTGATCAGTTGCGTTATCTTTTTTTATACACACATGTTCTATTTAACAATTAGGTTCTCAAACTTGAATAAGTTTACGTTCCGCAATCGTTACAATATCAACAAAATATCAGGGTTTTAGGAAGTACTGCATCATCTACCAAGATAGGAGTTTCCACAAATCACCAAATGTCCATTGAGATTGAAAGTATTGTATTCATAGAGCCGAAACGATGCGCATGAGAGCACAGTATTTGCATGGCAAACATGATAATTTTTTAATTATGGAGTCAACGATAATCAATGATATATCTTAAATCGATATATATTGGTGGTAAACTTTTAAACGAAATATGGTTCAAAAAGAAAAAAAATGGAATAAATTAACACCTGTCTGCGTGCACTGGAATAGAACAGAACTAATCTATAACGAAGTCAGTCAGCCAACCAAGGGCGAAACATGATTTAAAAAAGAGGTATCATTAATTGCTTTTTTTTTAAAAGACATATAAAAAGAAGAGTAAGTACCCTCACGATTGCATCCTCAATGCATTTTCGTATCGTCGGTGTATATCTGCTCCCATTAGTGCAGTATGTGTCAATTAACCGTATACATCCCTCATGACTCTGTAGCAGCTGTTCGGATAGTATAAAATACATAGATTTATTTCAATCATAACCCTTAGAATACTGGGTAATTTTCAAAAATGGGATTTTTGTGTCGTCTTCTTTCAAAAACCTTAAATATTCTTTTGATGTTTATGAGGAAAGACACCCAGAGTAGCAAACAGGTTAGATCACAGGCCAGCCGGCAATTTACATGGTGGCTGGCCTGGATCTAACCTGTGTGTATAAGCATGAAGTCGGTTCCAGCATTATAAGGGTTAATTGTTACTTCAAGTTTTATAAATTGGTACCACAGATTATAACGCTGCATCATTAGCATTTTAGTTGACGTTCGATCTCGTGATGCATCTTAGATCTTACGCAACACATTTAGCTTGGACAATAACGGTTTTGTTTTCATTAAAGGATTTATCAAATATTGGAAATATATTCTGTATATCCATGTGTAGTCATATGTAGACTAAAGCAGTCGTCATATTGAAATATCAAAATACAGTAGAAATCTTTACACCCTCTGATGATTAGTATGTCTCGACAATCCTGAAGGTATGTAGGTTGACATATCTTGTGCAAACCACCACATGATTCAAGCGCATATTTGGGGGTTATATACACGTAATTCACTTTTAAATACACCAATACGCACACATACAATAATAAAATACATGTATTTACCTGGTCATTCATCATGTTTGTTAATTCTGTCTTCAGTGTACACATCCAATTCTCTTGGAATGTTTTACAAGCCAAATCAACTGAAGCAAGCTCATTCCACCACTACAAAGATATTAAATACCATTGGTTTGGAAAACGTACTTTTCTCATTGCATTGAAAATGTTTTAACTTTTAACTTATGCAAGTGTTTAACTACTTTCTCTAGAGGAGTTTCATTTACAGGTAATTAGTTACATTCATCGTCAAATATGATTAGAATGAGTGTTTATAAATGCTAACAAAATGTCTATTAAATGCTACATCTTTCATTTCAAATGCTGTTACTGTTTATCATTATTTGTAATAGTATATACAAGTGAAATTTCCATAACATAAGATATTTTTATATTGAATTATTTTTGCGATAAAAGCACAAAGATGTTACAAACAAACACTTTAAAAACCATCATTAAATAACTTTTCTAAATAACGTTTGCACACGGCGAAGTTCAGTAATAACCCTGTCAACAGTAATGTTCATGATGACAATGTACACTTTAATTCTGGTTACCAAGATGTCAGACACTTAGGTTGCTTATTTCTAATATTCATAAGTTATATTTTATTTTGTGTTGTGTCTACAAACGTGTAAGGCAACTTTGTTCAACATTACTGTCCATTATGGTAGTCTAACCTCAAGACAGATGTCATGACATATCAAGCAATATTTGTTAAGTGATTAAAGGAACACTTCGTTTATATTTTTTATAATTCAATACTCAATGTCAAAAAGGCATTTGCTATGTGGAATAAAAGAGCGTTGTTTTCCGATCGCGTCTCTAATTACAGACTATCATACAACGCTGAAAAACAACATTTAAATCATAAAACAATTCCGAGTCCCGGCATATTGCTTGATTATACGATGGGTGTATGCTTGAGAAAGTGATGAATTAAGTTGTACAAGGGTGGGTTTGCTTGCTATCGCATGACATATTTTTCAAATCAGTTTGAATCCTTATCGAAACGAAACACAATGATTATTCAGCAAAACGAGAGTAGTAATGCTTCGCTATGAAGTATTGAAAATGTTACATTAATATACACCTGTAACATTTAAACATTACTGGACAATTCGTATCAATTAATAAGTGCTCTATGCATGAATTACTATTAATAGTTACCTGAATAATTTGTTCGAGGGGGAATTCTCTGCGGAAATGTATACCCCTTTTGATGTTATCCATTGCACTATGGACAAGACTGTGATAATCATTCACTGTATCAGACGAGGGTTCATGTTTGCCTTCTTTGTCGTTGTCCCAACTGATGCTGTAATTCGAAATTGTTTGCAGTGCGATGATGACAGATATCAGGATCGCTTGAATACTTTTGCATTGTGAAAACATCTGCCCAGCAATTCTGTAGGTCATCCAGCAATGGATCTTTGATGACCTGTATAATAATAAAAAATAAGCATGAACAAGGACACGACTTATAGGTGGTATGTATTTATAAAGTTGGGTTTCTATCTCTCTTTCTATCAGTCTATATGTCTGTCCGTCTCTGCATATGTGTGTGTGTGGGGGGGGGGGGTGTGTATGTGTGTGTGTGTGTGTCTGTCTGTCTGTCTGTGTCTGTGTGTCTGTGTGTCTGTGTGTCTGTGTGTCTGTGTGTCTGCCTTCCTGCCTGCCTGCCTGTCTGTCTGTCTGTCTGTCTGTCTGTCTGTCTGTCTGTCTGTCTGTCTGTCTGTCTGTCTGTCTGTCTGTCTGTCTGTCTGTCTGTCTGTCTGTCTGTCTGTCTGTCTGTCTGTCTGTCTGTCTGTCTGTCTGTCTGTCTGTCTGTCTGTCTGTCTGTCTGTTCTGTCTGTCTGTCTGTCTGTCTGTCTGTCTGTCTGTCTGTCTGTCTGTCTGTCTGTCTGTCTGTCTGTCTGTCTGTCTGTCTGTCTGTCTGTCTGTCTGTCTGTATCTGTCTGTCTGTCTGTCTGTCTGTCTGTCTGTCTGTCTGTCTGTCTGTCTGTCTGTCTGTCTGTCTGTCTGTCTGTCTGTCTGTCTGTCTATGTCTGTCTGTCTGTCTGTCTGTCTGTCTGTCTGTCTGTCTGTCTGTCTGTCTGTCTGTCTGTCTGTCTGTCTGTCTGTCTGTCTGTCTGTCTGTCTGTCTGTCTGTCTGTCTGTCTGTCTGTCTGTCTGTCTGTCTGTCTGTCTGTCTGTCTGTCTGTCTGTCTGTCTGTCTGTCTGTCTGTCTGTCTGTCTGTCTGTCTGTCTGTCTGTCTGTCTGTCTGTCTGTCTGTCTGTCTGTCTGTCTGTCTGTCTGTCTGTCTCTGTCTCTGTCTCTCTCTCTCTCTCTCTCTCTCTCTCTCTCTCTCTCTCTCTCTCTCTCTCTCTCTGTCTCTCTCTCTCTCTCTCTCTCTCTCTCTCTCTCTCTCTCTCTCTCTCTCTCTCTCTCTCTCTCTCTCTCTCTCTCTCTCTCTCTCTCTCTCTCTCTCTCTCTCTCTCTCTCTCTCTCTCTCTCTCTCTCTCTCTCTCTCTCTCTGTGTCCTTCTGTCTGTCTCTCTCTTTCTCTCTCTCTCTGTCTCCGTCTATGTGTGTCTCCGTCTATGTGTGTCTCTGTGTCTGTCCCCCTCTCTCTCTCTCTCTCTCTCTCTCTCTCTCTCTCTCTCTCTCTCCTCTCCTCTCTCTCTCTATATATATATATATATATATATATCTATCAATTTATCTATCTATCTATCTATCTATCTATCTATCTTTCTGTTACTTTTTAAATCTATTTTCTTCTATCTATTTATGTCTCATTTCTTTAAACTTAACATATTTATATTTACCTGTAAGATTGTACCATGTACCTCTCGAGATTTTTCCTTACACTTCCCATGCAAGTGTCTAAACATTCGTACTGTAAATGCAAAATTAATAGTGAAGTCTTAAGAATTTTGCCAAACTTTCAAAGCAGGAATATCAATACAATACACTTACAAGTATTAGTGGGGGCTTTTTAAATCAGCATTTCTAAGTTAATGTGATATCATTGGCAGTGCTATCTGATCATTCATTCTTATAAAGGGAATACGAAATGTGAGTTAAATTTGACAAACTGCAAGCTTTGTCTTATGACTTTCACTGTTTAGTGGAAAAAAGTAGATAAAGATATAAAGGAGAATGTATTATGAATTTAGAGCATGCCCGCTTTAGTCGTATGAAAGTAGAAAATAATTGACGAGCGTTAACTAAAAGCTACTCCAAAGTATCAAAACGTTATAAAACATGTATGAAGGCGCAACAGGTCATTTAATATTTTGCATATACAATTATCAATGTTCCTTCTTTAAAACCGAAATTCATTTTAAACAGCTATATTTATTGCAATTGATATCACATTCGATGTTTGTAACTCTATGGAGCAGTCATTCGCATTCCCTTTTGAAACTGATATCAGCAAACTTGTTATCCATACATTGTAATAATAGATACTGAACTCATTTCATAAGTACTTTTTCTTGAAATACCGATACAACTTTAATTAAAGCTACATTATCTACATTGCATTCAACCAGTAAAGATAGAATTATAGAATATTGTATTGCCAAAACTAACATAAACTATCTCAGTATCAAAGTATCAGAGTCGTTGACATAGTACATGCGTAATTACGAAAAGTGAACGAAGACATAAAAATTGATATCAAAATTTTCTTACTTCGATATATGGCAATGTCTTCAGGAAATATACCAAGTTTGCACAGCACACGTCCAACGGTATTTGGTAGGAAAGTATAGCCTCTTCTATCTCCCAAACATGCAGAGATGCCATGATAGTTCTTGGTAGTAAATAATCCATGGTAAATAGGGGGGACAACTCCTCCAGTACTTTTTGAAGGGCGCTTAAAAAGTAAGACAATCTAATTTAACGTTAAGCATGAGAGAAGGGTGGGGCGTATTTATCTGTAATTTCATTATGACATTGTCTGTGTTGTTTGTTGAAATAAAGAGAACGAAAAAATAAGGTAAACCTAAAGATTAACCCTCCTATCAAAATAACGGTCAATGGAATGGAACTCCTTCGATTAACTAGTATTACCATCGACTTACCTTATTGTTGTAATGATAGGAATTGCCTCGTAAACTGAGTATTAAGAACTATTATATTGTTTGATTCAGTAATTGAGTCATCGATTGATCGCGTTATTTACTTTATCGGTTGGTTGGTTGAATGATTGGTCGAACGATTTAAAAGTATACTAGCGCTCAGAAAAACCGCAAAACTGGGTATTATGAGTTACTATACATTTAATTAAATTGTTTTATTTGTAAGCGTTCAGTGTTATTGACATATTTGCTACAAATAAGTAAAGGACAAGGAGTTTTTTAGAATATACCTTGGGCTTAACTTCATTGCAATGCAGCCATTTTCAATATTATGACCCTAGGGCTTCTCTCTTTGCGTCGTGTATTCTGTACTCTTGGCGGTTTGGTTGGCCGCCCAAAATGGTAGATGTGAAAAAAAGGATTTGGAAACTAACATCTTTTATTTCAGGACATTGTTTTTGTCCTATATTGTCTACTTGATAGGTTTGTGGTTAATGGTATATCCACTATGTTTAAGTTCAATGCTTAAATGTTTTAAGGATCTAGTTGACTGCTTTTGGATTAGAGGTAGAAAAGCTACCTTTTGTTTAAGACATTTTGAATAAATTTCCTTTTCTCTCAAAATAAGTCTTGTTATTCATATCTGCCATCCTAGTTCGAACCCCTTCCCCCTTGGCTCTCACATGAGCAATACATAAATAAGATTTTATGCAAACATAAAATACTTTATGGATTGGGAGTGTTCGGTTAAGGGTTCTGTTAGTTTACTCTATCACACTAAAAGAACGCAGCTTGTTTTGTCATAATTGACTAATCCGACTGCTCGCATTTCATATGTCACAGAACTTAAGCATTCGGAACATCTCGGCAATTTCTTAAAATATCTACCGACTTGTTAAGGGGATTGCCGAGTAGATACGATTGAGTACTTGAGATTCTATTTCAATCTGAACTACTCGGGTATTTCCGTGAGCCGTGAAATACACATCGGATTTAAGCTTAGGATTACAATTTTTCGGGTAAGTCGGCCTCCGGCGATTAACACATTTTCTAAGCGTGCAAGTTAAGTAGTCCAATGTGTATGAAAGTGTTGGACATCCTTTTAAATCATTTTTTATCAGTAACTAATACCAAATGGCGAAATTGTTGTTGTGACATGTATAGTTGTTTCCTCAATCAAATTTAGATACTTTTTAGATTTCACATTTAAGATCTAATTTTAAAAACGAAAGTAAAGTGACGTCATTCTCGCGGGAAACAATATCGCGTCATCCCTATTATTTCAGAGGTGTTTTCATAGGATAAACCCGATGTGTTCAGATTGATTCTATTTATATTTGCATCTAGCTGCACAAAATTTCTACTGACTTGTTAACTTTGGTTAACCATCTCCTCCCTATCCACATCCACTTGGTAAATGCCTCAGTATGAATTTGTTTGCTTAATATTATAACTCTTGTCTATCACTGTTATGTTTTTAATTGCTTTATTGGAATTTTGATTTAATTTTAGTTTTTAATTACAATATTTCTATGTGTCATTGTATGAACATGTATATTATTTTCCTTTTATCAAGTGGTAATTGTTCTTATGTGCCATACTGTGCTCTTGACGGTTTGGTTGGCCGCCCAGTATGAGTGTGAATAATTGGATTTGGAAACTAATATCTTTTACTTCAGGACATGGTTTATGTCCTATAATGTCTACTTGATAGGTTTGTGGTTAATGGTATATCCACTATGTTTAAATTTAATGCTTAAATGTTTTATTGATTAAGTTGACTGCTTTTGGATTATAGGTAGAAAAGCTACCTTTTGTTTAAGACATTTTGAATAATTGTCATTTTCTCTCAAAATAAGTCTTGTTATTCACATCTGTCATCCTAGTTCGAACCCCTTCCCGCTTGGCTCTTACAAGAGCAATATATAAATTATGATATAAAAATCACAGGATCATGACAATATAACGCCTGCACGTATCTCTTGTTCAAAGTGCTATTTCATTAATTCGTAGCCCAACAATTTAACTTCATTGTTTGCATTCGAGTAACATCTAAAAGAAACCAAAGAGCACTCGGATTATTGAGAAACGATCAAAAAGCACATGAAACACACAAAGATACTATCCTTTATCTAATATTAACAACATGAAAATTCCAAAAGAATAATATCTTGGGCTTTATTGCTTCCCAACGTTTCTCGGCTTACGTTGTCTTATTGCTAAATGTAAACAAACCTTATAGTATTCACTCGTTTAAAAACATCACGTGAACTTGTTACAGTCACAATTCCTCTGTAAAAGGGAATTGAAAGTACTTTTAAGTTAATTTTCATTTTTTCTAAACTTTCACGATTTAAGGGTAAATGATCGCAACTATGGCTTTAACGTATTGTCGTTTCATACACCGACTTATTGATTGATATTGTTTAATTGGAAACAGTGCAAAAAAAAGAAAAATGTTACAGGTTCAGACATCATTGATACGTTCCCCGTCGTTAAAAAGCACACTGTATGCACAGTTAAATACAGAGGGTAGGGTTTTTAATATATCTCGAAAAAAGCAAAGCAAATTCGTTCATAGTTATTATTTTTGTTACAAATATCTCTTTCAACATAAACAATAACGATCACATGTACTCACATAGACCAGGTCCCATTTCGTTTCTTGAACAGATCTACAATGTTGTAAATGCTGCCATCTGTTCCCCACCATTTTGTCGACAGGCTACTATCATGAGTAATATCCTTCGTCAAAGCCTCATAGGGAGTGCATCTACCCTTAATGAAGTGGTACATTGCTATGCCAAACAGCCAAGAAGGATCTTTCTTCGTTGTGACCGAGTTTAGCATCGCCGCTCTCAAACCATTTGCAATAGATATCAGTCTATAATGTAATCAATGCAAGTCTGGTATATACTTTAAAGAAATGCCTCCATTAACCCTTAATCTCGGTGGGGAGTTACAAAATTCATATTCGATAGGCTTATCTAGACACTACATACCTCTTAACTGCCCTTTTCTAGTTCTGTGAATCTATTGGAATTACAAGTCACATGTAAAAGAACCTCTAGCACTACTTAATAATTACATCAATAAATGAAATAACTGACGTAATGATATGACAAAAGGACAGCTGGCCCTGTGTTTGCTTGAGTTTTATCAATAAAAAACTTGGTGTAACATTTCAATTTTGATACAATGAAATACAATAGAATACAACCGATAAAGTTGTACTGAAATAGATACACATCAATTCGCCTTATTTAAATGCTTCCTTGTGTTAGGATGTATAAATAACAAGAAATGATATATCTGCGAAATATCTTATAACAACGCATAAACTATGCTGTACATGGTTGTGTGTCAAATGAATTTTGTTTGAAACAACACTACACCACACACAACTATTTCAAGACACACTAACCAATTTTCCACTAGTGTAAGTCACAGAAATTACCACAAGTTATGAATGCCAAATTTATCAGGAAAGATATTGAAGCCATACATTGCCTCCCCCATCAGTAAGCAGACACCAAATCTAATAAATCTCATCACATGCACGTTAAAACATGGCATCATTGAGGCACAACAATAAACAACCGACCTTATATTCAGTGAGATAGAAACGTAAAACACTTACTCATGTGTATCAAAGATACGCTTTATGATATCAAACTCGATGCATACATCTTTTGAATGTGGCGAGGCTTTGAACGCCTTACACAATATGGCATTGTCTTCAGAGCACAGTGGGGTGTTGAACTCCTTAGATAGTAGGATGACCAAACACGCATTTTGAATTCGCTGCTCAGGACCTGCTGTTTTCTCACTAAGGATACGACTCAGTATTGGCTGCATTATCTGGAAAATTCGTACAAGCTATATCTGTTTCTACTAATGAAAAGTGATTAAGTGATGAAACATTTTATAAGTGTCATAATGGAAAGTAATGACCCATTAGCCGGGAAAGATCAAGTCATATCCTTTTGCTGTATTACTGTTAGCAAAATGCCTAACGAAGATAAGTAGAAACAGAACGTCAAGTATAGCAACGACTTGTTCAACTGCACATCTCAACTAGGACAATAATAAGTTTTTCTTCAATATTCAATGACTTGCGTTCCCTATGGGTACTGCATGTGTAGTGCTCAGCATATGTATGACATATATTGTGCTTATTTTATTCTTTCTCTTCGAAAATTGTCACGGATGTGTGTTGAAAAGTAGAGATAATTCGCACAAAGCAGGTTTGTTGAATTGGATCCAGCATCAATGAATTCCTATGCTGGGAATCTGAAAATGGAATATTCTTATCTTCTACTATGAATCTATGCAAGTTATTGTAAATATGTATTATTTGTGTTTACCTAAGTTATCCGTTTAGGTTTGGTAATAATTATTGGGTATTGAAGATAAATAACTATAGTTTATCCGTAGAGTGATACTAATCTGGATGGATGTTAAAGAGACTCTCTCAAAGATCGAGATGTTAACTTTTGAGATAAATCGTCTTCTACCTTAAAAAGAACAACAAAGATTTCTGAAGTGATATAGAACTAGATTATTGACAGCTTCCCAACCCTGCTCGTAATTATACAAAGAAGATATAGAACATTAAAATCGCAGATATCTAAGGGCGTTTCAACTTAAGTTAAAAGGTGGTAATTTTAGAATGCAACATCACGTGGGTCGTGGGAAAAAAATGCGCATGCGCATGGACGCATAATCATTTCCGTCAAACAACAGTGGTTCGAATGAGGAGGAAAACAAAAAGCGTAAATGTTGATAAGTTAATTCTTGCTTAATGAGATATAATCGTTTTTGTCGGTTTGCCATCACAACCCAGACGTTTGACATTTGGTGAGCAAGATAGAACCGGACACAAATAAGCATTATTTACACATAGGATGTTAAGATATATCTTCCAAGAAGGTAAAAACAAGGTATTGTCAGAATAACAAGATCTAAAACTTAACAGAACAAATGCCATTTCAAATCAAATTTCATATTGTAAATGTTTTCCTGGAAGGAGGCTTTATTTACCATCTTCATTCATGTAATTTTATTTTCAATATGGAAATTAAAAATTAAAGGGAGGTAACTGATATGAAATATGTTTTTAGTTGCCACGTAACAGAAGCAAAGCGCGGGAAGAAGAATTCCCGATTCATTAATAAACCGGCTTTTCCCAAGAAGATCACACAAACGCGACAACTCACTGCACGTTAATTAACGAAAGCACGGGGCTTCAGCAACTTATTAGTAAAGAAATGGAAAACGGTCTTTGGAATAGTGACAAGGATTGTCAATATCAATTTTTATGTTTGTTACTCCAAATACACACATATCTTAGAGAGTATCTTTAAAATGTTCAAGTTATCAGGCGGTTTCCTTACCTCATCTGTCATTTTCTGTTCATTCGACCAATGTTGCCAATCATAAACATACACCTTTGTAAGGCAGGTAAGAACTCGTTTGAAATGATGAATAATCTGATGGAGAGACAATTCGTTATTTCCGGGATAAGGTTTGCAGAATTCATCCATGAATATGTGAGCTAATCCTTTGTCACCTCCCCATATAGGTCTGACATTGTTCCATAGTTTTTTGAAATTAGAGTCCTCTTTTGGTACAACAAACCCATCATACTGGTGATGTGTAACTGAAAATAAGAAGACCATGATACACAGGATCACCTCTTAAAGTTTATACGATAATATACATGTAATTCATATTTCATTCATGATTCCATAGTCCTTAAAACCCAGTTACTATTCAGACTGGCAATAACAAATTTCAGCAGTTAATCTTTAACATTGATCAATAGGTATATTCCATGCATTTAAGGAAGGGTGAAATGTTTAGCAATGTTATGGTGAAATAGGCAGCTGATTTGATAGATTGGCTTAACTAAACCCACTTACCATTGAAACAATCAGCTTCTTCCTTGAAGGTGCGCAGGTCCAGAGTTCGGTCGTGATGTTTGGATTGGTGGCTCTTGGTGTTATACTTTTCAAATTTGGGTTTAGATTTGTCTTCTCTTACTACAGCATATTTATATGTTAAGCTTGACATCGCACTATCGAATTCTAGGTCAATTTCCATGACATAAAAGGTATCTGTTTCTCTGTAAAATATATAAACATATCGATCAGATTATTGAAAGAGGAAGGCTCCCCCGGTAATTCAGCGCTTTTTAATAACCATATATTGTTATTTTGTAATTCACCAATGTCGTGTTCGATTTGAACATAATTCCGAAACAGTATATGTTTGACTATCATGAACATTGTTGCACCACAACATCAGATTATGGGCATTTTCATTCTTTAGTGTTTGAAAGTACAACCAAGATCTACAGAGATTAACTAGAAACCAACAGACGCCTGCTTTGCTATGACGCACGGTAAATATTTACCGAAGACCATTTTAGTCGGACGCACGATAGAAATCTATCGGTGTCAGGTTTACTTGGATACATGAAAGACGTCTATCACTGTCTTTTTTCTTTAGATACATGTTATAAATCTATTGTAGAAATACACCAATGTATGCTCTCCTTCGACGCATGATAAAAACCTACCAGTGCCAGCTTTACTTGGACCCATGACAGAAATCTACCGATGCCAACTTTGTTTGGACACGTGATAGAAATCTACCGATACCAGCTTTACCTGGACAAACGATAGAAATCTAAAAATGTCTGCTTTCCTTGGACACATGATATCGATCGATGTCAGCTTTTTGGAAATATGATAGAAATTCATCAATGCCAACTTAACTTGATCACATGATAGTAATCTATCCATATTTGTTTTCCTTGGACACATGATAGAAATCTACTATTGCCAAATTAACTTGGACACATGATAGATATCTACCAATGCCAGCTTTACTTGGACGCATGTTAGAAATTAACTGATGGCTGCTTTCTTTGGATGCATGATACATGTATCAATAGATTCATGCTTTCCTTGGCCACATGATAGAAATCTACCGATGCCAGCCCTTACTTGGAGGTACGATGAAACCCTACCGATACCACAATAGAAATTTAGAATTGACTGCTTTTATAGGAGACACGCTTCAGATATAAGAAGAATTGTCTATTTAAATCGTCTGAATTTTAAGTGCGTATAGATCAACTGTTTGAAAATTAAACAAAAAGTTTATATTCAAAGATAGATAAAGATTAACCAGTTTGTGTTTTTCAAGATCGTATGACTTAAAAACTCATTTGATTGAACACGAATCAGATTGGACACTTTCGGTCGTAGCTTGACTCAACTAGAAAATGTTTAAAACAGCAAAACTCATTCAGTAACATCGATTAGCCATAAATGATTGAATTTTAGTATAAAAAAAATTCTATGCTAGGCGTTTGATTATCTGGATTTATGAAGATTTGTGAAGGAGAAACTTTACCTTGTTACTTTCAAACAATTCCGTTTGTGTCTTTCGGGATTCCATCCACCGTAATGCTCATGACTAATCGCCACGATAACTTCGTCTTTTTTGGTAAGGTTGAAGTCTTTCGAGACAAGAACATGAAACTTGATACGAAGTTTCCGCTCATTCTTGTTTTGGCTGCAATATGATACAATAGAAATTTCTTAAGGAAAGACTTGTTATAATTAAAGATAAAATATGTTTAAAGAAAAACAAAAAAGAGTAAAGTAAAGCCGTTGACGGTTAATAGCAAAACTTAAAGTATTTTTCAATGCATTTTAAGATGACTACAAAAACAAATTACCTTGATCCACTTGACGTTCTTTCACCACTCACAGCCTGTCAAAAGAATTTCCAAAACAAAACGATGTTAACAAACTTCAAAAAGAAGGATTTTTTACAATGTAACTATAAATCTGTGTATAATAATCATAATTACTTTTACAGACCCTACGCATATAAACATATGTTCTTATATACTTTATTAATGAGACACAAGGTGGAGTTTCATCTGTATTTGTATTCCACTGTCCAATAACTACTATAGAGCTGTCTTTTATTCTCAATAGCAATGCCGATATTGTATTAAATAACCACAATTAAACCTAGTGTATTGCGTTATAAGATCCTCATTAAGCTTATATTAAGACACAAAACATGCAGAGAGTCATATTTATGAATTTAATCGTATATGAATGTGCCTCTACAACAAACTTGTAACACTATGGTTTTACCTACTGTCAATATAATGCGAAAAATGACGACCTTTAGATAATCCAAATGCCTCTAATGCATGTTTACTTCGATTCCTATTTCAGCTCAAGTGTCTTACATTGAACAGGATAATTATGAATAATGACGGTATGTGACATGTTCAACCAAAGTTGCTTGCTAGTTTTGATGTCTGTGCTTTGTTTGCTTTTTGGTGTTCTTTTAAAGAAAAACATGTTTAACTTGACAAACCAGTTCGTTCGCTCAATATTTCCTATCTTTTTACTTATTTAAAATTTAAAAAGGGTGAAAAACGACGGTCAAAATTACGAAAATCATCTGTCGAGTCCATGAATTCAACGTATGATGAAGCGAAATATGGCAGAAATAGCATTCATGCTACAGCAAAAGCATGTATTATGCCAAGAATTACACTGTATGAAAAAGTACATGGAATAAAGTCGATGGAGGTAAAGATAGGTTTTAAAATCCCGCTGATAGAAGAAGAATTGGCGCCTTTGTAGTTACATATCTGCCCGTGAATTTCGTTTACATGTCTAGCAGTTTATTAACTCTCCAAGATGTATTGCGAAGGAAAGGTAAATAGAAGATGTATTTGTTAATCGAGGTCCGATCCTACTTTAAAAATGACCTGACCCTTTAGATAGTGGTCACGCATGTGAAGGCACAGAGTATGTCTAGCGTATTAATTTCTACATTCTCAAAGATAAATTTGGAAACAATAGATTTAATGACAAACCCTAACGATTGTTCTGATTTATCTTAACCAAGTTTTCGGTCAGACGGTTCTTCTACCGCCCTGAACAAAATATGACTTTATACTCTTTATCTGTAGTTAAAATGTTCACTGTTCAGTAAATGAGCCAGGCAATTGTTACCCTTATGATCATGTTTATGAATTTTTTAATGTATTTGGCGGGAGAACCATGCCACCGTTAGGGGCCAATAAATGCTTTGAGAAACAATAGCCATACTTCAAGTGGTTCGAAAGACGTTTATTAAATATGTTGTGCCACAACACTCTTTTTTATTGATTAGATATTGCACCTCTTCCCATCTTAGTATATCGCTCATATGTTTCGTCATTACAAATGACGTCATTTTGCAATGCTTACCTAAGACCACAAACTAATCACTCAACCCTTAGATGTTGCAATATACTGGGCAATGAAAACTGAAACGACCAAGGTTGCAAACCAAGGAAGGCAATTAACAGAGACCTCTGGGTTTCAAAGAAGAATGTGAGTTCTGAGCTAAAAGTTTTCGTCGAAAATGTTTTTTTTTTTTTTTGTAATGGAAATTATGACCGAATGATATTAAAAATGCGGTTTCTACCATTGAACTCCAATGCGGTCGATAAATCGTTATTTCTACGTTACTTCATCAATATTGATGCCAACTCGATTAATTTTCTCTAAACATACCAAAACATCATACATAGCTCACACAAACCATCTATATAGTAACATAATTCAGGAGAAATGTTCAAAACACTCTAGCCATGTTGAGCTACCTTACGAGCACAAAGTGCTTGATATCAGCTTTTTTACACTAGAACTTCCTAAAGATAATGAACAAAATGACATATTGTTGACAGAAACAGCTGCGATTTCCACGAGTGATTGTCCACCTAAACTAGCTTTAATAGCTTTGGAATGCTCACTGAACTGACAGACACCACGCAAGTAAAGGCTATTCAAGGATTACTTTAGATTATGAAGTTGAGTTCAAAGATGCACTATTTCAAACTTGGTGCGGCATTAAACATGAAATACCAGAAACACGTTGTTTATCGCCTCATATACATTCTTAATTACTAGTCGACGACTCGTAAAAGACTTTCTTGGCTTTGTGGTTAAACAACTTGATATCACAAAACCCATCTAAGTGTGTCTCAATAGCTGTATATTCTATTTTCATTTTTGAATTAGTTACTTGGACTATGTTCTAACCGGATTGCCCAGTACTTGGTTAAGTAAGGGGCCTCTGCATGGTGAGCCAGACTTCAAAACTTAACTTTAGAATTGTTGACACGGTGTAGAACTTAACTAAACATATATACAAAAAAAATACATATGAAACATGAATAAAGAGACTGTTGTTTTGTCGTTATTTTGTTTGACAGTTGAATTTAAATGATATTGGATAATGTATTATATACTATATATCTAGATTATTTAAAAGGGCAGCTGTAGATGTTGTAAGCCATTTCCAATAGAGGTAAGCGTGTATCTTCTATAGAATTCTATACAGGTGTACCGTAACTCAATCGATCACCTGAGTGAGAATCATGGATCCCAATGCCATAGTCCCCTTATTTTTCAATGGGAATTCGTATAAGAATTATCAGACCAGAACAACTGTCAGGGATGTATTTCGCAAGTAATAAAAAGGGTAGATACTAAATAAAGTATTAATGGTTGTATATGTGATCTCACTAGGATAAGGTATACTGTTGATCTAGTGGGATGTGTATTCAAATATGCTGTGCATGCCATGTGTGTATTGTGTATGCTTATATCTGTGCTGCAGTCTTTGCTATATATACATTATATGTGGACTATGATTAATTACTTTCATGGCAGTTCATAAAAGCACCAATGCATTCTTACTTCATATATTCATTCACACGAATGTATCCTCAAACAAACTGACAAAGATATATAAGTCGAAACTGAAATCGTTAACAAAAAAAGCATTTTTCTAAACAACTGATAGTCGATACTGTACGATTGGATACATTTACCCGACAAAAATTTTTAATTTATAAAAGTCTTACAAATAAATATACACATGAAATACTTCTACCTTGCTTCCACCTTTGTGACAGCCCTCTTTCGTATGTGTAGTGTGCTTATCATCATCTGCAGGATCAACACTTGTACCTTCACTAATGCTAACACCCGTCGATTGATTCGTATTCACACTGGGGGGTCTTTCAGCACCAAGTCGATCTCCACGCAAACGGGAGGCACCCGTAATAATTGGCTGTTTTGGGTTGCCCTTTTGTTTTGATTCCCTGTCATGTGTTGGGGGAGGTAGTTTAATGTATCCAGTGTGTTGTTTGTCGTCTGTACCATGCTGACTTGACCTGGTTTGTATCTTGAAATCATGCTGGTTCTTATTCAGTGGTTGTAGTTCGTCAGAACTCTTTTCTCCCGGGTTTATTCCAAATACAAAATCTTGCTTGTTTTCTTTTTTCGAAGAAATGTCAGTATCAGTGGTAGGATGCGTGTTTTCGACATGTGTGTCTTTTACTATGTCACCTTTCTCGACGTTTGCCTCATTCTGACTCATGCTGTCTGCGTCACCTTGATTGCAGATTGAATCATTTTTCCCTTGAAGTTCATCGCGGGAATGTCCATCCGTGTGTTCGACAACTTTCGGGTCGTCTGTCAAGTTACTTTGCAATCGTCCTGATGACCTTTGTTCACCAGCAGTGTTAGAAGATAGGGTTCTCCCATTTTTAGATGTGACAAGTTCATTCGATGCTTGCGAACTTTCACTTGGTTGTTCAGGTCCCTCATTTACAATTGGCCCTTCATTAATTGGAGGTGAGACACTGTCAGATTTCGCCATGGCTTTGGTTTGACAATCTACATTGTCCTTCAAAACGTTTCCCACATCAACAGTAGCGCTATGATTATTGGTGATGGCTATATCATGATTAAAAGAAATTAAGGTTGAGTAGTGTCAACGGCAAACTTACTTAAAAATGTTACTAGAAGTTTCCGACAATCTTTTACAATTTTGAACTGGATGTAAAGGAAACTTCATTCTTATACTGTTGGTGCTTCGCTATACTTTTTCTTAGTAGGATAATTTCAATACATACTGTGGATATAAATTGATTTTTATTTTTCGTTAAAAAAGTTTCGTCCTCGAAACAGTTTTGCTCTTTGTTATCATTAATGATGACGAATAGACAGTTTGCATTTGAAACATATCCAATTTGAAACAAAAATGATGTTTTCCACTGACTTCGTTATATTTTATTCCAAAAGGTGTGGGACAAATATATTGATTCAGAAGATCAATCAAGGTCAGTCAGCTGCAGTTATTCAGATCTTGAAACGAGTCTAGACCATTCCATTGAATTGGACTTTTATAAATAGCTATACGATTGCATTCTATTTTATCTTAAAAGCATACTAGTGCTCAGAAAAACTGCAAAACTTGGTTATATGAGTTATAAATTATGATAGAATATGTTGAAACATAGCGAAAAAACACAGGATCATGACATTTTAACCCCAACAGTATTTACTTTCTATTTTCATAGTGCTATTTTCACAAACTAGGTGCCCACCAATTTATCTCCATTGTTTACATTCGAGTAACTTCTAAAGAAGCAAGGAGTGCTCGGATTAAAGAGTGGCGATCACCTGGTTAGAAGCACAGTTATCTTCATTTGGGTTGGATCTTTAAATAAGGCTTAACAATTGTATATAATTGCATATTTAAACAAGGATAGTCAATTGTATTTAATTTGATCTATAGCATTGGCCTGTCAGTTGAATGTTATCTTAATATCAGGTTTGTCAGTTGCATTGAAATGGATCTTTAAGACTTCCTATGAAAACGGTGTAAACAGATTTAGGAGGGGACGACTCGGTATATCTTCGTTAATTGTCATGTAACAACTAACGGCACAGATGCTAATCTATATTAACCGTTCTTAAAATAATTATATAGTTGGGACAAATTGCTGAATGAACTATATCACTGTCAAGGAAAACAGAATAGAATTTTGTTTTCGACTTGCACATGGTACATCATCATCAATACATAACATAGAAAACAAATAAATCACATTGTAGATCGATATGAAATCAGAAACACATCATGAGGATTACTTTACAAAACTGAACAATTGAATTTTTAACTAAAACAGTCATATAAGTACTGTATTAAGTAACTCTGAACAGTGTGTTTGATTCCAAGGAGATTGACAGTCACGAAGGAAAAGTTGGTAAGAGTAAAACACACGTGAATACATAAATACAACTGCTTTTAAACTTTTCCCCTATATTGGAAGATTTGGCTTTTCTATCTTGACAGCAGCAGCAGAAAACACAATGTTGGGAAATTGTATTGTATTCATGCCATTTGAAAGAAACCGCTGAATTTGCCCTTTTTACGGTGGTAGTTTCTTTATACTAATGCTGAGCATTTGTCAAAGAAAGGTATTATAGAAGAAAAGGTTCATTGTTAAAACTGTTCCCCGGACATGTACATGTGGCACATCGCAATACAAGCCAATCATGAAATAGATATATGAAATATAAATAGAAATAAAGGTTTATTTGTAGACAAATGCATTTGGACCATAATTTAAACAGTATACATATAAAACTATATTCATTTTAATAGATTGCTCAAAATTCATAATCTAACATCTAATCTTAAAGGGTTGTTCAAAGTCCTTTTCTACCATATTATCTTTATCTATAGCTAGTAATGTACATACAGTTGGCCATTTGTCGTACACGCGTGAACACTAAATGCAGTTATCTTACATATCCAACCAATCATATCCTACTTTTAATTAGGACAGATAATCAAAACGTTTTACCTGGTTCACCTGCAGATGTGTGCAAACCGCAAATATGACAGAAACGTGCGTTCGGTTGAAGCTCTATCTTGCAATTTCTACAGTGTTGTGCCTTTGACGCAGCAAGGACGCTTTCTTCGCATTGTAGACAAACGGTTCTATCTGTTGTTTTCTCTTTACCACAGGTTGTTCCGTCAGCAAGCGTGACAGAACAGAGAGTGGCTGGAGGCTTGTCTTTCGTATCATTGGCGCCCTCGCAGTCACCGCAGATTTCTTGTCCCGAGCCTTCTGTCTCCACCCCACATTTATTACAGACCTTTGTCATGACAGGAACTCTATAGAGGAGTGTTGGGAAACATATCAAATTTAAATCGCTATTAAACCATTTTATTAAGATTGGAATTGTCGTGATATGATAAAAAGGTGAAATTTAATTATATGATTAACAAGTTCTTTTCTTGTTACACCTATTTTGCCCCGTTAATAAATCAGACTTTTTAAAGATGTGTATTCTGTCACGTGGATACATGTTATCAACTAAAATTATAAGGTTTGCACAAAGGGTTAACTTCTATAAGTTTTAATCACCATGTCAAAAAATGTGTTGTTAACGGAATTCCCGCTATATCACAGTGTTTAGTAAATCGCCCGCTTCAATGCAAAATATGATATGAGATATAGTCTAGATATCAATCCCTGATTTTGGGTTGACCTGGATTAATAGTACGTATAAAATGTTTTGCTGTATTATTGTTCTCCAACATCTCTAGAACCAAAATCCATCGGATGCTACCTTGGCATCATTGAGCATTTTGCTAAAAATCCAAAATGGCCGCCAACATGGCTGCCAAAATGAAAAGTTCCTACATCTACTATATTTTTTTAATACTCATCTTTTTTCACTTTTTTATATCGATTATATAAATATCAGCATCCCGAAGGCCCTTCATAATAACAAAAAAATACACTTGCTTCAAAAAGAACAAAAAAAAGGCTGCCAAGTTGGCGGCCAAATTGATGACCAAAATGACAAAAGCATAGTATTTCCTTAACAATTTTCAAATTACACTTGGTATTGAAACCAAGAAAAAAGCTATCATACAAAATGTACATGATTTTGGTGCAACATGATTATATGATGATCTTTTGTTTTGTATGGTGTTTAACACCGTTTCAACAATTATTCGGTTATTTGACGGCTTTCCTGGATCCACCAGTACTAGGCTAGGGGTCTGAAGTGACTTGCCAAAAGTCACACTCCTATGATGAAGTGCTTCATTTCAAAACATCAGAAGCTGTATCCACAGTAGCAGAGGAACGTAGTAAATGAAGGCTTGATTCAGTCTGTTGCTGATGATTTCGATGCAAATATCTCATCACAAACGGAATCAAGTCAACTCATGTACATGCATTATTACAAACCCAAATTAAAAGAAGCTTAGATAAAACGCCAGGAAATAACCTGACAATATATCGGATATCTAGGTATGCCATGGAAACCACAGTAAAGTAATCTTTAAAACTCTAACAATTCCTGGAAACTAAAAGGCCTAATATGCCTGCACATTACCCTCCGCATAATGCTGCATTGCATGTTGACATTGAGAAGCAGAAAAGGTGATTCTAAATAAAATAGCTAGGGACATTGACCTTCAATTTATGTGTGACATACCACATGTCAAAGATTTACCAGAGTTGGTGGATGAAGTACAGCCATTGTAAGGAGGCAATGCTATAAATGAAACCTGGTTCGTCAGTCATGTACACACCTCTGAACGATGTGATACCTTCTGACCCAGACACAATGATGACTGCAATTTGCGAGACACAGCTACTTTGCTATCAATGTGGACAAGAATTTAATATACTTCCCTCTAACTAATAGCTCTATCATGCTGCGATGAAGGTAATGTTCATCATAAGCTATTTCATGACTTTTATCCAAGACTTGAACGAATGCCCACTTTGATGAGCTTTATTGGTTGTGTTGGAGTCCTGATGGCAAACACTGGTCTTGAAGACATATTAAAGTCATCTCTTGGTGGGGTGACCAGGATATTGTCTGGAAGGATCTTTTCACAAAATAAAAGGGCCCTCAGAATGGGAGATGAAGAGGTTTTAGGAAAGGAATCACATTATGCAAACTCCTGTGACGACCTCTTATTCACCCTTGAGAGGAAAGCAAAGAATATTAGAACAATACGTCTTTGGTTAGACTGCCTCATACTACATGTTTTCATCATGATGCTCTTTGTTCAAGCCCAAGGAGGAGAATGTGGCCTGCGCCTCTTAGCAGTAGATGACATATTTCTTTGCTGCCGGGCATATTCATAATGCTACAAATGGTTTGCAATATTTGAGGCATATGGAAGATCTTCCTTCATGTCCGTTAACGATCTGGTGAGCATGTGATGTGCAATCATGCTTGGCCATGGAATGGTATCTGGTCGGATATGTTTATTGAGGCCACATTTATGCACTATGGCCACTGGACATGGCGGAATTTTAGGCATATCACTTAAGGAATCAGCTTTAAAGCGTTGGGCACTGAATCTCCATACATGTAGCCAGCTTATCCAGGAAATAAAATGCGTGAGGAACATTAAAGAAGAATCTGCACATCTACACATGTAGAAGTGTCATATGCTTAAGTATAAGCCGGTATTGCTGATCATGAGAATATACAAAAGAAGTTGGATACATGCATTGACCAAAAGCTACACCAAAACCAACATTGAGGATGAAACTACAAGTAACCAAGTTAGCCAGACTTTCATCAACGCCTGACACAATTTTAATATATGGTTGTGCAGTTCTATGATGCATACATTGGTCTGCAAACGTTACAGAGGAGGATTTTTAGATTTGGGGCGATTTGTATTGCTACATTTTAGTCCTTGTGATGTGTATTTTATTTTTGACCGATACCACCCATACAGCATTAAGATTGGAACAGGAACCGTAAGAACCAGTAGTTGCAAGGCAGTTTGTTATAAATTAACCACCCCGACACCTCGCCCAGCCCAGCAAATGATATTGACACATTTTGAAAATAAGGTTCAGTTGATTGACATTGTTTGGGAAGGCTTCAGATATAGGGAGAATGATCTACAAGAAGTACAACATAGACTTACTATTACATGTTCATCGGATATTCCAGTAGACATTCACGGAAATTACATAAAGAGTTGATTTGGGAATTACCCATGAGGAAGCCGATATAATAATTCCTGGACAAGTTTTGCAGGCTATTGCAAAGGTAGCTGTTTGTGTCAAGGTCATATGCGACGAAACTGATGTGTTTTTTACTACTGTATGTTCTTTGGCCAAAACTACAAGCGATGCATCTAAAAACTGAGTCTTTTATAGAAAATGTCAAAAGGGCTCATCTTCAAACATGTGTTTGAAAAGCCACCTTAGAACAAGCCCCAACAATGTGATTGTTTTTGGTTGAAAAAAGAGATAATGGGCAAGGTTCTTAATTGACGATGAGCCCCAGCAAGTGTGTTGAAAATAGTATTGTGTGGTTGTTCGGATGAACAACCTTGTGGAACAGCAAGGTGTTGGTGTTATTGGGCACATCCGCCATGCGCCATGTTTTACAGTTGCTATCAAACGTGCAAATGTAATAACAGATTAACAAAGGAGGCAAATAACAATAATAACAGTTAAGTGGAGGATTAAGAATGAAGCATTACAATAAATAGCGTAACATAATAAGAGAGAGTATGTTACTCTTTCTTAATGAATAACTGGTTGTTGTTGTCATGTATATAACGTTTTTCTGTAATCTCTATTATTTTCGTACTGTTTAAAAAAGTATCATTGAGACGGTTCCAATGTAGACCTGCAACATATGGTTTTGTTTAAAATTAGATTTGTGTATGGGGTAGTATTCACCTTGTTTTTATATGTATTTAACACTTTTTCTGCTATTTTGACCTCCATTGATTAACTTTAAGTGTTTTCAAATCGGAATTTTGAATTTGAAACGAAGAAATTTTTAAAAGATGAAGGTTCAGAGTCACTAAAGGTATTTGACTGTTTGTTCGTGTAAAATGTCGAGTTTTTCTCAAAAATAACGATTACTTCGGCCATTTTGGATTTGTCTTTATTTATTTTTATGTTCTAACATTATTGTTCAACAAAGAAACAACAAAAAGAACACTTGATTTGAAACACAATTAAGCAAATACATGATATTTTTGAATAGTTATGATGATTTCTTCATTTTGGCAGCCATCTTGGCGGCCATCTTTGATTTTTCAAAATGCTCAACAATGCCAGGGTGGCATCCGATGGATTCTTTATCAGGACATATTGGAGAACACGTTTATGAAAAAATATTTTATGCGTACTATAAATCCAGCTATTTTGCTTCACATCCAGACTAATATGAGATAAATGCGCTAGAACACACGTAAAGGTAAACCATCTGCGAACACGACAGTGAGAATACGACAGTGTTACTTCCTCTTTGTTTATTCATTATGAAAAGGTATTTTATGAGAGGTCGTCTCTTGGTTGACTTACGGGATACCGATGGTGAGTTCCGGTTTGAACAGCCCTTATCGACAGTCAATTTTGGGACCTTCCCCTATCATTACAAGCCGGGTATCATGACCTAACTAAAATACCGTTAGTGCAATGTAGTACCCATATCAATGATTAAATAAATGCATGGATAAATAAATGATTAAATAGATAAATGAGTAGTTGTATAAATGAATGAATATAATTAAAGAGTTCATTTTGTCTAATAAATGTGAACTGATACTTAAAAAATCAAAATGCTAGCAAAAGTCTTAATTCAATACAACTAATCATACAAAAACATCAGAAAATGCATTTACCTGTCTTGACCTCCTCACGTAGTTAGAGACGGGCTGACTCGATAAAGATTACATTTCGGTCACATGATTACATGTTACCACACTATGAACGTCGAGGAACGAATCCAATCGTATCTACTCGGCAATCCCCGTAACAAGTCGGTAGATATACCTCGTAGGCAGTACATGAATACACCAGAAATCCTGGGGTAATTCGCCTTATTTCCGGCGGATAACGCAAAATGCACACAGGCACTAAATATGTATTTAAGTACACACGAATTAGTTATATATCACAATTTAATGTTTTTTTTACCCTTTTCATTAAAGATGGTCTTATGAACACATCTTTGTTCCATATTTTGTCAATCAGCTCTTTTCGGCAATCTCGGCTTGTGACGGTGATTGCCGAGTTGATATGATTGGCCCTTCGTTGCTGACCTACTTTCAAAAATGGCTCTCCATTACCTCCGAGGTTATTTTAAGAAATGGCCGAGGTGTTCCGAATGGAACGAATCCATACACAGAGTACGGATCCGGTTCACAATATAATCGTACTGCGCAGTGGATTGTAAAACGAAAGTTGGTTTAGAGAATTTCTAATCTTATGCAAGGTGACCTTGAGTGTCTTATTCATGGAATTTAATCTGAAAGTACACGAAGTTGGCCCAATACCAAGTTGTTTTTATTCCCAATCTTAATTCATTACCCATGGTTTAACGTTGTTTTGATCTTTTTTTTTTTCATTTATAGCGGGATGAAAAGTCGCATACTAGTTCATAGGTAGGAGAATACCAATAAAAGGCTATGAAAATGGGTCCTCTTTGGTTCTTTGGTGGATTTAGAACTCGGGGTTCCCGCGTTTGAGCCCTACGTCTGGTGGATCCAGGAAAGCCGTAGGGGTCACATGCTTAGGCTTTTATCCTGTAACAAACGGTAAACGGTAACTGATGAACTGCCAAATGACACAACATATAGAAACAATTAATCGCGAGCAGACATCTAACCCGGGATCACCTTTTGTTAGTCTCTGGCGCTAACCACTGCTCCGTCGCAATTCCGGGTAGATTTTGCTCAACTTAAAGAATATGCCGGGGTGTATTAGTCTTGTTGGCACGGTCTAGGGTAAATGTTTTTTTTTTATCTCAGTGCAACTATTGTCTACTGAACATCGACAAAATAGACTGATCCAAAATTATAT
Organism: Cerastoderma edule; assembly: GCA_947846245.1. Classification (NCBI taxonomy): domain Eukaryota; kingdom Metazoa; phylum Mollusca; class Bivalvia; order Cardiida; family Cardiidae; genus Cerastoderma; species Cerastoderma edule. Next base: position 40,843,603 of record OX401408.1, read on the forward strand.
ATGGGGTAAGTTCCATTAAAAAGACTTGGCGACACTAAGTGTGTTATATAGTATTAGTTGAGTTCATGAACTATTGCATGGCCTATGAAATCTTCATCGGACGCCAGATATTCCTCGTCCTGAATTGAAAGAAATCACGCGACGTTAGTGGGAAACGTGGTCCAGTCTCAACTTCGGAATCGAAATGTCACGGGTTTGTATTCAGGCTGAATCATCGAAATTTTCCTGAGCAAAAATGCTCCTCTCCATCCAGGTATATAAATGGATATCTGTAAAGGAATACACCAAAGTAAAGAGGCTTTATTTGCGACATACACATGTAAACGGCTGGTCTATCACCCAGTTATCGGGGAGGTATTTGTGAGTTGCCTGAACATATCTAGCATAGATATGATACTATAAACCATATCTTCACCTTTCACATTTTTGTTTTACCTTTAACGTTGATAAACTGAAAATTGTCGTCTAGTAGAATTGGGACATCGTCAGCAACACTGTACTGTCCTAGAATTCGGGCAACAGTGGTGCAGTGGTAGAGCGTCGGCCTCTTCGACCGAAGGTTACGGTTTTGATCCCCGGTACGCAAGTACTGGTGTAGTATCCAGGAAACAGCCATCGAGAGTGAATTTGATACGCTTCAAGCTTCCGTCACAATCAATGTATCATAAATAAGTTTATAATAAAGTACTGCTCAAGCATAGGAGTTTTCGGTGTTTGAAAACGAGACAGGTCGCAAGTTAGCCTTTCTCGGTGAGTAAACCCACGGATAGTGTGGTGAAATAGGATTCAATAATACTTCTTTATCGGTTTTTAAATCTATTTTCAAGATTTCTACAGATATGCATGATATATAATGAAGAACTAAAGTGTTTGTATAACCCATTTCCCCCTATAGGTATGAATACATAATGTCAAAACTGAAAGCAGAAACAGACAACACGAGAAACATTACGAAAGAAAAAGTATTTTCTTCATAATACTGGATATAAACCATTTTGACAAAAAGGTAAATTGCTCATTAAGATCAATCTAACCTTTTGTCATCGTGATTTCTAATGATTCTGCCGCAGTAACGTTAAAGTTTGAAATGTTAAGACAGCTTTTGAAATCAATGTAGGAATAGGAAAAATAAATTGTTTTATATCTCTCTTGTAGCTCTTTATTTAAACAATACTTCCTTTCTTAACAAATGAATACATAACGCAGACTTAAATTGATAACAATGGCGCATAGCAACTACGGTACAAGTAAATTTCTATCTGGGACAAGAGGGTTACTCGATTGTATATATATGTACGTCTATCAGATACAAAGTCCGTGCTAGGGGTACATGTAACCAAAATAAGTTCGATATAAAGACTTAAAAGTTGTTGTTCACAGCAAAGAAAATTTGAAAGAATAAGAATAAAATTTCAGTGAAACAATACAGTTTTGTTGCTTGATAGCCAATCAAAAGTAACTATTGAAAGCATAATTAATACAGGGTTGTCAAGTACGTACAATTTATATATGGTAGATATCAAAAGCGACCTCACACTTTTGGATTAAATTACATGTTTATTTACTGTATACGTACTTTAAAGAATCAGAGAAAGATCTTAGTATGCTTCCAATGACTATTCTAAGAGTGCATTATATAACAGAACATCTGTTGTGCAGTTCTAAATAAGAGCTGTCCATAAGACAGCATGCTCGACTATTCGATAATGTCGGAGAGGGGGTATGGGTCAGTGAAATAGTCTTTGTTTCTAAAATATAAGGGTGAATAAAATGATTCCTTACAATTGTTGTTGAGAATGAACATGCACGCAAAACTTTAACCAAGATGTTCTATGTACAAAATATCGCATGACTTGCTTGAATTGAAAACAAAAAAAAGATTTGAAACTTGGTCAGCGACCTTAAATAAATACCCGTTACACAGGTGTGAAGTCTCAATCCATTCCATACAATAGTTCATGAGATACAAACTTGCATGTACAAACTTAACCAAAATTTTCTATGGACAAAAGGCCGCATAATTTGCTTAGATTTAATACAAAAGATTTGACATAGGACCTTAGATAATGGCCCTGAACATATGTGTGAAGTATCAATCCATTCCACACGTACAAACTTAACCAAGATTTTTTCTATGTACAAAAGGCCGCATAATTTGCTTAAATTTGATACAAGAGATTTGAAACTTGACCTGGGAGGCTGGGACATTAATTAGAGTATGGCCCTGAACACATATGTGAAGTAGCAACCCATTCCTTGAGGTAGTTCATGAAATACAAACTTGCATATAAAAACTTAACCAAGACTTTCTAAGTACAAAGAGCTGCATAGTTTGCCTAAATTCAAAATAAGAGATATGAATCTTAGTCAGGGACCTTAAAGTATGATCCTGAACACATGTGTGAAGTATCAACCAATTCCATACAGTAGTTAATGAGATACAAACGTGCACGTGAAAACTTAAACAAGGTGTGAGGAGTCGAGTAAAAAATGATTTCGTTTTTCCGAATTTCCTTATACCTGTGAACAAGTGCCTTTAATTACATTTCGTTTATACTGTATCTTTACAACATATGTGAGACCATAATTTAAGATGAACATTTTTTTACATGATCATATGCTAACGCGTTCTATGGGACTGGCCACCCAAATAATTAATTTAACATATAAACGCGCATTCCATAAGGTGTCCCCTTATCTAGATTCACCCTTTATCATGATTGCAAAATATTTAGTTTACTCCCTACTACAAACAAATTTACAAAAGGGTCTTTGTGTTTTTACATATAGGCATTTGTATAGTTAAACCGTTTCATGATATAAAGTCATCAGACTATACGTCATGTCTTTAAATCCCGGTGATAATGGCATTTGGAATTTCATGAGAGGTAGAATCCATACTGACTTAGGGAACACCGATGGTTCTATCTGGCTTGACCAGCCCTTTTAGGTAGTTGAGTATGGAGACTTCCTCCACCATTAAGTGTCGGGCATCGCAACATAACTGAAATAATGTTGACGCGATGTATAACCCCACAAACGTGTCATTGGTTAGAAACCTATTAGGCAAAAGGAAGTATTGCTATTTATGAGCGATTCATTCTTTTGCCACAGTAGTTTCTAAAGACCTGAGCACAGATAAGTCAAGGTAAGGCAATAATTTGGTTAGGATTAAATGCTTATGTAGCAGGTAATATTGTCATCTGCCCTTTACACAGATTTATCAAGATTCAAGATTCTTTATTGACTTAAACTATATACAGTTTATCAGCAGAACGTCTACTGTTTGAATTCAAATTTCATTCTAATATACATAGTTTTGGCTTTATTCATCTGGATAAATATCAACCCTTATAGTTATTGAACCGACTACTTGCTTAATTAGATTGTCGGCAAGCCTGTCATCTAACCTATTTAAGAGGCAATTCAAAGTACCAAAGTGCTTAGTGGTTGACAAAGGGATCTATGGTTATTTAAAAATATATTTTCATAAAAGACCTAATAGCCTATGTAAAAATTCATAAAACTTTTAAATGTCAATAATAGACATATTGTTATCAACTTGGCGAAGTTTATAAAGGAAACATTTACATTAAGAGCTAGTAGTATGCATAACATTGAGGCATCAACAATACAGGGTATACATGTAGTTGTATAATGTGTATAGCACAATGCGGAGTTAAAGGTAAAGGTAGGGGTTTATACAATCGATTGGGGTTTCATATCTATGCGGTGTGTTCCCTGGACGTCAACTCGATTTTTCATCACACCTATCCAAAGGGGGAATTAGGGGGCCTACCATAGGGAACATAAAAGGAAAATCGATGAAAGTGGAAAATATTAAACTGAAGAAATATCATGTTTGAATTAATAAATTGGTTATGTATCTATTGATAATAGATATTTTCTTTATCATTTAACCTTCGGCCTCCATTTGATTTCTAAATTTGTTTATTGTTAAATTATGATATTCATTAATTGATTAAATTATTGGTGATCAAAAGGGTGTATTTAATTGCAATGTTTGCAACAATTAAACATTCGGCAAACTCCAAAAACAGTCTTTTAAATTTTTTTTTAAAGAAACCGATCGTACAATCTGTTTTAAATGAACAATTCAATTGGAAACTGGTATGTCTTATAAGGGGTTATTTTACTTACACTTTATTCTTAGACTCAATCATGGCGAATGCACAGCTGAATGTCAAATTTATCACTAACAGAAGAGGTGGTCACAACCTGGCTCTAGACTGATACTTTTACAGAAAAAAACGAATTAGAGAAGGGAAAATATTCTGGAGCTGCTCTTCCTTTTTGTCAACAATAGATAACATCCCAACTGGATTTGGAAGAAATCCCCACAATCACCTGACAGACCAGGCGAGTGTGGTAGCGAAACAGATCATGAACCAGATCACCAAACGCTGCACAGAAGAGGTCCGCCCTATTCCTTCTATTTTCACAGAGGAACTCAACAAGCTGAGAGACACCGAATGGGACGATACTTGCCGGAACAGGCACAGGCTACCGGCCTAAAGATTCCTTACAAAGACAACAACGACGTCCGTACACTTGTTAGACTCACAGCCATCCTGCCTCTAATACCACTGGATGCCATTGAAGACCACTGGTTCCAGACGTTAGAAGAAAGAGACGACGCCGTCATCATAGCCCTAACCCAGCGTTTCAGTGACTATGTAACGGAGCAGTGAGTTGAAGGTGAACGAACGATGTGGAACCACTTCGGAACCCAGGACCCTCGAACTAACAACAGTTTGGAAGGGTGGCACAGCAAGTTGAAGAAAAAGGCACAACACGCTCACCCAAACGTATACACGGTTATCCAAATCTTTAAAGATATACAGAATGGAATGACATACATAGAATCTAGAGGGACGCAGGCGGAGGTACAAGACCACCCGCAAAGAAATACATGAACATTAATCGCCGCCTGAGTACACTGAAGAATAGGTACCAAGAACGAGTAATAGACTTAATGACGTATGCAGACCTAGCATGCAGCTTGTCCACTTAGGTTAAATAGTTTACGGTGACTTTAAATATGTGTGTATCTTATATTGTCAGACTTGATTTATTTAATTTTACCGTTGATATAATACAATGAAAATGATGTAAATGTATGCTAGTCATATTCGGGCGACTCTTACAATTACCTGCCCGATCACTGGGTGATAAACAGGCCGTTAACATATGGCACAAATGCAGCCACGACACAGGTACCCATTTATAGACTTGGGTGGAGAGAAGCAATGTGGGATGCATTTTCTGCTCAGGAAAATTCCCATGATCCGGCCGGGATGCGAATCCGGGACCCCCCTAACACAAAGCCAACGCCCAACCATTGGACCACGGTTCCCACGGAGTTACTCTTCCAGTAGCTAAATAAAAAACAGTATAACACATTTGGGTATTTTGATAGTTCAAAAGTGAATACGATGAAATCACTTTTTATGATATTACATGTATTTTATAATGTTCAGTTGTATTTATATTTGTAACAAGAAACTGTATAGTTTACGTCTTGCATAAAATATTTTCATTGTCATTGTTATTCTGGGATCAATACTATTATTTTTTTATATTGGTTTTACATCACATCAACATTATTTCAGTTATGTAGCGATGCCCGACTCTTAATGATGGAGGAAGACCCCATACTCAACTACCCACAAGGGCTGGTCAAGGCGGGTAGAACCATCGGCATTCCGTAAGTCAGAAGGGAGACTGACTTTCATGAAAATCCATATCCCTCTCCGGATTATAACCCACGCGGAGAGGGGCCATGTGATTTCAAATTCTGTGATCTAACCACTAGGCCACGGAGGCCCCTTATTATATTATTACATAGTATTGTTCCCAGGATATCTATATACCTCTTTCATTCTAGATGGCTCTTTCTTTAAGGGGGAGCGTGCAGGAGTGTGTGAGTGGTCTTGAAATTATATGAATGCACCAATTCAAATAGTTAACTCCAACACTTGATGCCAGCCGATCCTTAACCCTTTACCAAACACCGAATTATGGACTGTTCCAAATTGAAAAAGATTGCAGACATTTCAAAATGTAATGACATTGACAAATAATCTTCTGATAGGGCAGAAAACATTGTGGGAAAAGGAGATTTCCAGGGTAGTCTGTAACAAACTGGTTAAGTGTCGTTATTGTTTGTTTATGGGTTAATCAAACCGTTTTCATATGTGTCCTTCATTGATAACTATTTCTTGGACAACACAATTACTAGTTGGGTTACTTTGTTTCTCTTATCGATTAACATCCCCCTCACAAAAATCATGTGATAAACACAAATGCTTCGTGCAATTTTAACGTGTCATGCTAACAGAATACTTACCTGTTAACATTTTACAAATAAGTTCCAAAAATCAGTTGGACAAAAGGAGATTTCACTTGATATACATGTATGCAATTTCTCCTTTCACAATTATTACTATTCAATGTCTCCAAAATGTTTGTTTCATGAAATTTCGTTTTATTCATTGGGGGGATTATTTAAAAAGATTTAGTTTTGAAGACAAGGGGATTAATAACACTATTTTAGAAACCCTGCATTTTTCAAGAAATCTAACATTGCATTTACAGGATGACTAGATGATGAAAAGATAAGTATAAAATTGCAGGGGAAATAATTCAGTAAGTTCTTGAAGCTCATGGGCTCATAAAAAATGGTTATCATTCTTATCTATCTTGTTTTAAAAGGACTATTTCACATTGTGTGATATGTGAGTATCAAATGTGAAAATAATGATATGAACAATACTAATCACTAAATGAATGACCACTTCCAATATCTATATTTCAATGATGCTGAAAACAAGTGTTTTCATTGAATAATTGTGAAACCAGCATTAGGGCCTTCAGTGCTTTGATTAAAAAAAGATAGTAATGAGTTGCTCTTGGACTCAGCTTGCTAGCGTCAGTTGAAAATATTGTGGACCCATTTGATTATCTTGGTCCAAGACAATCCTATCCATTTCTAGTATTTCACAGGACGGAAATATAACATCATTGCTTACAAAATAAGCCGTTTAAATGGTTTACTAAATCAGCAACACAAATGTGCTATATCTCCACTACCTGGTAATGAAAGGAGATAACAAGGGTGTCAATTGTCTAGTTTCTGAAACTTAATTGATGTGTGAAGTAAATCCGTAGAAGACATATTATTTACAAAAGATTGAAATCTCAATCGGAGTGCTTTAAATGAATCCCGGAATAAGCCACGCCGGAATAAACCCCACCCTAAAAAAAGGCATAGTGGAATAAACCCCCACTCCCTTATTGCATACACGGAAGAAACCTCCACGCTTGTGTTGCATACACGGAAGAAACTCCCGCTTTGTTTTCAGATATGCGGAATAAACCCTCACGTAATTCGATTCTGAATTTTCCAAGTTTAAGCAATAATTGCATAATTCAAGTTGATTAATATTGATCAAACATGCATAACATATTAATAAATATTTATATTTATTTAAATAAATCGACCAAGCATATGTTAAACAGTAATAAACACAGTAAAGCACATGTTGAAGCACATAGTTGGTGAAAACAACTTGTTTTGATACCAGTTGTCACAATCATAAACAGTACTAATGTTGTCGTCAGTTGGTGTTTTTGAAGCCGAATGTTGTGGCCGATGGCATGTAAGAACTCACGGATGGTCTTCTTCTTACTAGCGTACTGCTCGCATTGAGTGAGTAAGGTGTTCTGTTTATATATACTTTTTTTTAAAAACAAATACTAATTAAAATCAATGCTATTGAATTATTGGGCCATTACAAGTAATTATCTGTGTTACTTAGTACAATATGAAAGGGTCCGCTTTTAATGGGACTATGAATGATTGCAACCATGGAAGGTTATTAACGGGTCACCAATGCAAACAATCACCTGTGATTTCCACAGTTAGTACAGAACGAAAGGAATGTGCTGTTAAGGGATTATACATGTTAGCATCAAATTGCAATCGAAGAAAGGTAATTATCGTAACTATCAAATTAATTAGCTACGAATTAACGCTTCATCAAAACAAACAGATTACCTTCAAGGTTCACTAAAATATACCAAATAGATATGAGTGGGGGTTTATTCCGCATATCTGAAAACAAAGTGTGGGTTTCTTCCGTGTATGCAAAACAAGTGTGGGGGTTTCTTCCGTGTATGCAATAAGGGAGTGGGGGTTTATTCCGCTATGCCGTTTTTTAGGGTGGGGTTTATTCCGGCGGGGGTTTATTCCATACACCCTTTAAATAAGTATTCCTTTTCCAGGCTTTCGAATCCTGGAAGAATGTGTTCATTGAAGTTAATAAATCTGTTTACTGAATAGAAACTCCTTGTTAATGATAGGAATAAAAAATATATCCATGCTTTTTCCCATTTTTCATGTGAACAAATATGTATTCCCAAACTGTACCTTACACATGCGGATGCATTCTCCCATCAGAACATAAGATAAGAACATAGATGTGTAACATTTCAGACAAATTTATTTATCTTTTCATGACTTTTAAACAAATTTCTCATAAATACACTTAAGAGTTAAGCAATATATCAGAGGCATCAACACAGACAATGCACAATACCACTTTCTTTTTGGTATTCTGAAACTTGTATTTTCAAAATTGTCTGCTGCATTACATTAAAACAAGAGTGTATAGGTAAATGTAAATAAACACAATAACATACAAAATGAGTTGTTTATAAAAGCACAGAGTATAAAAACGGAGAACTATTGCATTATGAGCAAATTCTTCTCTTGTCACAAGCATCCAAATGATGTCTCCTAAAAGGCATTCAAAGATGTATCAGTAAGTGAAAATTGAAAACTTTTTGTTTAATCTTTCCTCTAATTTATGCCTTTAAGTAATCATACTGATAGGCTCCTCACTTTCTTAATGAAAATTCACAGAAAGTTCCCACAACTCATTCGCCATGATACAAAGTCTATAAACCAGGTCTTTAAAACTGCATTAACCGATTCTGAAGTTATAGAGGAGATTCCATAATGCATCTTTGAAGCATAGAACAATGCATGAATGTGCCTCAAAACTATGAGCAAAGCCACCAAACTCTTTTAAGTATAAACCAAAGCACACTTGTGTATTTTATGATCTTCACATATGGTGCGATAGAATGTCATGTCCATCATACTAACAAACAAGTTTATTTGTATTGTAAAGCGTTTTATTTTAATGAAACCATGTACATATGAACATAAAAACTTGACTTAAAATTTGCTGTGTTCGCATTTATCTCCGATCAATAAGGTCAATTTTCTATGCATGTTTTTGACTTGTATCATTGTCTTTCTTAAATGCAGCAAAAGTTTGAAACTTCCAAATATACATCAATACTATGAGGTAACTCATGATGTAAAAAGAAAATGAACAATTGATAATTTTAAGGTTACTTACTTGCAATATAAGAAAACATTTCCATACTCATGAAGAATTAAGTGAATAACCATCAGGAATGGAATATACAAAACACAGCACATCATTATCGCTGTCAGATTCACTAATTATGGCTTCCGATTGGTTAAAATTCAGCAAACTCATATACCAACCAATCAGACCCCAAAACTAATGACTTCATTAAACACTGGTCAAAAGCAACATTTTAGACAACTTTTATGCTTCTGATTAGAACATTGCATGTGCGTTCAAGACCATCAAAAGTTTGTTGAACCTAGTCCAGATCATTCTAAGCTTATTCCAGAGAGTCTAGGCTTTATTCAATGAAGGCTGGATTGTTTCAAATTTGTTCAAGGTAATTCAATATTTAGTCACAATGGACTAATTTATTGGCAGTCTGTTAAACAGTCTAGAACTTGTTCATAATAACCTAGAATTTGTTCATAATAATCTAGAATGTGTTCATCATAATCTATATTTTGTTCATAATAATCAAGAATTTGTTCATAAAAACCTAGAATTTGTTCATAAAAATCTAGAGTTTGTTCATTATAACCTAGAATTTGTTCATAATAATCAAAAATTTGTTCATAAGAACCTAGAATTTGTATTTGTTCATAAAAACCTAGAATTTGTTTATAATCTAGGATTTGTTCATAAAAATCTAGAGTTTGTTAATTATAACCTAGAATTTGTTTATAATATTCTAGAATTTGTTCATAAAATCTAGAATTTGTTTATAATAACCTAGAATTTGTACATAAGTATCAAAAATTTGTTCTTAAGAACCTAGAATTTGTTTATTATAATCTAGGATTTGTTCATAAAAATCTAGAATTTGTTTATAATAACCTAGAACTTCTTCATAATAATCAAAAATTTGTTCATAACAACCTAGAATTTGTTTAAAAAAATCAAGGATTTGTTCATAAAAATTTAGAGTTTCTTAATTATAACCTAGAATTTGTTCATAAAAATCTAGAGTTTGTTCATTATAACCTAGAATTTGTTCATAATAATCAAAAATTTGTTCATAAGAACCTAGAATTTGTATTTGTTCATAAAAACCTAAAATTTGTTTATAACAATCTACGATTTGTTCATAAAAATCTAGAGTTTGTTAATTATAACCTAGAATTTGTTTATAATATTCTAGAATTTGTTCATAAAATCTAGAGTTTGTTCATTATAACATGGAATCTGTTCATACAAATCTAGAGTTTGTTCATTATAACCTAGAATTTGTTCATAATAATCTAGAATGTGTTCATTATAACCTAGAATTTGTTCATAATAACCTAGAATTTGTTCATGATAATCTAGAATTTGTTCAAGATTGGTTATTATATTGTGACTTTAAACCCACCCAGTTGAGAATAAGTTCATGGTAAGAAGTACTTTGGTGTACTCATGTGGAATCGGTGGGTCCTAAAGTAACCATGTCCATGGTGAAGGGCTCCAAACCTGAAAACAGAAAAGTTATATCATTTTTCAAAACTTATCATTTTTTAAAGCTTAGAAGAATATGTTAATTTTAGACTAGTCCAATTTGAAAGCAATAGTAGAGAAAAATAAACCACTGCATTCTTTTGACTTTCTCCTGATGTCTCTTTCCCTTTCCCAAAAGTTAGTTTTTGACTGTCCCAAATTGAAAGAGTTTCCAGACGACATTTCAAAATGTGATGAAATTTGAAAATAATCTCCTGATAGGGCAGAAAACATTGTGGGAAAAGGAAAAAAGCTCATTACGAGCAATTTCTCCTTTTCCCACAATTTTTTTCCAGTGTCGTCTGCAACAAAGTGGTTTAATGTTGCTATTGTTTGGTAATTGGTTAAATAATTATTCACAAAATTGTTTACAAAAAAAATGATTAAATACAGTGTTTAAATCGTGTCTGCCTTAAGAATGAAAACATTGCAGACAAAATGTTATTTACAAATCATACAGCAATTGCTTTATAATTTTCAAAATAAATGGACTATATCAAAATGACAAACTTCACAAACTAAACTCAAGTTTATCAAGTATCATCCCAATTCACTTCAGATGATTCTGTTTGTTTGGTTTAGACCAAGTTTATCGTTTGGTTAAGACTAAATTGGTTGTTTGAGACTAAACATAAACAGAAGTTTATTTATATCCTTTTGTTCTTTATCTGTTCCATTGGTATAGAAATTCATATGAACAACCACAAACATCCCCCCCTCCACGCCCCAAATATACAGGATCTTTAATCAGTTCAATTTCAGACATACATCCTTGCTAGTGTTTACAAAGGGTCATGTGTAAGACTATAGTTAGTCCTCAGTTCGCAAGAGTATGAAAGAGTTTGCAGACAGCCATATTGACACCAAAAACACACTATTAAACAAAATTATGACTTTTACTAAATTTTACATTTATCAATCTAAAATGAAGGAAATAAAATCCAGTTTTGTTGGAGCTAAAGAATACATAACGTACCGTTATAATTTGTGTGAAAATGCGACTCAAATTGATTGGGATGGCATAATGATGTGTGTCAAAAATGCTAGATGATTTTAAAGATAACCGTTTTTTAACCCCCCTATGACATTTGCACTTCAAATGTATTCATGATGCCTTTTGTACTATCAGTTTCTTATATCTTTTTAGAGAAAATGGCAAATTAATTATATCGTGGGATTGGATATATCCATTTCTTCTTTTTTTTTTTACAATAAAGTGTTACAATGCTTTTTGACTACGTAACCTTACAACAACACATATACTAGTCTCTTTTTTCTTTACTTTAATTTCTTTTTTCCTTTATCTTTTTGTCTTTTTCTCTGCTTCTTTTCTTACTTCTTGTTTTCTTGTCACTTTATTTCTTCTTTTTTTTTGTTGTGTTTCTTTATTGATACTCTTTTATTAATCATGACACTGTTGTTTTGAAGGAAATAAAGCTTTAAAAAAAAAGCTTTTGAAATGTGATGAAATTGGAAAATAATCTGCTGATAAGACAGAAAACATTGTGGTAAAAGGAAAAATTGCTCATCATGAGCAATTTCTCCTTTTCCCACAATGTTTTCAAGAGTCGTCTGCAACAAAGTGGTTAAATGTCGTTAGTGTTTGGTAAGATGTTAACCACTAGGCCAAGGAGGCCCCTGTGAGAACTCCCCAATGTTGATATAACTCAAACCTACTTGGAGTTGAAGAGCATATGAGGCGGTATCTTATTAGTTTCATATGTCACTTTCGAGTTGTCCTTGTAATTCTTGAGATTATCTGGTATACCAAAACGTGCCATCTGTAATTCAGTATCACTCAGTCCTCCGTGTGAGACCCTTGCATAACCCTGTCTGTGAATAAAAATAAAAACCAAGTTGACAGATGAAATGCACTGTATTTCTATAGGAAAATACCATACAACAAATTCAATTCTGTAAAAAAGGTCAAAGTGGTCCTTCTGTAGGAATTCTGCCTCAGGTTACGGTGGTCTAACCCTTGAATTATTTTGTAAAGCTGGGCCAACCTTGTAAACTTTTTTAATGAATTCACATTTTAAGGGTCCTGCAAGCAGTTTCAACAGGAATTTATAGTAGCTGTAATCTCTCTTAAATACTTCAGCTTTGCGAAAGGGAAAAAATAACAAAATATTGAAAAGAGCTTACTCACTTTTCAACATACAGTCAAACTTGTGTTAAGAGGCCATCCTTTGGGACAGAGTAATTTGGCTGTTTAAGACAGGCTGGCTGCTTAACACAAATTAATGTACACTATAAATCTAACAATTGGACTTTCTGTAGTTGCTGTTTAAGGCAGGTTGGCTGCTTAAAAGGGTGGCTGCTTAACACAAGTTAGACTGTACTTGTAATTAGTTTCTACCAATTACAAAAGATGTTATTCTTCAGGATTAGTAATCACAAATCACAAAATCCTGTACAAGAGAATTATGTAAAATGGCCTTGATAGATATAATCATAGTATATGTGTTGTACCTAAATATAAAATGTAGTAAAATTCACATCTTACATTCCAACCTTTGTAGAACCTATTTCATAGTTTCTTATAAGTTTGAATATAGCAGACAGCATGAAAATGATAAAAGTTTTGAGAAAGAATATCTGTGAAAAGCTGGAAAAGGGATTCATTAATATCAATTTGCTGATAATGTGTAAAACTGCTTAAAATTGCCTGAAACAGGGAAAATGTAGGCAAGGTTAAATACTATTACACCAAACTGTGAGATAACAGGTAGTTATGAATACATACCTCACTAGGCCTCTATACATGATATATTCACAAAAGCGTTTGCGGTCAGTTTCATCAATATCTTTCACATTGCCCCCATTGATAAGTTCTTCACACTCCTTACTGTAGGGTTTGGATGTAACATAGCCAAGAAACACGACAGGGTTCTCACTGGAAATATATGTTGCTTTAATTAAATATTTATATATGGGTTTTACATCAAATCAACATTACTTCAGATTTATTGCGATGCCCAACTTATAATGATAAAGGAAGACCCCAAACTCAACTCCCTATAAGAGCTGGTCAAGACAGGTAAAACCATCTACATTCCATCATTCCATAAGTGTGTGTGTGTGTGGGGGTACACATAAGAAGGCTGATGTTACAGAGGTTCATAAACGGGCATATCTCCTGTATGCTGTTCTTTTAACCCATTACCAAACAACAATGACATTTGACCAGTTTGTTCAAGACGATTCTCAAAAAAAATGTTAAAGGAGAAATTGCTCATGACGAGCAATTACTTTTTTCACACAGTTTTCTTCACCATCTGAAGATTACTTTTCAATTTTATCACATTTTGAAATGTTGTCTGCAAACTCTTTCAATTTCGGCCAGTCGAAAATGTGGCGTTTGGTAAAGGGTTAAGCTAACTTTGTAATCCATTGTGTGGCCAATCATTTGATTCAGCTCATTGAGAAAGGTGGCCTAGATAAGGGACATATCAAAATCTGATACACACAGTTTTTAAGCATAATTATGAAACAATACCATATAATGAGAGAAATGATGCAAATTGTCTCATTGAGACAGTTCTAATGAAAACTTAAAGGCCCATTGAAGGAGATTAATGCTATATCAAATTTTATTATTTGGTAAACTTTTGGACAGATTCAAATAGTTTTCAACAGAAAACACCATCAGCACAACTTAAATGTGAAAGTAAACCAGAAATAACCAAGATTAGCACGTTTTATAATTCAGATTTCCCGATTCTTCACCTCTGACCTTGATCAGAATTCGTTATTTTGAATATGTAAACAAACAGGTTGTTGATAAACATGATTGAATTGGTGACAAAAATATTTCAAGCACAAAATAACTTATTTTAAATGAGTCTATTTAATAGGGTATCAATGCATTCCTTATCTAATTCTCATGACTTTTATGAACATAATTAAAGAACTCCATATAATTTTTCAGTAATTTATTTGCACTCCTCTCCTTTGATGTGCCTTTAACCTATAGGACTTAGGCAAGAAAAAAAAGATAAACTTCTTTAATAATCCTCTGAAGTGCATATCTTTAAGTTCTCTCTTATAACAAAACATTTGTTGAGATCTAATGCCTCCATATTTTTTTGCCTGTCCTAATTCTGGTTGAAAATAGAGGAAGGCTGTAATTATGACCATTACCCTTATAGTGTGAAAAGATTCTTGCTCCAGAAAAAACCCTATTAGTTCTACAAGAGATCAACAGAATTGCTCGACTATGTGCATTGGAGAGTTGGAATGCCAACCTATCTCCAAGGAAGGAATTGTGGGATTAACAACTTACATATCGGGTCATTTTCTAAAATGATGTTACCAAACATATACCATGAGTGACATCTTTATTAGAAATGACCTAACCAAATGCCCGAAGCAGTGCCCCATGTTTGTAAGTCATTTATCAATGGCCCTGGTTCACCATACTTCTGAAAACCTGTATCATATCACCATAATTGGTATATCAGCAGGGATCAGGAAAATGCCGGTTTTGGACCGATTTTGGTTGTACTGGATCAATTACAAGTTGAGATTTGATGAAAAAATCGATCTGCATAATACATACATAATATTTTATTGCATTATAAACATAACATGTTATATAGCAATTTTTAACAAACATTTTAACAAAGACATGGATTTACAGAAGAGCTTTTCATTCATTTAAAGGTGTCATACAATTTCGATTGCGTTGAGCATAATATATATACTTTGACAGATTAAAAATAGTTTTCTTTGAAGGATTTGATAATAAATTGACAAATTTATGCATATTTGGCCATGTATGATAATACCTCTTTATATATTTTGATCTTAAATTTGTATGCTTTGGACAATTTAATAAAAAGTGAAATTCATTTTCTATTTGACCAGAATTACAATTTCTACATATTCTTTCATTTCTGGGAATATTACTTTGGCGTCCTTTTTCTATTTCTAGCTCGTGTGCTGATGTTCTAAACCTTGTAAGAGCCTTTCTGAATTTTGATTCATGAATGATGTCGAGATATTGTTCCATAATAAATGAACTTTTGAATAAACTATAGCTATAAAGACGTGGTGAATTACTTATTGATGAATACCAATTTTGTTGATAGATGTCTAATATGCGTTGTTTTATTGTGGTAAAATTGACTCGCATGTATAATTGGTTTTCCCAAATGTTTGATAATCCAATATTGTTTAAAGTGTTTTTGATGTGGTAAGCCCAATTCTTACCGTTGTATGTGAGATTATTTTCTGTGTCTATTTTTAGCATATTATACAGCTTAAATAAGATAGATTGCTCATCTAAAGATATCAGTTTTACCCAGTATTTAAGCATTATCATTTGTCTATGTATTTGCATGGGAATGCGACCTAACTCCCCATAATAGATGGATATGACACTCTACACACCTAAAAATACCTCAAGGTTCACATAATTAATAAATCCTTGTGCCAAGCCATGCCTGAGGGTTGTATAAATTGAGGGTTTAATTGACCTTACGACAGACTTTGATTGACAGCTGGAACTGACCAATCAGCGAACACTTCGGTTGCTATCCGCCATTTTCTCCGACACGCTGTGCGACTCCGTCAACACATAGCACTATATTGTGCTGTGATTTTTCTTCGTCAATACTGCTTTAGATATTGTTTAAGTACTTATTATAGAGAAATTATGTATAAGGAGAGACTTGTGGGTGAAGTAGAGTTTCTCTCGTTTCCAAAATCTGTCACATATATTCTGAAATGACTGAGAACTACACGCAATTAGTAAATATATAGAAACAGTTAATCTATGTAAAACGATGTAAAGAATAGAAGTATGAACTATTATTTTCTTTCTTTTTTTCTTTCACATGTAAGTAAATTTTTATTTTTGTCTTTTATCTTCGTTTGAAAATGAAAAATTGTTGTTTTTAAAAAACGGAATTGACACATAAAAACGAATGTTATTACTTGCATTTGATAATGAATCAAATGTTTACTAAAAATACAAATTGATCGAAAATGATGTGAGAGGACATGGTTTCCAGTTGGATATATACAAATTCTTCAAATTGGATTTTAATTTATTGATTTTGTTTTTAAATTGACCCTAAGAGCACCTAAAACAATTAATTAACTGTCTTATTATAGCCCATCAATCCACCTACCTGTAATGATCGATGTATCGTGTCCAAATTTAAAAGCTATTAAAAACAAAACAAATCCATAGCTCCTTATTGCAACTTTATCCGAATACCTTTAAGAATCTAATGTTGCTGTAATTTGTTGTAAAACACACTCTTGGTAGCCAGTGGTTGATTACAATGACCGTCAGAATGTCAGAGGGGTACTTTTCATACTTCTTTGAACAATACAAGTAACAATAGATATGGAAATCAAAAAGGGTAGCACTTGATAAAAACTGAAGGAATGAAAATGCAATTATAAATGATATAAATAGTTTACCTTATGCTTTGAAAATATGGGGAATTGTATCTGTGGATAAGTGCATGTTTTGACCATATTAGGTAGAAAATGTTAGAAATTTATTCAAACTGTCTCGTTTTGACAGTGTATGATGTATAAAAAGGTACATGTGTTAAACAGGATTTGCCATCTATCCAGTGGTCAATGAATAGCTTATTTCATGAAAAAGCAGTTTATCCTTTTGTCACAATTGTTTCTACCAAGTATCAAAAAGAAACTATATACTTTTCAAGTTGTATATGTTGTCTGCTGTTGCTTTCATGAATGAATACCTTTACAAATTGTTAGATAGAAATTGCTTCATTTTGTTATGAAACATGGAGACGCAGTCTGATATTTTCTGCTGGAAAGACATTTAACTACTTTGGAAAAATCTAATGAGCTTTATTCAGGAGTCAATCTCCAAATCCACTATTTAACACATCAATTTCCTTTTTTTCTTTTTTGCAGAAACTTGATTCTGTCCAAGTATCCATTTGTAAAATCAAAACACCACCTTCTTCCTTCTCCATATGGTGTGTATAAATTCTGATTTTCTGTCTTAAAATTCTTCTCTGCCAAGCCCTGACAGTATATGAAATAAGAAGATTACTTTTCTCTTTCCTATAGTTTGTGTCAGTATAAATTTCAGGGTACCTCTAATTTTTCATTACTCTATTAAAAAAGATTATATCAATCGTTCTACAGTTTTGATGTTGAAATTAATGTCTCCTTGGTTTGATAGCTTCCCTAGAAAAATTTCAGAATGTTAAGACAATAATCACAAAACCTTTAAATGATATATTCAACAGATTATTGTCCTTCATCATGAAGCTCACAATACATTTCTAGTGACAAAACCATTTTCTTCTTTTTTATTTAAACTTCACTAATATCATTATATGTTTGCAATGCAATTTGAAACAATTACAATATTATTAATATTTCAAAGCAATTTAAGATCTAACTGTTTTAGTACTACCAAGATTAGGTTGATCAAATTTGATTTTTACTGATCCAATGGTAATTTCACCTGTGTTAAAGTATTTATGTTACTCTTATCATAGAAAGTGACTTATAGGGCCATAGGGTTGGATGTAATTTGCTGTGTTGCCATATTTATTTGACTTAATCTCTACTCATGTCTCTATTATCATCATTTTCTTTACCTACTTTCTTACCTATTTACTTGCCAAAATACCTATTTACTACCTAACGTTTGAAGTTACTTATGCAGGTGAGCTAGTCCCCGCTTTTACTGAATTTTTATTCTTTTATACGAAAAAGTTGGTGGATTCAGTGGTTACAATACGGAACTGGACATGGCCCCTCTCTGTGTAGGGTGAAATCCCGCATTAGGATGTTCATGAGAATTAACATCCCTGTTGAATTATGGAATGCTGATGATTCTTCTCAGCTTTACCAGCCCTAATTGGCTGTTAAGTATCTGGTATTCCAGCTTCTTTATGAGTTGGGCAACAGTGATGCAGTGGTAGAGCGTCAGTCTCTTTTACCATGGGTCCAGTGTTCCATCAAAGTTAGCAGCAAGGTAAAATTTGCCAGGACTAGCCCACAAATCTGTGTGGGTACTGGTTTAGTATTCATGAAGCTGTCATCGAGAGTGAATTTAATAAGATTCAAGCTTCTGTCACAATCAATGTAGAATGAAATAAGTTATGCGTTGGGCATTGCAGCAAAACTGAAATGGATGACAGAGCATTGTAAATAAAAGCATTGTAAGATATACAAGTTAACCCTTTCCCAAACAATAACGACATTTGACCACTTTGTTGCAGATGACTTAAGAAAACATTGAGAAAAAGGAGAAATTTGCTCGTGACGAGCAATTTTTCCATTACCCAAAATGTTTTCTGGCAGAGAATGTTTTCTCAAGTCAGCAAAAGCTTTAGAACTTTCTGCAAAAGATAAGTCAAATCGAGGTATTGAGGGATATATGGCTTACAGAAATAAAATGTATTACTACATATTAAAGCCATACTTGTTCTCAATTACACTAAAATTGTAAAAATTCTAGAATAATTGACAATTATCTTAAAAGTACTTTAAATTCTCGTTTACAGGCGAACTGAGATGATGCTTTTAAAACAGTGAATATGATAAGTTTTGTTTATAATTTGCAATAAAATAAGGTCAGCCAAGAAATGTCTGCACCCAATGAAACACAAAGAATTCTCTATTTTAAATATTTAGGTTGTTGGTATTGGACAAATGACAATATTTTCATGTGTCAAGTGATTTTTCTTACCAGGTGATCATCATTCATTAAACCAAGTGCTTCCTGCTATTTTAGATGTTTCTCGATGTAAACAATAAAGTTAAATTGGTGGGCAAAATATTTATGAAAATAGCACTTTAAGAAATAGACAATTAATAGTGCATGCGTTATATTGTCATGGTAATGTAATGTTTCCCTATGTTTCAACATATTCTTTCATATTTTATAACTCATTTTACCCAGTTTTGCAGATTATCTGTGCGCTAGTATGCCTTTAAGTTAAGTATTACAAATTCTTACCCCATGTGGAGAATCAGAGTCATTAATTGGACTTCCATCAAATCGAAATCGAACATTGCCCATCTTAAGACCCTGTTAAAATAAAATTACAGAAATGAGAATATTGTATGATAGAAAATATGAAGCATAATAATGATGTGGTTATATTTTAAAGTGATTTTGGTGCATTAAAACAACCATTGATTATCACTCAAATCATTTGTACACAAATTTTAAAGCGGGAAGAAACTTAAAGAACCATGCAGACATCTACAAATCAAACCAGCTTTTCATCTGCAACAATTGTTTTTGCTTGTTTTCCTATCAATAACATTTACATCCTCATACAGGAGAGTAACTTCCTGGAAAGATGCATCTTGACCCTTAGAATGCTGGGTAATTTTCTAAAAATAGAATTTTGTGTTGTCTGCTTTCCAAAAACCTTAAATATCTGGTTAATTTTAATGAGGAAAGATACTCAGACTAGCAAACAGGTTAGATCCCAGGCTGAAAATCATTTCAGTGTGGTGATCACCAAAGCTTTTTATCATATTAGATAATTAATATTTGCGTTAGAATACTTACAGCTCTTTCACAGTATGCAGACATCAATTTACGGAGAGGAGTGTTTCTTTTAATCTTGAAATGTACCACACTGCCATCCTGTCCTGTTACTTTCAAATTGATGTGCTCTGTTTCATTCTTAACATCATCCTGAAAACATGAAGCAAATATGAGAAAAGTAAAGAGAAATATATGGTTTTTAATCATCTTTAACTTATTAAAAATATTGATGTATACATAGATTGTCAGTTTCAGATGGCCAACCCAATGAAAAACTTTGTTGTACGGCCAAAAACTTGGCCAATCATTAAACTTATTTTCAAATTTCAAACACAAAATGGTCAGTAAATTCAATTCAAAAGAACATGTATGTAAAATGAAATCAAATTGTATTAAATAATGTTATCCCTTGCCTTTTAAATTGACATTTTTTTTTTAAATTTTGGGATTTGGTCCAGTATGGAAAAAATTGCTAAATACCACAGCATTTTCTTTAGAATTACGGTACCACACTTACAAGGAAAAAACTGCTGGAAAAGACACACTGTTTTCAGTCTTGAACAACAAATGATGGGGGAGTATGCAAGGACACCATTATCAAAATAATTTGACATGAATAATGCAGATCTATGGAGATTTTAACTTTTTGAAATAAGTCTTTTACCTATAAAGAACAACAAAGATTTCTGAAGTAGCATAGAACTAGATTGTTGACAGCTTCCCAACCCTGTTCGTAACTATCCAAAAAAAGTCTGCGCCAGCACATTCGCCAAATGACAAAAATAGGAGCCAAATTAAAGAAGTAGGAGCCAAATTCTGAGCAAATGGCTCCAAATAAAATTTCTTTATTTTAAACACTTTTCATGTTTTATGTACATATGTGTTAAATCCTCTTGGTAAATTATTTCTGTTTGTTATGTTTCACCATTTGTATTAAAATTGTTTTGTCATAAATATGTAATGTGTAATGCCAATGAAAAATATCATGTAAAAAAAAATCTGATGATGTGAATGATTAATGATAGAGGATCGCAATTTGAATAATACCGTTGCATCAGTGAAGGAGGCAAACTGTCAATATCAAAAATACTTTACAAATTAACCCACTTTTAATTCTCGCATTCTGCCATGCATCATAACACACTGGACGGAATGGGGTAAATAGTAATCGATTTTTGTGGAACAACCGCATCAAGTCTACCAATCAAGTGTGTCGAGTTGTTTACACATAATAAAGACCCGATTAATACACGCCTCAGGCTTTGTTTGACACGGGGATAGCAATTAGCGGATTAATTTGGGGTTTTGGAGATACTGATAAGTGTGTCAAAAGATATAACTGTCTGTAATGTCCGGACAGGTGGAAAAATAGTAAAGTTGAATAAAAAAACATGCGCCAAGCCAATTCGCCAAATCGGGAAATCTTTCGCAAGAATGAAATAATATTCGCATTTGGCGCCCGACAGCGTGAGCCCTGCTTTTGGGTGATTTATCGGAGCGGGTGTCAGATTGATGTTGTATACCTTTTCTCTTATATAGTACATACAGTTGGGGGACATAAAAGAGTTCCCACAATGCCATTTCTAAAAAGTACGATCCGTGTCAGATATACCTTATTTTTGTTGTTAATATAAATAAATGAAATAAACTATAAGGGGGGAGTACTTTGAAGTATTTAAAATCAATTTTTATTAAAGTCAACCATGATTATTCCCCTTTTATTGATTACGTCAGCAAAAGGTGTCCATGGCGCGTCATGGTAAACAATTGACCCCTGATGCCAAAAGGGTTATAGTTCAGTTATCAACTAAAGGATTATCAAGTAGAAAAATTGAGGAAATCACTGGATACAATCGAAGAACTGTCTCTAAAGTTTTGAAAAGGATAGCCGATCGAGGAAATATTGAAAATCTCCCTCGAAGTGGACGACAACCTAAAACGACAAAACGTTCGGATGGTTTTTTGATTCGGATGGTAAAACGTAATCGCCGACAGACCTTAGCTGAATTAACATCGGAATTCAATAATAGTACAGGATCGTCACTATCTTCTAGAACTGTAAAAAGACGATTGTATGCTGAAGGATACAAACGGAACACTGTTTCAAAGAAGATAACTATTTGGTCTAGGAATCGTCCTAGGCGACGAAGGTTTTGTCGTGAAAAATTGCACTGGACAGTTGATAATCAGTGGTCAAAAATTATATTCAGTGATGAAACAAAGATAGTGGTCGGTGCAAATAGAAAAATTTACGTTGATTAACTGTCAATTTTGTTTCGTTTTCTAAACATAAATTGTATTGTGAAAAAAACTATAATAATACAGTGATGATTCATCAATTGGGACAACTTTGCTCCCATAAAAGTTTTTGGCTTAAAATACAAAATCTATTTGAGAACCAAGGTAACTGTAAAAATATATTGATATATACATACATATACAAAGGTATTCCTTACTTTAACTACAAAATGTTCAACTTATAATTCATGCAACAAGATTAAGCCCTCACATTTCTATAATAACCCAATGTTTAGTAAACTACCATCCCTTATATTGCTTGATGAAAACATTTATACCCGAACTTAAACTAAACAAAAACGGTGAATTATATGAGAAAAAAAAGTCTATTGAAAAACAAATGAAAAAAAGTGCAAACCGGGCATGATCAAATCTAATGGTAAATGGACCTTTTCAAAAACCAAACCACATAAATAAAGAATCATATTTACCAAAGAAAAGTCCCACAAAGATGCAGATCATGTTAAGAATGATGAGTATATCAGTCCTCTCCCTGGTATATACCCCACCAGGAACAAAGTTGTAAGCCACCGTCCATACCAGGAAGAAATTCTGAACCATGAACGTCAGAATAGCGAGGAAAAACGTCCTTACGGGTGTACATCGGGTCACTCTGTCTGTCATCTCTGGCCAGATGGACACAGCATACATGGCTAGGACCAACCCACCTGGTTAAGCAATAACTTTAGACAATGATAGTTATTATATGGTAAATTTTTATTTGTTGATTTATATGGGGTTCCATGCCCTTTCAATAAGTTTTCATAAATACTGTGGCTTTTCTTGATTCACCAGTACTTGGCTAGCGTTCTGAAGCGTTTTGCCAGAGGACACTCTTACAAAACCAGAGGTATCGCTAGGACTCATACCCTGTACCCTGATTTCTAAAACCTCCATAACTACTGAGCCATGCAGGACGCTAGTACATGATAAAATTTCCCAAATCATCTCAGTCAACGAATGATGCCTTTTACATTTTTATTTTTAGGTTTAACACTGCTTTTCAATATCTTTTTCAGTTAGAATTGACTTCCAGCGTTATTTTGCAATACAGTATGAAGTATGTTTTACCGAAGGAAATTCCACAGTGAAATAATGGGCAGTTGTCCCATATCAAATATCCAATAGCTCTCGAGTTCAGATGAATATCACTTTGTCACTAAAGAGTATCAATTGCACACTATATTGTTTAATAGTCCAGGGTACATAACTATGGAGTGTGTCTATCAATAGATTTAAGTTGTGTTTCTTCAAAATGGTTAAAATATTTAATGCAATGATAAAGCTTTCACATTTTGACATATCGAGAGTTCAGTGCAATATTATAGTAAGTGCATCATGTTTATGAAGCACTACATAATATAGTCTTGCACTAAACCCTCAATATGTAGGTATAAATGTTATCATCTTCCATTTAGAGCATTTCATCACAAATGTACATGTATTTAATACATTTGTATCCTCACATTTAACAACCATTCATAACACAGCATTCCATAAAGAAATATTCCACTTTGACAATGCTGCAGACTTATGAAATCTTTGGAAAAAATCAAAATAATTCTTTCATAAAAATTGCCTTTGAGCCAAAAATCTAATTTTTACCTCTTGGCCCTTTACCAAACGCCAAATGTTTGACTGTCCCAAATTGAATGATTTTGGAGGTGGCTTTTTAAAATATGATGAAATTGAAGAACAAATCTTCTGATAGGGCAGAAAACATTGTAGGAAAAAGAGAAATTGCTCGTTATAAGCAATTTCTCCTTTTCCGACAATATTTTTCCGAGTCGTCTGCAAACAACTGGTCAAATGTTGTTATTGTTTGGTCATGGGTTAAGCCATCAACTGGAATCATTATAAAATTCTCTGAGAAGTTATGCTTTATAATGTTTTAAACCATTCATCTTCCATTATAGGAAACACAAGTATTTACCGATATATCCCTGCCAAGAAGGGAGATAATAGAGGGTTCCAAATGCAATCATTCCCATCATCTACCAAACTTTACTTGTTGCAACATAACGACATGATGACGTGTACGCTCCAACACAAAGCGCGATGAATGTCCCTGCCCTGATAACATACAAAGAAAAATTTATTTACTTTGTCTCAGTGATTTTTATGTTTTAGTTAAGTTATTCCTGAAAAATTCCCAATTTTAGAGAAAAACCCTGTCATTTTTCCCAATTTGTCCAGTATCGGACCCTTTCCCAGAATTTAAAAAAGTTGCTGTGTCAAATCAGGGTAATAACAAGTTTTGTATTTCACTACATTGTTAAGCTCAATTGATTTTCTTCTAATTTACTTTTTTGGCGGTACAGAAAACTTGTATTTTCTTTATGTTGAGGAGCAAAACCATTTTGACATAAGCGGAAATTGTTTGTTACAAGTATTTTCTTCTGTATGTCATTATGGTTTTCTTAGGTCTTCTGCTGCAAATATTCTTAGATGAGTCAAGAAAGGCTAGAGGTAAGATGCTGCTTTGCATTTTTCTATACACAAAATGATTATTTATCTGTTCACTTTTTCGGCAATGTTTATATTCTTTCAATATTACACACTGATAGCCAAAAAAAGTGTTATATGTTTAAAGCCAACCTCTGTAGTGGACTAATTTGATCATTGAATTAGATAACAAGATCTGATATTTTACTGTAATGAGCTTAATGCACTATTTAATATTGATGGCATCCTAAGCTTAACCCTTAGAATGCTGGGTAATTTTCAAAAAATAGATTGTTGTGTCGTCTGCTTTCTGAAACCTAAAATATCTGCTTAATTTTGAAGAGGAAATATACCCAGAGTAGAAAACAGGTTGATTTACAGGCTAGCCACCAATTTACTTAGCAGCTGGCCTGGATCTAATCTGTTTGCATAAGCATGAAGTTGGTACCAGCACAATAAGGGTTAACATTGTGAGATGTTATGTAGGGCTCTTTCTTTAAGTGTACCCTATTAAACCACCCTTCCTTGAAGGTTTTCCCAATGTTTTCCGTAAATCTTCAAAGTATAGTACTTGTAAATGAATTGAAATATTTTTAAAACAAAAGTATTTCCTTCACAACAAGCTATCGAAAACCTTTAAAATCTGTAGTAAATATTTCATACAGTTGCCAAGGAGACAAGAGCTAACATACAAGCCAAAACCGACAGCCGTCTATGCTTTCTCACAATGTGTTAACCCATTACCAAACAATAACAACATTTGACCAGTTTGTTGCAGATGACTTAAGAAAACATTGTGGGAAAAGGAGAAATTGCTCTTAAAAAGCATTTTTTCCTTTTCCCACTACGTTTTTTGCCATATCAAAAGATTATCTTTCAATTTCATCCCATTTTGAAATGTCGTTTGCAAACTCTTTCAATTTGGGACAGTCGAAAATTTGGTGTTTGATAAAGGGTTAAGCAGTGACAGAAAGCTTACGCCTTAAAAATAATCATCAAAAATATCAAAATTTGAGCTGACAAATCCAGACTTACCCCCACGGGTAGGGGTCAGGGCCCTGATTCGAGTAAGGTCTGACAACCCATCTACAGGTCAGCGAGGATTCACCAAACACCCAGTTTAATAGATACAAAAGACTTCCAAATCCAAGGCTTGTAGGTATTGTAAATGGCTGATTTTTCTGTGGTTTAATCCCTGGAATGTCTATGCTATCAAATCATGAAAGAAACAGAAAGTACGAAACAAACCATTTCCCTTGTACATATTCTTTTTTTCAATAAATTTCGCTTAAAACTTTGCCTACATGCTGGAGACGTTGCATAAAACCATTGTCAGAAAAAGAAAAACTGTCAAAGTCAGAATAGCACTTACTTACAACTAAATTGTGTAAGTTCAAGAATGATTAAATAAATATAATTCAAATTCCCTTTTAAAGTCTAACAGGAATGGTAATATGTTCATAGGATGCTTTTAAAAGAGTAAAGAAGATATGGTTAGTTTACATGTAGTGATAAAGCACTTTGAAACATCAATACTAGGGCAGGCATTATATTCTCATAACATCGAGAATTTGGCTTTTGGTAAAGGTTTAAAGAATTACCTGTACCTGTCATAAACTGATCTACAACAACCACAGCTCCGAGGGCGATGACCACAGAGTTTGATTGGTTTGTCCACCATGTCGGTACAAATGAGACGAACCATATACGACTGGAAACAAACGCCATGAGACCAAGAAGAAGCCCCAAGCTTGTGGTATACCTGTTTTGTATAAAGAAAACAATCAGTAATAAATACATCTTTTTATAACATTAATCATCCATATACAGTGGGGATAGAAGACATAGAGTGCATGTTTTTGTTTAAATGGAGGTATAAACACAAACACTTTATGACTCTATATACCTACGTTATTAACAATGTATCTAATTAATAACAATTCATCAATGTAATCTGTTAACAATTTTAAAAACTTTCATATTGTGCAAGAACATCATATGTAATTCTAACACAATGGCTTCTCTTTTTTATTGAGCAATGAACAAACAATCATTCCTTAGCAAATGTCAACTTGGCATTGGTCATAAACTTACATAAACTTGTCATTGTTACTTCTCATAGGTTGTTTAACCCATTACTAAACAATAACGACATTTGACCACTTAGTTGCAGACGACTCAGGAAAACGTGGAAAGGAGAAGTTGCTTGCAAAGAGTAATTTTTCCTTTTCCCAAAATGTTTTCTGCCCCTTCAGAAGATTATTTTCCAATTCCATCACATTTTGAAATGTTGTCTGTTAACTCTTTCAATTCGGGACAGTTTAAAATTTGGCATTTGGAAAAGGGTTAAGTTTGTAGTGCATGTATGATCAGTTCTTGTATTTTAAAAAAGGAAACAACCAAGCTACAAAATCAAAAATAATAAAATACACTCAAATACCTACAACAGTATTCCCCAATTAAAAATGGACAAATTACCTATCCCAGTCCGTGCAGAATGTGTTTGAAAATTATAACTATAAGGAGAAAATACCTTTGCAAGGATAGATAGACATCATTGAGATACAAGAAACTGTTAACTCTGACAAATGGAGTTCAAATTGAATCCATCTATGAGCATGATTTTAATCTAAACTTTGCCCAAATAATGATGACTGCATGTTATACAAACCTGATTCGCTGACATGGACTCCAGAGACTTAAGGTAATAGTTAAGGTAGCAATCCCATTACCAAAGGCCAGAATAACAAGCCGTGAGAGCGTAGATGGACCTTGAAATGACGTCAAGCATGCCACCATGAGACCTCGTAAAACACACATGGTGCTTCTGTGCTGCAAAAGACTTCGGATGTTGGAAGATCCTGAAAAATATAGAGACTGTTGATTTCTTTCACATGGCATTGACAATATTCCATTAATTTTGCTTGCTATGACTCATTATCATCAGAGGAAAACCCAGACTTAACAATAAGCAAAGCCTTTGTCAAGGCTGGTTTAACCATTAACATTTTATATACATACAGCCAAGAGACTACCTCTTTTAAAAGTACCAAATAATTACAGAGTAGTGGGTTGTTGTAACCTAGGCTCCTGGAACTCAACCAGAGATAAAAAAAAGTCAGTTACGCAGGAATGGCGTAATATAAGATTTGTAAATCATCCTTGATCAAATGTGGAGTAATGAAAACTTAAAGTTGACTAATCTTTCTGGTGTAAATCTTTCATGTTGAAGACACAAGATCTTTAACAAACCCTATGTAATGCATAGGAGTTGATCAAATTATTTGCTCACAAATTTGAGGCTGTTGTCAAAGACTTTGCCAAGAAAAATCTTCTTTAAAGAGCCAAGTTAAAGCAAAGTTGTACGTAAATGGGATACCGTAAATTATATGATTTTATTCAATGACGATTGCAAGCTTCCTTTTTTAAAACAGAAAAGTTTTGTAATTGTGTTTTTTAATTTAGCTGAACAGGTAATACACAAGTTAAACAAAAAGTCTACCTACCAGCAACAATCTGAAGAAACCAGAGACCTGCAAAAGCTTCATATCCCGAGATTTCAAGGTCATTCAACGGATAAAACCAGATCATCGGGGCAAGACCTTGGAACAAGCACCAGAACACATAACCTGCAACAAATTCAAGCAGGACTTAAAAAAAGAAAACCTTTTCTCCTATAGAAAGGCATTTGAATGTACCTGCAATACAGTTAAGAAAGCACTGGTAGTAGTTAGTCTGGATTTCTGGTCTCTAAAGCTTTTGCTATATTGACTGACCCCTTTGAGTCCAGAGTCCATCATGATTTTTACGAACGATTTCTCAGCACAGATTTTCTGCGCAACTTTGAACTCCATTTATATACAATAAAATCAGTAATCAAACATACCAATTTGGAGCTCAACCGTCTCTAATTCGATGCGTGACGTTTCAAAAGTGTAACTATTGCATTAGTATCCAAAATTATGATTTAAATCACAAATAAAAAGTGCAAAAAGATGTTTACGTAGAAGTCCAAAATATCGAAATGACCAAGGTACGTCACACGGTTAGAAAAGTAGGACGACGCTTAAAGCCATATGTGCGCTTTTTTACACTTAAATTGTGAAAGTTTTAGATTAATTGAAAATTAACTTAAAAGTACTTTATATTTCTTTTAACAGAAGAATTGAGACTGTAACACATTCACCTCGTGCTTCTAAAAGAGTGAATACTATAAGGTTTGTTTATAATTAGCGATACAACAAGGTCAATCAAGAAATGTTGGGAACCAATAAAAAACAAACAATTCCTAATTTTGAACGTTCACATTGTTAATATTTGATGAATGACAGTATTTTGATGTGTTTCATGTGATTGTTCTAACCAGGTGATCGCCACTCATTAATCTGAGCGCACCTTGCTATTTTAGATGTCACTTGAATGTAAACAATGAAGTTAAATTGGTGGGCACCAAATTTGTGAAAATAGCACTTTGAAAAATAGATAAAAAATAGTGCAGGCTTTCCAATGTCATGATCCTGTGGTTTTTCGCTATGTTTCAACATATTCTTTCATAATTTATAACTCATGTTACCCTGTTTTGCAGTTTTTCTGAGAGCTAGTATGCTTTTAAATTTCCACATACCCCTGTGATTACAGTGTACGCAAATAAGTGGAGTACAATGTTTGTGAGCATTTGATACTATTCTTCGACTAAAGTAATTTCTCCATATTTTCCTTTATTGATTCTTTAGTTTTGTTCTTACCCATTTGAAATGTTGGATTTCTATGTAGAATTCAACTGTTGTTCAATTATTGTATTAACCCTTTACGGTATATAGCGCCGTTCGCCGCCTTATCGATTACCGTATAAAACCCTTTTCGCCGTTATACCTATTACCGTATAAAACCTATTTTGACGTTCTATCGATTACCACATAGAACGCTTTTTGACAGCTGAAAAACTGATTCAACTTTAGCCCTTAATAATACATCTTTGCACACACGTCATTTTCTCCAAATTTTATTTTCCTCTTAAATAAATATGTCTTCTTTCCGATGATAAAATCATAGGGTCAAAGTTTAAACTTTTGCTCTAGAGAGAATCTTTTGATAATGGTCTCACGACACGCTTATGGAAATAACGCTATCAAATTGAGATGAAGGGAATCCATATTACCAACCCAATCAATGAGAAGCCTTCCGGTCATAAAAGATCAAAACAATGCCGATGTGTAAAGACTCGATAAGGATTTCATGCAATTCTTTAGTAACTTAACACATTTCTAAAAATACTATCCAATTAAAACGAGAGCATACGGCAAGCGACTTGGAAAGGATGTTTATGACACGGAGCTATTGTTCAAAGTTTAAAGGCGATTGAAAATCGAGCCGTCAAAAAATTGACGTTATAAAGACGGCTTTTTTTTTTTTAAATATTTAGCCAATTTGGTGTTTCCGATCGCAAGTCAGACATCAATGTAGATTCAGAGCAGTAATTTGATTGTATTTTTAAGCATGAAGATGATGAAATGTTGATAAATATTACCAATTCACGGACAAGCAAATTAGATCATTCCTTCGACTTTGACTACAACTACGAGCTTTTGGTAAATTCATTACCCATGGGCACGTATTTTACGGAAATATCAGCATGTTTCTTTGCCAAAATGAATTGAGTTTTACTGTTTTACATTTATTAGAAGGACCAAGGTTAACTTCTTTACAAAGCAATATTGCGTTGAAAAACATTCTTTTCTTCATTTTGGAAACTGTTTGAATGAGCATTGAAGTTAAACGATTCAGCTTTGTTGAGAAATATGCAAAGACAAAGTATGTATCTCGAATCATGAATGGTATTTTCGGCAACAAAATTCCCTGCAATTGATGACAACACAGAAAAACAAAACAAATTAGGGATCTCTCAGGGAGAACACATAAGTCATTTTATTACTTTTGATTTTGTATAATTCATACTGTAATATACATTTTCATTGTTTGTTTAATTTTCTACAACTTAATCCTGATATGAATGTATCACTAAATAAAGAAAAAAACATCAACTTAAAGGAAATTTTGTTCTCGTCGTCTTTTATTCTTTGAGAAAATCTATTAGATGAATGTAAAATGCATTAAATTGGGTTTGATTAACAGTACCCCAATCAATAACAATTATCGGAGATAATCCTGTGCAAATAGGTACCAAGGGTGACTATTATTTTTTACATAATATTTTATTGCATTATAAACATAACATGTTATATAGCAATTTTAACAAACATTTTAACAAAGACATGGATTTTCAGAAGAGCTTTTCATTCATTTAAAGGTGTCATTCAATTTCGATTGCGTTGAGCATAATATATATACTTTGACAGATTAAAAATAATTTTCTTTGAAGGATTTGATAATAAATTGACAAATTTATGCATATTTGACCATGTATGATAATACCTCTTTATATATTTTGATCTTAAATTTATATGCTTTGGACAAATTAATAAAAAGTGAAATTCATTTTCTATTTGACCAGAATTACAATTTCTACATATTCTCTCATTTCTGGGAATATTACTTTGGCGTCCTTTTTCTATTTCTAGCTCGTGTGCTGATGTTCTAAACCTTGTAAGAGCCTTTCTGAATTTTGATTCATGAATGATGTCGAGATATTGTTCCATAATAAATGAACTTTTGAATAAACTATAGCTATAAAGACGTGGTGAATTACTTATTGATGAATACCAATTTTGTTGATAGATGTCTAATATGCGTTGTTTTATTGCGGTAAAATTGACTCGCATGTATAATTGGTTTTCCCAAATGTTTGATAATCCAATATTGTTTAAAGTGTTTTTGATGTGGTAAGCCCAATTTTTACCGTTGTATGTGAGATTATTTTCTGTGTCTATTTTTAGCATATTATACAGCTTAAATAAGATAGATTGCTCATTTAGAGATATCAGTTTTACCCAGTATTTAAGCATTATCATTTGTCTATGTATTTGTATGGGAATGCGACCTAACTCCCCATAAAGGGCTGTAAGATTTGTTGACTGCCTTAGACAGAGAATTCTTCTACAAAACTTCGAAAAAATAGATTCTATGCTAGGGCATGGGTGATGTCCCCATACCTCAGCAGAATAGTTAAGCGTAGGTAAAACAATAGAGTCGAAGATATTCAACAGTTGAGAAACTGGAAGATCTAACTGGTTGTAAATGACAAACAAATTGTGTAATGAAAAGGAGGCGTGTTGTGCTATGTGTTTTTGTGTGCGATTCCAATTCCCATTTTTATAGAAATATACTTCAAGATATCTAAATGATTTTGTTATTTCAAGTTTTGTGTTATTTAAGAAAAAATCATACGATGTGTTTCGTCCGTTTTCAAATATCATTATTTTTGTTTTCTTTGTATTCAATTTTAAGTTCCACTCATTGCAATAGTGTTCAATGTTATTCAAAATAGATTGTAATGTCATAGGATTGTGCGAAAATACAACAGCGTCGTCTGCAAACAAAAGAAGAAACAACTGTAAGCCATCAATGCTAATGATACCGTTCAAGTCTGTGTTAACATTGTTTAGAATATCATTTAAGAAAAATAAACATAATAAACTGCTGGCTGGGTCTCCCTGTTTCACCCCAATATTTGATAGTACATGATCTGATTTCATTGATTTATATTTTATTATTGATTTGACATTATTGTACATTGAGTTTAGTGCATTGATAAATTTGATGCTGACATTTTCTTTTAAAAGCTTTTGCCACAGTAACAATCTGTCTATACTATCGAACATCTTTTCCCAATCTAGGAAGGCGACATATAGTTTCTTTTTACAGGATAAAGTTTTTGCAATTATTGCGTGAAGTACAAATATACAGTCTATTGTTGATTTACCTTTTTGAAAGCCGTATTGGTTATCTATAATTTTGTCATTTGTGTTTGCCCATTTTGTCAGTCTATTTACCAGTAACTTCGAATAAATTTTGGATAAAATATTGTTAAGTGTAATGCCTCGAAAGTTTTTGGCCTCCTGATTTCCCCCTTTGAAAATAGGTATGATAATCCCTTCCCCCCAACAGTCAGGAAACAATCCATCGTTAAATATTGTATTGTAAAATTTGGTTAGAAAGGGAGATATAATGTCAAACGAACTTTTGAAAACTTCAGCGATCAAATGATCTGTTCCGGGGCTTTTTGAATTATTTTGAGAAAAAACAGCTTGTTTAATTTCGGACAATGTGAATTCTATGTCTAAATCGTCATCTCTAAGATAGGTGTTATGAGACAGACTTTCCGTATCATTATTATTATGTGATGGGACCGATCCATACAACTCGTTAAAATGAGAGTACATATCATCAATTTGTATATCATGTGTATCAAGGGGTGATTGCATATATTGTGATTTAATATTTTTCCAAAATAATTTAGGGTTAGTTTTTGCAAGGATCGATACCCGTTTGCCTTCTGATTTCGAAAATTTACGTTTATATATCCGTTTGACATTGTTATAATAATGTTTCTTATCAAGGAACAACATTCTGTTTTCATTTGTCCTATTGCGGAGAAAAGTATTTCTTGAACGGTTAAATTCTTTACGTGCGTCATAACATATTTTATTAAACCATTTTTTCTTTGGTTTTGGGGAATGATTCAATTTATACACCCTTTGTTTACCAAAAACGTTGAAAGCGTTATTTTGCATGTACAATGTAAATGAATTAATTGTTTCATTGATAGTATTCGAATGTATGTTATTTGTCAACTGATTAAGTTGAGTTACTTCGTTGAATAAACATGAGCGAAACATACCTATCTTAGAATTATCCCATTCTAAATATAGATCATTAGTCTCTATTTGGCTAGGTGACGTAGTTGATGGGCGTAACCTTCCAATGGTAAAGTGCAGTGCGCTATGATCAGAGAATTCATTTATCGGAATAATTTCGAATGAAGTAATAAATTTAAAATCTTCGTTGCATAAAACTAAATAATCTACAACACTCATGCCGTTATTATTTACAAAAGTATAATCTCCTACGAACTTATCATCATGTAATCTACCATTGGCTATTAATAGATTTGTGGTTTTACACATGTCAAGAAGGCGTGTCCCATGTGGGTCAAGTACACGATCTTTGTTTACCCTGGGGGAAAACCCCGCATTGAGTTGTAGATTGAGATCGGTGTCTAGAAAGGGATCGAATTGAATAAAATCAATTTCAATTGAAGTTCTACTGTTAAGATCTCCTGTTAGCATAACCTTTCCTGTTAATTTGTACTTTTCAATACCTATCTCAATTTGGTCGAAAATATCAATATCATTGTGTTTTAACAGCTTCGATTCACGAGGTGGAATATAAGAACAACATAAAAAAACATCAATATCAAAATGGAAAATAGATTTACAAAGTTTCAACCAGACTATTCCACACTGATGAGTTTCAGCTATACTAATTTTACTATATAATGAAGATTTGTAATAGATCGATATTCCACCACAGAAACGTCCTTTTTTGGTGGTTGGTGACTTATTACCGAAAAGATGTTCTACACAATATCCCTGTATATCTAAATCATAATATGTTTTATTTGATAACCAGGTCTCTGTTAGGATTATAATGTCATGATTGTTTATTATATTTATGAAATCTGGATCAGATATTTTTCTAACGAGTCCATTTATATTCCAGGATACAACGCTAAGTTGCTCTTCATGACATCTCTATTTACGGGCTTTGTACACAGTATTGTTAATCAGCAGGTTTTCTCCGACAAATCGCACACGGTTTCTCTTCTCCTTTTCTGATTGATACACTGTACCGAGATTTCGTCGTGCATCTCTCCACTCTTTCGGTAACTGTACGCCGACTCCTTGGTTTGATCTCTTTAGATTTTCCTTCAAAGTAAAAGAAGCCTGTCGAACCCGTTCACGTTGATTGTAGTTGTGAAATTTGACAATGATCGGGCGCGGTCTATCAGATTTGCCTTTGGATCCTAAGCGATGGGCTCGATCGAACTCGATATCTTTAGGATCGAGTTGTAATGTGGTGTTGATCAGACTTTTAACGAGATCGTCGCAGTTCTCTAGTGTCGATGTATCACCGCTGGTGGCTGCGACTCCTGGTATGCCGTAAAATATGAGATTTTCCCTCATATTTCTGAACTCGCCATCAAGTACCTTAGATCTCATCGTTTCCTGGCTCTCTGTCATTGTTTGAATGGTGTCGTTCAGTTTTGAGCAAGATCTTTGAAGGGTTTGTACATTTGTTTGGGCGGTTCTCAATTATCTAGATTGTTGTTCGTATTTTTCAGATATATAACTGCTTGCACCCTCAACATCTGATAACCGGCTTTCAATGTTCTTGAATTTTGACTCAAGATCACATAGTTTGGTATTCATTGATTGAACCACTTTTTCGATGTTATCTATCTTGTTTGTACTTGCTTTAATTGTGGTTTTAATTGATTTAAGATCATCTATTATACCAACAGCCCAGATGGGTGGTTGTCCAGAAGCCGGGTATGTAGCTTGGTTGAAGGATGGAGGCATGTATGGCGATGTCAGGTACTGTGGGTTTTGTTGGTATGGGGTCGATTGATATGGTGGCGAATGATATTGAGGCGTCTGGATATAAGGTCCGGGTTGCATCGTACCTTGGGTTTGGGCATCAGGGGTCGAACCGGGGTTCGGTTGAGTAGCGTTCATTTGTGAAGTCATCATTCGATTAACCCTTTAAGGTATAGAGATAAGGCTTATCAGTGACACTATAGGTATAAACCATCCGATTATCAAAGACCATTAACGCATACATAATTAGTCACCCTGGGTACCTATTTGCACAGGATTATCTCCGATAATTGTTATTGATTGGGGTACTGTTAATCAAACCCAAATTAATGCATTTTACATTCATCTAATAGATTTTCTCAAAGAATAAAGGACGACGAGAACAAAATTTCCTTTAAGTTGATGTTTTTTTCTTTATTTAGTAATACATTCATATCAGGATTAAGTTGTAGAAAATTAAACAAACAATGAAAATGTATATTACGGCGTGAATTATACAAAATCAAAAGTAATAATATGACTTATGTGTTCTCCCTGAGAGATCCCTAATTTGTTTTTCTGTTTTGTCATCAATTGCAGGGAATTTTGTTGCCGAAAAATACCATTCATGACTCGAGATACATACTTTATCTTTGCATATTTCTCATCAAAGCTGAATGGTTTTACTTCAATTCCCATTCAAACCGTTTCCAAAATGAAGAAAAGAATGTTTTTCAACGCAATATTGCTTTGTAAAGAAGTTAAACCTGGTCTTTCTAATAAATGTAAAACAGTAAAAATCAACTCATTTGGCAACGAAACATGCTATTATTTCCGTAAAATACGTGTCCATGGGTGATGAATTTACCAAAAGCTCGTAGTTGTAGTCAAAGTCGGAGGAATGATCTAATTTGCTTGTCCGTGAATTGGTAATATTTATCAACATTTCATCATCTTCAGGCTTAAAAAAAAAACGTTCAAATTACTGCTCTGAATCTACATTGATGTCTGACTTGCGATCGGAAACACCAAATTTGCTAAATATTTTGAAAAGGCCGTCTTTATAACGTCAATTATTTGACGGCTCGATTTTCAATCGCCTTTAAACTTTGAACAATAGCTCCGTGTCATAAACATCCTTTACAGGTCGCGTGCCGTATGCTCTCGTTTTAATTGGATAGTATTTTTAGAAATGTGTTAAGTTACTAAAGAATTACATGAAATCCTTATCGAGTCTTTACAAATCGGCAGTGTTTTGATCTTTTATGACCGGAAGACTTCTCATTAATTGGATTGGTAATTTGGATTCCCTTCATCTCAATTTGATAGCGTTATTTCCATAAGCGTGTCGTGAGACCATTATCAAAAGATTCTCTCTAGATCAAAAGTTTAAACTCTGACCCTATAATTTTATCATCGGAAATGAAAGAAGACATATTTATTTAAGAGGAAAATAAACTTTGGAGAAAATGACGTGTGTTCAAAGATGTGTTATTAAGAGCTAAAGTTGAATCAATTTTCAGCTGTCAAAAAGCGTTCTATGCGGTAATCGATAGAACGTCAAAATAGGTTTTATACGGTAATAGGTATAACGGCGAAAAGGGTTTTATACGGTAATCGATAAGGCGGCGAACGGCGCTATATACCGTAAAGGGTTAACAACAGGGGTTTCAAACGAGAAACGATCAGTTTGGTTTTTCTGACGTTTGTTTTGTTTACTCACGGAAGCTCCGTTGTTGTTGTTTTGTGTCGACGAACTTGTCAAACCGGTTTTGCTTGACGGCTGCTCGGGGTTATCTATACTCGTGCTATCCGTGCTGTGTGTAGTACACGTATCGTCTAACAGTGGAGAAATCTCTTTTCGCTTTTTTTTCTTACTTTCCTTTTTAGGTGGCTGTTTCTGTTTAGGCGGCATGAGATCAATATATTCAGTTTCCTTCAAGTCCAAAAATTAGTCCAAAACTCATATCAATATGTTTTTAATTTCGTGTTGTTTACAGAGCTAAAAAAATCCATGTTCGATGTTAACCGGAAGTCGTATAATTTTATGTATGCGTTAATGGTCTTCGATAATCGGATAGTTTATACCTATAGTGTCACTGATAAGCCTTATCTCTATACCTTAAAGGGTTAAAGATGTATCCGAGGGTAGTCATTTTAATTCAAGTTGTGTAGTCTTCGGGAAAAAAGTCATGAATCACTGTTTAAGATGTTGTTTCGAAAGAAAGGTAATTCAGGTAGTTTTATGTCAAAGAAACAATCAGAAACTATAGAAAATATCAAGTATTTTAACAAGTCACATGTACCGGAGTGTGAAAATGACTGCGTAATTGAAGTCAACGCTGATTCGGACAAATCATTAGTGTCATTTTACTCAGAAACGAGTATGAATAGGGGTAGATATTTTTGTATTTTCTGTAAGCATGCAGAATTAGCTAATTGAGTTAGAAATATGGACAAATTCTCTACGTTACATTTTTTAAACAGATGAAAATATCAAAAAGAATTCTGTTTATCGACCCTTTGGTTCAAGTTTTTAGCCATAAAACTGATCATTTTTCTCCCGAATGAACTGATCTTTACATCTGTTGTATTGTAAAATGCTCAATGAATATAATCTAAAGATGATTTCACAACTTTTATGTATTTTTATGGTCATTTAGTACAATTATTGACAACCATAGTCTGAACATCATTTTACAGATATACAGAGTAATGGCCCTTGGAAAAGCTACATTGTGTAAAAATGAGCATGGTGACCCCTATTTTTCAAACTAGATTTTTGTTCCATGTATTCCATAGAACATATGTACAAAAAAGGAAAAAATTCCCTGCATAGAATCTTACTCAAGGATATGTCTTTAAGTCCAACTCGATCTTGGAAAAGACATATACATCATCCCAAAACTGTACTGTATAATGCAATAACGTTATCACGCGCGAAAATCTCCTCCAGTCGTAAACAAAATGGCTGACAAATGCTTAATTTTGAGCATCATCGATGGCAACTGATAGATAACTCACTTAGGTGAATTAGACACTTGTCTGGGTTGAGAGTATTAAGTGATTATTAATGTATGTACTTCATATCTACGTTTATTTTTCAGTCCCTTTGAACATGAAAAATAGCAAGTCAAAAGCACTCAGTCAGTAGTTTGGAATTTTTGTAACATAAAAATCACATTAGCATTGAGACGTAGCGAAATACGGTTAATGTCCAAATGTTGAAAAAAGCTTCGTTCACAACTCATTATTGAGACAATAGGTAAAGGAGAAAATGCTCAAATCAAGCAAATACTCCATTTGCCACTACGTTCGCTACCTGATGTCTAAAATTGTGACAAGTAAAACTGTGAGTTTCCTCTTTTCTAAGTGACCAGTCAACACGATCCTAATATTTGAACCAAATATAATGTATTGAAAATAAATCTACATCCACTTTGAAGGAAAACTCCCTGATTGATTTATTATAGGTTAATGCGCAGAATTGTATGAAGGCGAAATTTAAGTGAATTG
Source organism: Cerastoderma edule (assembly GCA_947846245.1). Taxonomy (NCBI): domain Eukaryota; kingdom Metazoa; phylum Mollusca; class Bivalvia; order Cardiida; family Cardiidae; genus Cerastoderma; species Cerastoderma edule. Next base: position 40,882,851 of record OX401408.1, read on the forward strand.
TTTACACAATACAGCTCTCGGGAGGTTTAAGATAAGATGTGCTGCCAGTATATATTCGTGCGAAACATTCCCGGTACGAATCTGAAGATAAAGGACTATACCATTGACATCAATCATTTCAGTAATACAAAAAACTCACCATTTACCGTTTCACGACATAAGTGTCTGAAGGAATTGTCGAATGGATTGTTTGCTTCTAAATCGACTTTCTTGCCTGTTTTAGAAACATTTTGCACGGTTTTTCCGGTAATTGTTTCTTTGGGCGCCATGTTGTATTACGCTGGTACCGGGTGTCTACCAAGTTCCTTTTCGACCTTTTACACCAGATACCGTTTACACCTTACTCGGATGATCCATAGACATAGACAAGAGAAAATTGATGCAAGCCTCAACGTCGTCCGCAAAAAAATTGATTTGTCTTCCTAAACAAAACCTCCAACACAACATAAAAAGAATATAATAGAAATATATTTATAAAATGTGCAAACATATCTCATCATTCAAACTCATTAGAAAGAGCCTGTTACTCGGCTAATGAAAGCAATTGCCGAGGGAATAGCTGTCACAAAGCTTAAACATAGATTTGTGGCTGACTGTTTCACCAAAAGTAGAAGAAAATAATCTGAAACGACTCATGATGAAAGACAATCAGATCTAGTCAACATATGTTGAAGGAGCGTTAGACAGGCGCTGTTTTTTAAGAGACTATTTCTTATAATATTGCTTTCATGCTTTAATAGAGTTCGTACTTTTAATTGTTTTAAAGCTATTGAAACCAGAAACTTTTAAGACATTGTAACAAACCAAGATATATTTCTTGACTTTTGATACTTATCTTTACCGTTTATCACTTTGACTTCTTCCAAATTTCACAATATTAATTTTGTACAGGTGTTTTCAGTTTGGAGAATTATGTTATTCCAATAGGATAAAATGGGTTAAGAAATATGCAACAGAAGAATTTAACCTGCAAACCCATATATAGAAATTGAGTATTTCTAAACTTTTATGAAAGTTGTCTTCTGTAATTGTTTCCATTTTTGCCAACACAAAGTATGTATTGAAAACTGCTTGTTTAATGATATTGAATTTGGAAACCGATGTCAAACAAACACATGATAATACTCTTGCAGCAGAAGCTAGAATCTATTAAGGAGGAAGAAGAAAAAATTGTTCAATACAAACAATTTCTGTGTCTCATTTGTAATACATTGTAATTGTCGTCAATTTAAGTTACAAATCTGATTATTCTTATAATCTCATATACAAAAAAGCCTACACAATGTAAATGATCATGGAAACTGTACCAGTGTTCATTTTGTTAAAATGTCTACCAACAATGATTAAACAGATGAACCTGAAACCTGTCTTTTATATGACAGTTTGGGAAATCATTGTGATTGAAGAAGAAATTCCTTACAATGAAGCACATTTCTCTCATTATTATTTACACTTGATACCCTTTTCTTTTTTTATAATACAATCAATTTAATCATAACCTTAGATGTACCTTATGATGAGTTTTGTTTTCAACATTGATAAAGTACTAAGGAAAAGGTATAAAATGCATGGCAAATTACTAAAGATAACTAATTAAATATGTCTTTTAACCTTTTCCCAAACGGCAACTTTTCGACTGTCCCAAATTCAAAGAGTTTGCAGACGACATTTCAAAAAGTGATGAAATTGTAAAATATTCTTCAGATAGAGCAGAAAACCTTGTGGGAAAAGGAAAAAGTGCACTAAGCGAGCAATTTCTCCTTTTCCCACAATATTTTCCAGAGTCGTCTGCAACAAAGTGGTTAAATGTCGTCATTGTTTGGTAATGGGTTAAGAATGTTATTAATATATATTTACATGGCATAATATGGGGGAAAAAGGCAATCATCTTTAATTCTAAAGAACGACGAAAATAAATGCAGGCATTAATAATAAGATATGAAGACAATATTTTAATTGCATTATTGGTTAGTTGAAACAGAGATATAGATAACAGTTATCTATGTCTCTGGTTGAAACCATAGCAAAAGAAAAGCAATAAACAAACTGTCTACTTATTACTTATATAACTTCATTTCTTTGAGACAGCATTGATAGCACACTACAAATTTTAAGTGAGTATTAGCACTTATCAATCTAAGCCTTTTTAAAGAATGTTTCGTCAAGTAAATTGATGTGCACCAACTTCGTACAGAATACACATTTGTCTTATGCCAAAACAAACTATTACATATATAACAACTTTAAGAAAGAGTAGGACGTGGAACATTCTATATTGACCTGATTAGAACTACACAAAGACCGCATCTTCAAATGTTCACATTTTACAGATGTCTTACTACTGTCATTTTTGAAACACAGACTTCGCATCACATTTAGGCTTGTTGTTGATACTATCGAGCTAAGTGACTTATAATTAAATGTACGGTTCGAACGTAATATGGGACGAATGGAAAAGCTCGAAGTGTTTTTGGTAATTACCTTTTTATTTTCATCAATAAAACCTAAAGATCATCTGTATATATACTTTCTGATTATTGGCTGTTTCTTTACCGAAAGAAATTGAGTGATTTAAAGGAACGGTTGACGATAATTCTGCTTAAAGGCTAAAAACCGCATTTTTATCGGCACGACGATCGTTACAGCTACAGTTTTAATTTGTTTTTTTCGTTGATCAAAATGGAATTTGTAGGCGCTGGACAAAAGACTTAATCACTGCATATATAACTTATTATTAAATCGTGGACAATTATATACAATCAATGCGCAAGCGGTTAAAAATAAATGTTAAAGGGAATAAATTGAGAGGTCGGTATTTTAACAAAGGCGATTCGACAGTTGAGATTTAGCCAAAAAAGGGTGTGTACGAATTGGTTTGGGTACGAATTGACCTGCTACCGTTGAGATGATACGGGCACCTGCAGACGTATTTTATTGGTCAAATTAATTGACTGTCATCTCGTAGATTACGTTATAAAATAAAGGGTTTTAGAATATTTATTAAAGAGACAGTCTAATGGACCTCGTCAGACGACTTTACAAATTGGACTAGCACTCGGTACCACCTTTTTGATAAAGAAAACCGATTTTAAGACTAACTAAAAGAGATACAGGCTGAAAAATGGACCTGTTATTGTTTGAGATGGATCTTATTTTAAACTATTTCTCCAAATAAAAACCTTTTAAGAACACAAAATCAAACAGAAAACATTTTTTGAAACAATGAATAAAGGAGAAAAGATCAACGACTAAAAAAATGAAAAGCCTTTATTATGAATTATTTTCAAATAAATGATAACAAAAATAAATATAGCCTCCCTTTCCCCATGTGCACTAACCAAAATCTTCTACAAATATGATCGCCGCCTTCTGGCGGGCGATCAACTAGATGATACAAGCTGTAACTGCGTGACATATCTAGGTCTGGATCATTCGGACTACTTTACACCAAGTTCAATGCAATCCTTAAACCCACTACCAAACAGGAAAACGGGAAAAGGAGAAATTGCTCGTTGGGAGCAAGTGTTCCTTTTACCGCATTATTTTCCACTCTTTCGGAAGATTAATTTCCAATTCTATCACATTTTGAAATGCCTACTACAGAATCTTTCAATTTGGGTGGTTTAGGACAGTTGAAAAATTGGCGTTTGGTAAAGGGTTGACTCCCGAATGATTTTGTGATTCGTTTTAAAGAGAAACGAGCGTTGAGCGCGCATATTCAATGCGAAGAATTTATACAATATTTGGGCCACGTCACGCGAAAAGGGGCACTATTTTCAGAAAATTGCCCAGCATTCTAGGGGTAAGAAAACAATCTTCAACTTTCCACTGTCATGCCATACACTCGATTGCATAACTTGCACATTATACATTACTTTCTTTATTATATTTTCAGATGAAGATGTAAAGACAGGATAGTGTACAGCACATTGAAGGTAAACCAGGGTCCTCAGATATAGATGTAAAGACAGGATAGTGTACAGCACATGGAAGTTAAACAAGGGTCCTCAGACATATATGTAAAGACAGGATAGTGTACAGCACATGGAAGGTAACCCAGGGTCCTCAGATATAGATATCTTAAACTAGACAACTAAGCCAAAATATGTCAGGCAATATCAACGTAATTGATGAGTCACAGGTTTGAATCACTGACTGACTCAAATTCTAACTTGAATGAGTACTTTTAATTGATGGCAAGTTTCAAATGCAGCAACAATGGAGAACTTTTCAACTGATCAGTGTTATTTCATCACCAACAATAGTATCTACAGATATGTAAATGGCATTTCCTGGACCATGTGAACATTTAAATTAACTTTCTTAAAGCCTTTATATGATATGAAACGATTAACCAACAATTAGCACAAATACTGGTTATATATCCAGGTATCAGGATGGAGTGTGATAAAATAAGTTACCAGACCTTATTTCATAGAGACCACCTGAAATAGACGACACCACACAACTGACCATCATATGTATTGGATAGCATACTTTTTCTTGAGAACCGATATGATTGTAACAAACGCAGTAAACTAGCATCTAAACGACACAATTTCAATAAGGCATAACTGATAAGGATTTTTAGACATGTTCATCATGCATATACTTATGATCTTGAAATCCTTAAAAGACTGGCAATTTCTACACAAGTCTCTGTTTTATCATAACTCACCTTAGTTTGCTACAATTAGAAAGACAACAACCTGACTACAGACTGACAGACAGACTACAGACTGATAGACTACAGACTGACAGACAGACTACAGACTGACAGACAGACTACAGACTGACAGACAGACTACTGACTGACAGACAGACCACAGACTGACAGACAGACTACTGACTGACAGAAAGACTACAGACTGGTTAACTACCCTGACTTGGTCCAAAGGGAAGCTGCCATTGTTGTAATAGTTTTGGCCAAACACAAAAGGAAGGCTTTGACTTGAATTGTATTCAACAAGCATATCGAAACTGATATGTTTAACATCGCTCACTTTAATTATTTACATTCTTTGAAGAGCATTTGTAAGGCAGAGTATGGGCATTTAGGAAACCTTGATTGAGATTTTTATTTACTGATTTTCATTTGTTAATATTTTCAATTCGAAATATCAAAATTCTGATTTCTAGACGTTTCATGTCTATGGTTTCCACTTATACTGATGTGACATGCAGGGAAAACATTGCAAAAGGTAATGCATGTACATAATGTTTTGAAATCTGGAATTCCAATTTAAGATACATTTTGTAACCAGGAATAGGGCTTTTATTTGCAAAGGCAAATTTTAGCAGTCATGATGTTGTTGTTAGTTATTTTGGTAGAGGGATTTCCATCACTTGAAAACAATGATTGAATTGTTATTGTATCCTTAAGGTGGTAACAGCAATGATCTGTACATGTAACATTATATGTATAAGTTTTTCTTCATTCAGTGCATAGTTGAGATTTCCATTATTAAGATATTTTTCACACAGACCAGGGACCAGGAGCTTGCAGAAAGAATGAGAATTTAAACTTTTTTGCTGATGTAGAAACTCAGATTATCATGTATACAGTGTAAATGTGAATTTACATTGAAGATTTTAAGATTATTTTGGAATTTTTTATTTGGGTCTTTCAGTTTGTTTAATATATATATATACATACATGTATTTTTGTACCCGGAACAGGGCTTGAAATGTATTTGAAAACTTCACCTTAAATGATGCTCAGACTTTCTATGAATATTGTCTATGTATACACATTGCTGATAACCAGTTTCAATGTAAAGCTACAAAACAGTTGTTATGATTTACAAAATATGCCTTTAAAAATATTTGGTATTGATAATGATCAGAATTCACACAGCTATACTGAAAGCTAGATTTCAAATTACCTCATAAGTTTGTAGTGACCAGGAACAGGGTTTCTTTCATTTTATAAAATCTTTTCTAAGACATTTTTAATCCACAGCCACATGCTATGGACACTTTTAAAATCATATCTGATGAATTACATTAACAGTTTACATCTTATCAAACTTTTGTTAATTATTTTCCTGGATTGGATTGTTTTGTTTTTTAGATATTCAATGTCCCTTCATGCTTTAACCTCCGCCTGAAATTGCTCTGATATTGTCCCTAAATTTCACACATAAGACCATCATCACTAGTTAAGAACAGACTCAGACTGACCTACAACTTAATATCTGAACCTAACTAAACTCTGCCTCAGGGGGATATTTAATTAAAGTCTCCAAAAATTAAATTTCTTTATTATTTGTATTTGGTTCTTTGATTTATATACAAAGCCTAGATAACGCAGTGCCAGAATGATTTGAACCGACAACCTGACTTATGCGGCGCTTGAATGTTTCAAACCTACACGCTGGTTGATGTGGCGCAAGAATGTTTCGAACCTACATACTTAAAACTTGCATACCCATTACAAAGGTGTAATGTGCCAGTTTCACCACCTACCCTTTCATCTGTAGTGCGAGAGTCTAAAACATGCACGCGTTAGGGTAATAGGGTAGAGAAAGATTTCTTACTCTTTTATCTTTCTCTCGCACGTATAATGTGTGGCTGTGGTGATTCTTGGGGCACTATGGACTAAAAAATCTTATTTTGGTGTCACGGGACTGACCTCCATGCATGGGTCTACAATGACCCTGGCGACACTGGAAACAGTCTCGAGGACGTCATTACTGACTATCCTTGAGGCTGGCTGACAGTCCCATTATAAATTCTTACAGTGCTGAACCTGAGACCCTGGCACAAGAGAGAGATGCTCTACCACTGCACCATTGTCGCCAAAATCATTGTTCGAATGACTTCATCAAAGCTAAGAATGTAATGTTGGAAGAGAGTAATGTTTGGGCAATTCAATTACAATGTTGAAATTTAGTTGTAGAAAGTATTTTTTGTAGAGCAATTTCTCCCGTTTACCACAATATATTTTAGAAAAACTCATCAAACAACATGTCATATCCTTTGATTAATCCTTTTAACCCTTAGAATGCTGGTAATTTTAGATATATTTTTGTATTTTCCGCTTTCCCAGACCTTAGATATCTGCCCTATTTTGATGAGAAAATTTACCTAGAGGAGCAAACAGGTTAGATCACAGGCCATCCGCAAATATATGTCATGAGATAACATAGTATATGTTTCATTGTTTTCTAAATGTTGAAATACAAGATTTTCACTTTTCATCATTCATTTCCTGCAGGTACAATTTGGTTATAATATGAAAACCTTTTTGAAGGATTGATTTGATTTAAGTTTTTTTTAATCATTTTTAACAGTATTTCAGTTAAACGGCTACTGTTGGCACACCTATTTATGAATCTTTTATATCATTAACAGTCCCCCACAATTTCCTTACCAACATGCTGACTTCTTTCTCCCATGGGGATAATTGATTTGGTGAGCGACAAATGTGGATTAAGCTTGGGACCTCTGTATTTCAAGTTTGAACATTAAGGTTATTGTTAGTTTGATTTGTTAGGGAAGAACCCTAAGCATTCCATTCATCAACCAGTAGACAGTCACTCATGAAAATCATAATTTTGATAAAATGATTTGAGCCCACATAGAAAAAGGATTGAGAGGGGACAAGTGGTTTAAGTACTCCAACCACAAGGCTAGGAAAGCCCCCCCCCATTTAGCCAGCTAATGTGCTCTGCCTAATGGTATGAATCTGTACATTATTCTCAAAACGACAAAAGGGTTTGAGGAGCAAACAATGAAAAAGCTCCACTTCTTATGTCTTTCAGAAAAAAGATCCTCTTTGACTTAAGGAAATGAACATAATATGAAAGTTTATGTTGAAAGTGCATGAAAACCATGATTTCAAACTGAATACAAGATATGACAAAGGTAGGAGGTTGGCTTGGCTTCCCCCTTTTTCCATTTTCCACGCAGTTGTCCCATACATTCTATACATATATCTTTAATATGTATGTATATTTATCCCACCCCCACACACACACATACACCATCTCTCAATATTTCTCTCCAACATTCTATAGATATCTATGGATAGATATATACCCTCCCCACACACACATACACCATCTCTCAATATTAGTTTCAAACATTCTACAGATATATCTATAGATATATGTATATCCACACACATACCATCTCTCAATATTGGTTTCAAACATTCTACAGACATATCTATAGATATATGTATATCCCCCACACACCATCTCTTAATATTGGTTTCAAACATTCTACAGATAAATCAATAGATATATGTGTATCCTTACACACAATCTATCAATATTGTCTTAAACATTCTACAGATATATCTATAGATATATGTTTATCACCCCCCCCCCCGACACACACACACACCAGCTCTCAATATTTTTCTCAAATATTATATTTCTACCTTGCACAGTTATTTCCCCTTTCTTTGAATATTCTTTGACAATTCTTTGGGCATTGCAGCGAAAGTATTTTGAAAAACTTTAGATTTGGTTAAACATGGTTTAGGATATCTATGAACTAATAAGACTCGATATAAGTTCTACAACTTTTCTTGATGAAAATTATAGATGGACGATTGATGATGCTGAAGACAATCCTATTAATGTATTTATAATTGCCCAAAACAAAATTTGCAGTGCTCAGTAACTATGATACATCTATTTGGCGCTTTCGGACCTTCAATTGCGTAATCAAACCCCGCGTGTTCATGTGTTAGTACACAGACATACTCCCCAGTGGAAAGATGTGAAGAGACCGTCTCTATCATTGTACAGTGTTAAAGAGGATAGACGCTTCAACCGGGTTGGTGTAATGGAGTTTTTCAGTTTTCTGTCAATTGTTTGTAATTTTATACATGAAAGTGGTGGTGACTTGATGGAGCAAATTGTGTTTGTTAGAGAGATAGATAAAACGAACTCTGTCGCCGGAATCTGGTTGTGTCCGTTGTGTTGCTTGTTTTATGAATGTACTACATTGGTCGTGATAAAGCTGATCTTTATCCCCGATCTCCAACAACCAATTGTTTATTGCAACAAAATGTCGTAATTACCGAGGTATTTCTGTTAATACCACTATGTATAAGATATTTTCTCACATTATCAATGAACGTTTATATAGCTGGGCGGAAGAAAATAACAAAATTGATGAAGCCCTATCTGGTTTTAGGGCTAACTATTCTACATGTTATAATATATTTTCACTACATGCAGTCATTCAGAAATACTTATCTAAACAAAGTGGGCGTTTTTATTGTCTTTATGTAGATTTCCGCAAAGCATTCGATAAAGTTAATCATTATAAACTGTTCGAGAGTTTAAGAAATATAGGTTTACGAGGGAACATTTTAAATGTTTTATCATCCATGTATTCAAATATGTCATCTTGTGTTAAGGCCGATGGTGTCATAACAAACTTTTTTAGATGTAATGTCGGTACCCGGCAAGGCGGTTCGTGTAGTACAACAATTTTTTCACTTTTTATTAATCAGCTATGTGACCAGTTATGTGAAGGCTGCAGAGGCGGCATATTCGTAACAAATGATATACCACATATGATTTGTCTTATGTTTGCAGAGGATATTGCTATTTGTTCCGACACAATCATTAATCTACAACGACAACTTAACATAACTGCTCAATTTTGTAAAGATACGTGTATGGAAGTAAATCTAGATAAAACAGAAATCATGGTTTTTAGAAACGGTGGTCCTCTGAGAGCTAAAGAAAAATGGTTTTATGCCGATAAACAGATTAAGGTTACCTCAGCTTACAAATATATGGGCCTTTTATTTACAGTACTCCCAAACTTTCCTGGTCTCTGCCCATCAAAAAATGGCATCACAAGCAACAAAGGCTACTAATTCAATATACAGATATCAGAGATCATTCGGGTTCTTTTCTTGTAAAGATGTTTTCAAATTGTTTGATTCTATGATTAAGCCAATTATGTGCTATGGAGCACAGGTTTGGGGACATACATACTCTGATATCCTCAAATCTGTACATTTCAAATTTTGCAAAGCCTACTTGAAATTGAATAGTAAAACAAACAATATGATAGTGTTAGGTGAATGCGGAAGATATCCTTTGTATATAGACTATTATACGCGTTGTATTAAATATTGGTGTAAGCTTTTGATTATGCCTAGTCACAGATATCCACGAAATTGCTATGTAATGTTAAAATAATTAGATGATGTGGGCCGTAGGACATGTGCAACGCATGTTAAGAATTTATTATTTTTATATGGCTTTGGCTTTGCATGGCTTTCCCAGGATATCGTTGGTAACATCAAAATGTTTAAGCAGAGGTTAATTGATTGTTTTAATCAAAATTGGAATATGGTAATTAATAATTCAGGTCGTTGCTACCATTACAAACAATTTAAATCACTTCTCAATATGGAGAGATATCTTCTGATAAATATTCCATATAAACACAGATTAGCATTATCAAAGTTCAGATGTTCAAGTCACAAGTTCGCGATTGAGACGGGGCGCCAAAACAAAATCCCTCTTGATCAAAGAATATGCTTGCACTGCTATCGAAATTTGAATATGAAATATATAGAATATGAGTACCATGTATTTTTTCATTGAACAAAATACTCAGAAATTCGACAGATGTATTTGTGTAATTGGTATAATTCAGACACACGTTTATACGACTTTTACAGGCTTATGCAATCGGAAAACAACAATGTTATTCGTCACTTATCGCTTAATATATTTTACATTCTACAACAGCTGCAATAATGTGCCTAATAACGTAAACTTAATTCTAATGTTTTTCAGATACAGCCATTGTTTTCTATAGTCACTGTCTTCATATCTATTTGCTGTATGTCTAAGAATCAATATTCTTGATATAATGAGGCGTAACATTACATGTAGGTCTTTGAGAAAAATAGATTTCATTTGTGAGCAAAAATGTCATTCTGTATGTAGATATCACTCAAATGATTATTGAAAGTATTTGTTTATGCTGTTTGTTTTATGGGTCGGTGGCCTAATAAACTAATAAACATTGTTGTATTGTATTGTCGTCTGTAATCTCTCTTTGCTTTTGGTAACGGTTTGTGGGTCTTGCAATTACCCTTTGCATATTCGAACCATCGAATTATGTATGTCATGAGGAAGTAAGTCAAATGAGTTACTGATAAAAATATCATTTACAGTAAGAATGCTAGTCAGAAATACCCATCTGGGATAATTGATAGTCTGCTACTGTCATATATATCTAAATACGATGTCGTAACGTCTTGTGGCTGATATCTGGTTTGCCACCGACACGGTAGTACATTACTTTCATCATATATCTAGCTGACTAATTGAATGTATCATTAGACTGCAAAAACAATTTGGGGAAGGGTTAGTTGGTTTGTATATTTGTGCTACAGAAAAATGCAATAAACGTTTGATTTGAACATATTTGTTTCCCTACTGAAGCAATATAGGATAGATTTTATCAAATTTCATATCAAGATATTGTGATGTTCATGTTTTAAAGAAATTGAGAGTGGCATCCCTCTCAACTGCTTTAAACTTTTTTTATATCAAAGTAACTCCTTACATAAACAGCTTTGTTGTTATGGTAAGATATTCAACGCGATTCATTAATTTTACTGGGGTTGAGTTATAAAGGTTAAATGCTCAATTTGACCATGTTGTTGTAGCTAATATGATATCGTTAGTGTGGATGACAGAAGAAGCTATATGTATATGTCATATTGATTATAATATCAAGTAAATGTTTTGTCTATACTGATATGCGACGATTCATATCATATGACTACTATAATATTTTCAGTCTAGGTAGCATTGGGAAGTGCTTTGGTCTTTTGTATGTATGGAATAAAATGATCCTTGATCCTTGATCCACGGACTAAATGTTACTTACTTCTGGATGTGTTTGTCTCTAAGGTAGTGTATTGCTCACAGGTAATTTTGCCTATGGTAAGTTTATTTATACATGGTGTGGATGTCGGATCAGTTCTTTTTGGGGGTTTAAGGAGGATCAAATATTTCAGTCGTTGCTACGAAACAACCGAGTTCTGATTGGATGGTGGTCATCCAGCTCTCAATCTATGGATGGTCTTCTATACTAAGTAGTGTCTCAGTGTCTAAGGAGGGTATGCCACATACCGTTGCAAGTATCTGGCTAGAACATCTCGTTGCTAACTGTAGTTATCACACTCCAAGAGGAAGTGTTCTGTTGTCTCTTGCTTTTCGCAGGTGCGAACAGGTGAGACGCTCTGTCCAATCTTATGTCTGTGACCATTTAGCTGTGAATATCCGGTTTGTAGTTGCATGATACGTTGGAATGCAGTCTTTTTTGGGAAGTCTAGCTGTCTTTTGTGGGTTACATTTCGAACACACTTCTGATATTTTCTTTCTGTGGTAGAGTTGTCCCATCTTATTTGCTACTTGGACCTGATCTTGTTGCTGGCATGCTTGATATCTTTCAGTGTTACCAATCGGGAAACATTTGAAAAGTGGGTAAGATTTGATCAAATTTGGGTGGGTACGAGTTGGCTTGAGTTAGAACTGCCAGCTTCTTCTTTATGCAGCACCTCATGAAATATGAGACATAACATCAGGATTTTCCATAACCCCCAAGTTATGTAGAAACATAGTTCCTGGATATGACCCTTAAATATCATTTTATTCTATTCACAATTCCATATATCATGGGTCAAAAGTACCCCCCCCCAAACAAAAAAAGTCTTCCAGCATAAATCAAAGGGTCAAGAGAAAACCCTGCATATACTGTTGGTACAAAACAGACTGGTCGTGGAGGAACATTTATAATGACAGCCCACAATTAAGGGGTTAAAGGAAGATGAAAAGAAAAGAATTCGAAAGATTACACTCTTATCAGGACCTCTAGGTAAGACGATGTTATTAAATGTGTTAGTTCTTCCATATGACAAGGGACATAAAAAGAAAATATATTTAATGTTAAAACCACTGTTGTATTTTTAAAATGTTCAACGAAAGCAGTTAGTTGTTAAGCATTAACTTACATCTTTAAAAATCATGGCATTGACACCAAGTTTTAACAAAAGTGTTATTAGGCAATAAATATAAAATATTAACCCTTAATATTTATAAGGGAGAATATCTATTAATTTCTGAAAGTTTATATATAGGCATTTCCATAAAAAATTTTACAGGTGCATAAATCGTAAAAAGAATAAATGCAAGATAATTACTGCCACTGAATAAACTATACAGATAGACACTTTTTAAATGAATATATGTAATATACACTTATCTAAAACACAATCCTAATAATTAACAGTTAAGTGGACTTGTGCCAAGTGTAGAAATTCGAAATCACATGACCTGTCTCAATGTTGGTTCAAATCTCACTAAGGGTTAAATACGGATTTTCATCGTATAGTCTCCAGGTTGACTTGGTAAAAACAATGGTTGTTACCGAGCCGTTCTGGCTAATATAATTCACCCAACTTTGTGAACCGTTCAGGCAGTTAGAATTTGGATATTCTACCATCTTTGATGAGCGGGATGCAAATGTATACAATTTCACTTTCTCTTCGAGCATATCACTTTGTTGACTTGATGTCATTAAATTTGTCTTGCTCGTGGTATGTAAGACAAAAAACACTTTGTTATAGTTATATGGGCTTGGAAAAGGATAGAATAGTGTCAACTGCATATATTCATCTATTCTGGAAATCTGTTATCTACAGAACACCAATATATTTCAATCCGTCGATAAAAAACCGCTTGTGAAGCATAGCAACAGACTGTTTGGCAATGAATGTAAAGCTTTATTCTGATTGGTCGGAAAATTGGCATTTTGAATTGTCCATACTTTGGTAGCAGCTTATCTTTTCCTCATAGAGTATCCTCGAGCTGATATGGTAAAGTGAGGCTTTTTTTAAAAAGATATACACATGTTAAAGAAAAGGGTCGTATTATGGAGCGATTATTTATGCATCAAGACATGGCTTTGCCAATATAAATGTCCTTGTTGCATCATGACAAACGCTCAGTTGTTAGGATCACCATGGGATTTTTATGTTCCAAAGCTCTTTATTGCTGAAAATGCTCTCCGTTGTGAGCTTCCCTATAACATGTCAACGCTTCCGCATCATAATGAGCCCAATGGTATTATGATCAAGGTCCTCATTACAAGTACACCAATGGCATGATAAATCAATCATTTATAAATTCAAAATGACATCAATGCATAACACTCAATTGTAATCATTCAAATGACATAACAGCAAATCACTCAATTACAATTATCCAAATGACATTGTGACACACGTTTATTTTAAACATATATATAACAAAGCTTTATAGTAAGAGTAGATGAATGACATCATACCTAAATTATTTAAAAAAGAAAAAAGACCCATGGCACCATTTCAAAGCTCACAGTATAAGTGTCATAGTGAAATCTTGACAAAGCTTTGTAATTTTAATTTCTTATGACATCATAACAAAGCTTTGTATCAGGATGTTCTCCCCTGCATTTAGATAACCTCTTATTTATGAATATCCCCATAACAGTATAAGGAAGCTCTTTTTTACATGGGTTACCATGACATTTAGGAAAAGCTTGTTAGTTTAGGTATCCTCATTACAAAATGAAAACGATATTTATCTTATCTAACCCTGTTGCATGAACATACCCATTGCATAATGACAAAGCCTTTAATCATGCATATCATAACATGATGTAAAACTATTTTATAAACTAATTTTCATGACATAATGAATTTAAAGCATTCCCATGACATAATGACAAAAAAGAGCATGATCAACTCTTTTTGATTGATATCAAAAATATGTCACGAGAATGGGTTGTTATCAGGTTGAAAAAACGAGTTCGAAGAACGAGTTTTTTCTACATGATAATAACCCATTCAAGTGACATATTTTTGATATCTATCGAATGGAGTTGATTATTCTATTTATTTTATTCCACTATATAAAGTATATTTGCTAAAATACCTCCATAAACGCCAAATGAAATATAAAATGGGAGGAGCAAACAGTTGATAACGCCCATGACGTCATTTTTGCAACATATGACGTCATTCACGTTTATGGATATATTTCAGAATACAAACATTTTAGTGCCGTGTGCAAAAGTGCAGCTATGACTTTAATGCAAAGGAATGGTAAAAAACTAGCCCCGTCAAAACTGATAGCATCACTAATATGACTTTTTGATATTCACTGTGACAAAATTGAAAATTAATACACTGAGACATCCCAGTATTTCACTCATAAGAATATAATAAAGCTCTTTATTATGAGCACCCATATGGCATATTGTGCAAGCTCATTATTTAGACCTTCCTATGACTTAATAAAAAACCTTGAATTTGAGCAGCAGCATGTCATGTCAAAGCTCTTTAGTATGAGCATCCTCATGACATAATGCCTTCTTGATTTTAAACTTTAACTCCCTCAACCATGGATACATGTTTATAATGATTAAATAACACTCATACATTTAAATGTCCTTGAAATGTTCAAGCAGAATCTCCTTTTTCAAATTTATATTTACTTTTATACAAAAAAACATTATATTAGACATGAAATTGCGAGTCAGAATATTTCCTTTTGTTAAAATGGTTTGCCCTACCTAAAATATACTAAAACAAGATATATAACACAAGAAATACGAAAATACTAGTAACTGTGTTTACATAAATGTCCTCTTAGATTACAAAAAAAAGGCATTATAAAGATAAGAAACCTGATCAAAACAAATCAGATTTCTTTGAAATAGATTCACATTCGGTTGTATTGAAGTCAGTTTTTTTATATTGTTATACATACTTATTTAGCAAACACATATTGGTGCAAAAATAAAGCACGATTCAAAATACAAGTACATCATTCACCGTCCGTGCAAACTTATATTTATTGACAAAACCTGAATCAATTTTGTCAGATTTTAATTTATTGGTTCAAACACCTTTAAAATACAACCTTCTTGGCCAATTTCTCCTTTAGAATGTTGTAGGAGGTCAGCCATGCATTAACACAGTGTTTATTTGCAATATCGTCTGGCATGACCTCAAACAAGACGTCTCCATCGAACTCAGAGTCTGCAGCATACGTCAGAATCCAATCCTTCAAACTGTAATTAAAAGATTCGTTACGTTATGAGTGTATGCTTCATTTGTTACCCTTACCAATTACAAATACTAAAAGAAACAATGAGGAATGTAATGAATATTGAAACACCCTCTAGGAAAAAGTTGCTGTATGAACATTAAGTTGTCTTCCATAGCCATTTTAAAATAGTTGCCTTTAACAGGCTCTTTTACCAAAGGGATTGATATCTTTTTTTAACGAAGCCTAGACTTCTTTTATTTATCTCTATTTACATTTAGTGTTAAACCTACATTTTCATCCAATAAGAATGCGTCAATTTGAATATTTTTTTCCGTAAACAACTATTAGGGGGGGGGGGTCTATCTGGGCTCTATGAGACTATTACTCTGGTATTACGCATGCGCATAAATAGGTAGTTTTAGGCTCCACCTCCAATTCAATGACATGTGTAAGCCTAGCCTACGGTAGCGATGGAAAGATCGCTCTGACGTCGCGGGGGAGTATGAAGGGTTATTTTTACTCCTTATGACATGTGAAATCTTAAAACAATGTGATAAAAGGAGATCCCGTGACGCGGACAATTTCACCTTTCGTCACAATGCTTTAAAAGGCTTTATGACACATAAAAAGGAATTACAATTAACTGGGTTATAGGGTTCAATCCTTTATCCTAACATCGTTGTGAAAAAAACTTAAACTATATTAACCTTTTACCCCATTGGGAATAATATGTCGGGTACAAATTGAAAGCAAGCTAATATGTGAAGTAAAAAATGGCGTTTTAATCTACATCACTGGGTAGTGCAGTTTTCTTCTTCCAAATATGGTATGGCAGATTGTTGGCATGCAATTGACAGCCGCGGAAGGCGTGGTTTATTTCGAATTTCAAAATACTGAGCAGCAGTTTTATGCAATTCGTAGAGGCGTGGTTTACCAGTGCTCTATGGAAATGTAGGTTAAACACTAAGTTATTTAGAATCTAGATAGTATAATGTCAGTCGCTATCGCTCTTTCCTTGGGGTTTCTATATCGTTTAAATTTCACTATCTAGCCTCAAATACATATATGAAAATACTTCAACCATGAAATAACATTAGTAAGCATTTGTTTTGCAAGGACAAGTAACTTTCTTAAAGAGGTCATACAACTAAGCAATTATCACTATAGCTATAATGCGTCTTCAACTCATGCAGCAAAATAGTAGTTTACGTCATTTTACTTCAGGAATGAAATGACGCTGGTACATCATATTAATTGTTTGATTTTTTCTGAATTTTGAATTAAAGCCATTCTTGTGCTCATTTGTACTTTAATTGTATAAGTTTAAGAATTATTGAAAATTAACTTTAAAGTATTTTAAATTCCTTTTTACAGAGGAATTGAGACTGTTACACGTTCTCATAATGCTTTTAAAGGAGTGAATACTTCAATGTTTGTTTACAATTCGCGATAAAACTCATTTTACCCAGTTATGCAGTTTTCCTGAGCGCTAGAATGCTTTTGATTAAGAAGAGCAGCATACATTTGAAAAATATTAGATGTGATGAGTAAAATGTATGTATTTCACATACGTTATGAATAAATGATGTCTGGTTCATTTAATTTGAGGAAACATTTACTTTTCAACCATTAAACCCTTCAACCCTCTGTATTTCAGTAGATGGAGAAAAAATTAGCTATATAGGGTTAGGGTTATAGTTCTATTGAAGAGAGTTTTCTAATCAAACAGTGCGTCGAGGATAGTGTAAAGAATTATTTCTTAGGTTATAATTGGTTGGATTATCTATTGTTGGGGGGGGGGGGAAGCTGTAATAAGTAGTTGGGTACCATATTGTTGACTTCATACATCAATTCAAGTTAACTATTGAACAAACTACCACAACAATTGCGTAACAGTCCGCCGATAAGCTACTTCAAACGTTAAGTTTTAAAGTCTATCGAACAAAGAGTTTGATCTAATTGTCGAAGCTGTCAAGTTGACAAAACGTTTTGATTTGTAACTCCAAACCTCATATGCCTTTGTTCTAGTTCATCCAAACAATATTCTTATTTCTTTACTCTTCTTTACTAATCTGTAATGTTACATCTAGACTGTATTTGCGCTTTTAGTCTAATCTTCTCTTCTTTTTTTTCAGATATTTTATGTTTTCTCACCATTGCTGTAACTTTTTGTCTTGTAACGTGAACATATATGGTTTGTTAAAAAACAAATATAATATTACCAATGACCCACTGTAAAAAAACGGCATTCCAAATGAAGTTAAAGACAAATAATATGATTGAAGCATGTGTCAATTGCCAATCTTTTTTGAAGAATTACCGATTCTCCTGCAGTCTTTTGAAGTTCTCATCGTCTGTACGTTCTTGTGATGACAAGAATAAAACGATGTATTCGTGGAAGAATTCGACGAATCGAGACAGTTGTTCAAGTGACATGTCTCTCACATAGGTATCATAAGAAACATCTGGTGGAAGGTCTTCGAGGAATTCCTGCATCACGTTTTCAAATATGCTCTGAAATGAGCATCACAAATATATTTTTTACAATAAAACATGAACCCTTATCAACATGATGATAGATTAAGGTAGCGCGATATTCTAATAATGAATCATTTATTATCCTACCAGAACAAGCCTAACGAAGTTAAATTGAATAAATGGATTGATCCAAGAGCGAAACATCGCATTCCGGCGACTTTGGAAAAAGGCAAGTCTTAAGAAACCCCACTATAACGAATATATTTTTTTCGCTCAATGCCAATATTCGTAACGTAATACCTGAATTGGTTGTAGATGGTCTGCCATTCTCTTTGATTTCTCCAGTGATAATAGTAGCCACAAGTCCTTTACATGTTGTAGCTCACAAAATTGTCGTGCCTGCAGAAATATCAAATTAAGATACACGTGTAATATGTCAATGACAATTCAACAGGTGAGATATCTATTTTTATATGTAAAGCTATATTCTGTATTCGGGAACACTGGGTATATCTGGTCTGAGTCCAATTCAAGCCTAACATACACGTGGGAAAGACGTTATACAATGTACTTAAATTTATATATAGAACACGGAAAACGAGTAAAATACTTTTTTTGATCGATGTTACCGTCGAACACCATTGCTTACTAAGTCAGTAATTATATGTCCAAAACACAATATACTAGTATATGTTCATCAATGGGATTAACATCGCATAGCGTCAACATGTTTCAGTTACGTTTCAATCCACGGCACATCATGCTGAAAGAAGACCCCGAACTTGACTTCCCATACACATTCCTTCACTGTGAATCTTAATCAAGGGAAGAGGTGCCATGAGATTTCAAGTCAATTTTATAACCAATAGGTCACGGATGCCTCGTATGAAACAATTGAAAACGATTAAACTGTGTACATTGTTGAACTATCATTATTGTAAGAGTGGAGAATCGCAACCCTATTAAAAGTACATTGCATTTTTCAGATGTTCGCAGGCTCATTGGTTAACACTGGATCATGAATTGGATTGAAAACCACATTACTATTGAGGTATCTTGTCTCAATAGCTTTCCATCATTTTCTATCAAAAACAAGTATTGCATCAACGTATTCAAAGTAAACAATCCTAAAACAATCTAAATCTGGATATTTGTAAACAGACGGAATAAAAGAGGTCCTTTTATGGAAGGCTTGATATATTTCATGGCATTTTGGTGAATCTGCAGCTGTCATATAACAAATAAGTACCATTATTTAAGGATAAACAATGATTCCGAACATTTTCCTTTTTAATTCAAATTCTGATTATTTACATTGATCTTTCAATCATAACAGTTAACTCATAACAGTCAAAATAAAAACCATAAATCCAACCTTGGAACTCTGAATAGTCGTTTCCATATGTAAGACATCCTCCATGAATTCATTGAGAGAACGCTCTTTCGATTCGCTGGCCGCCTTTAGAAACCCAATTGCAATATCAATGCTCTGGAGTGATTTACAAATACTGGGCAAGGAGACCAGTTCACTTGCAATCTGCATTTTGAGCGCTGGATTTAAAGCGACCTGAAAAGTTCGAAATAACTTTTCTATAAAGTACACACGCAGAGCCATATGGCGTTTACACAAGGCCAAGTGGAAAGTCTATTTCAAGTTAATGTCCCTATGTTAACGTTATTTGCTACGCCAAGTCAATGGTTGTTCTCTATATAATGTTAACATGGACAGTGTATACAGTGGCAATATCGCCAAGTAGATGAGCTGTTTTCGATGTAATGAACACATGTTCACAGCCAAGTGGATGACCTTGTTTGGATGTAACCTACACATGTATAGATTATTTACTAAGCCAAAAGGATCGTTCATTTTCAATGCAATGTACATATGTGTATACGACATTAATTACGCTAGGTGAGTGATCTATAATTGGTGTAATAAACACATTAATACAGTGTTTATACACTAAGAGGATGGTCTATTTTCGATGAAATCTTCCCATGTGTGCAGTATTAACACAACGCCAAGTGAATGGTATATTTTTGATGTAAAGTATATAATGTGTTAACAACGATAAGAGGATAGTCTATAGTCGATGTAATGTACATATCGACAGTTATAACGCAAATATATGGTCTATTTTCAATGTAATGTCATGTATACAGTGCTCACAAAACGCCAAGCAGATGTACTGATTTAAATATAATGTACACATGTGTAGTGTTTAAGCAATGCCTTACGGATGGATACTCTATTTTAAATGGGTATTTTTGTTTTGAAATGTGAACTAAATTAAAAAGTGTTTCAGAAAAAATACCTGTTTTATTCGATCGTTTAGTGTATTGAATACGTCAGTGTTTGTCAATCTGTTCAACTCCAAAATTGCGTCCATCTGAAAGATATAAGCATGTTGGCATGGTCACTTGCGCTTTTTTTTAACTCGTTAAAGTGCATAAATAAGACATGGTGAATAGTTAAGTTGACGAATCATTGACCAATCCGATGGTGTGTTTCATTTTATATCACCATGATTAAATAATGGCTAACAGGAAAGGCCTATATCAAGAAACTTTTTTTCATAACACATTAAAAGTTTATAGGTCAAAATGCACATCTCATTTGTTTTTTAGTGTTTATTTCTATCAGCCAATTTTAGTCAGGATGATACAAAGTCAATAAAGCTTGGTCAACCAAATCATTACACTGACTTAGCTTTAGAGTTGAATCGACTAAATTATCTGTTATGGTGCCATTCTTACTCGTAGCTATTAATAACTTACTCGATATAAGGAACTGGTAAGATTTTAGAACATGTTAGTCAGTTGTATTAACGAGTAGAACAACACAAACATATGTGTCAATCTGTGCCAATGTAATACAGTACAATGTCTCTTAATGTAGAAAAAGTTTGGGTATATACACAAGGCGAAGAGGTAATGATAAACTTAGCGTTAACATCACCATATCAACTTAACCAATGGCATGATCCAAATTCACATTACCTTCGATAATTTTCCAAGACTTATCCTGGATTTTGATACCACAAATCTGTCAATGAGCTGCCTCTCAAAATTGCCAAAATCATATTCTATCTTCGTGCCCTTTCCAATTTCAAACGAGTATTGACAGTTCGCCAATACTAGTGGGCGAATATCTGCCTGATCATCAAAGGAAACAAGATGTGCTTGTGTGATGTTTTCAGGTCCAACCTCGGCTATCGATACCAATTCTCTAAAATAAATATAACAAAAATATAAAGTATGCGCACATTAAGACCTGACAGTTCAAGCTCACATCTCGTCGCTCGATAAGAATTCCTTTAACAATTGATCAAGTATGCTTTGTTTGCAACCTGATCCAATCTTTGAAATAGTAGCGTGTAGAACTGACAAGGAAATGCAAAGAGCATGGACAGTACATTTGCCACCACAATACGACTGTAAACAGTGTAGAGTAAGCATGGTTAAGTATCAAAATAATGTCAAATGTATGTTTAAATCGAATTGGACAAAATTCAACTCACATGGGGTAACAGTTATATCAAATCGAATAATTGAAGGAGTACCATAACATGTATTGTTTCAACATAGCATTTTGTGTTTACTTTAACTTACTGTAGGAAATTGGGTCATTTTAGTTTGGAAGTGATGCAAAGGGGTTTTGATTCCGTATTAAAATCTTCTGAACTTTGTGCCACGTTAGTATATTCTTGGCTAATACATTTCTAATAGTCCTGCTGTTATGAACTATCAATTGTTAAATCTTTATATACATGTGCATTAAACCGATGTGTAAATACCATGGCATCGTCCTTGAAACATTTATGGAAATTTGAGAACGAACCTAATACATTGTTATAACGATCAGTGACCACTGCCCGAATGTGATTGTGACTTTTAGAGGTTTTATTTAATGACTTTTAGAGGTTTTATTTAATCGGTTAGTTACACCACTTCAAGATAAGACTACCTACCCTAAGACGTCTTATCAAACTTAAATATTCCATGTTGCCATATACCTCTAATTTGGGTCCCTTTCTCAATACTCCTCCAAAAGAATTCAGTATCAAAGTGTATTCCTTCATAAACAGTAATTAATTGAAGAAGAGGAACTACAATAGAGCGTTACCCGTGAATCAGTCACATGACAAATACCCACCTCCTGGTGATTTGTGCATATCCGTCCAAGAAATCATTCTGTTTCTTCATAAGAAAATGTAGCATTGCATAACAACACAGGCCAGCACCCCTTGTGCTTGGAATGAGGACAGATACAGGGGAGGAGTTTGTGATTGGTCCCTGACAGAATTCAGGTGGTACTTGCATTCGTCCATTGTCTGTAGGGCAAACTACAAATACATTGGAATACAAAATGTGGATTTTATGCACAATGAAAATCATAGAACGTGTAATATGAATCCAAGATGCGTTACATGATCATATCAATTCTATCACTATTGTGAAGGACTTGTCACAAACATGCATTTGGCCAATGGGATAGACATGTTTAACAGGCGATGAAACAAGTTACAGCCTGTCAATGAATATAATCAAATCATACTTGAAGACTGGAAAGCAAATTTTAGAGCAATATTTTTGTAAATTATGTTAGAAGGAGGACCAATTTTGAAACTTGTTAGCAATTTAAACTCGCCTTATGTCCTATTGATTTACAAAGGAATCAACACAACTTCATGCATTGTAAAATCAACAGTAGACACTCTTGATCTCCTCCGCTT
Source organism: Cerastoderma edule (assembly GCA_947846245.1). Classification (NCBI taxonomy): domain Eukaryota; kingdom Metazoa; phylum Mollusca; class Bivalvia; order Cardiida; family Cardiidae; genus Cerastoderma; species Cerastoderma edule. Next base: position 40,906,159 of record OX401408.1, read on the forward strand.
GACTATTGCATGTTGCTGTTGTTAATGATTAGTTGTTTGAAACTTAAGCATTATAACACAACTGAAAATTTGCCTTACTGAAGCTATGACGAAGGCAGTTGTTATCTAAGATCAGAGCAGTCATTGCAGTCCATCTAAGTCTCTTTTGTACAACCAAGCTATTTAACATAGGCGAATTTCAATAAATGATGTCAACTTGCAAAGTATTAGCATTAAAGAGGGTTAAGATTACAAGAAATATCTTTATTAAGATTAAAAAAGAAGTGAAGTGACAATGCAAATTTCAATAGCGTTATATATAATGATAGTAATTATGTTTACTCATGATAATACATTATCATAAATAGTTAATAAATCGTCATTATCACATATACATGTTAAAATTACATCAGCCTATCTTTGATACATCGGTTTGGATATTTTGTTGTTGTTTTTTTTATAACAGGTTTAGAGCTATAATAGAAACTATCCTTCGGTTTATGGACCAAAAATAAAGCTCATTTCTATCTTTAATTATTGTACTAGCCAGCATACAGTCTGTGTCCCTAGTCCAACAAAGACGTATTGGCATTATCCACGGATACTTACGATATTGTCTGAGAGCATGTCTCACTATGTCCCAGGCCTTCATAAAATACTGGATGTGTTTCACTGTGTCTTGGCTTGCCTCTTTAAAATAAGAAAAGTGGTATTGATTATTTAATATATCATATCATCTTGTTTCAAGTACAAGTGTACAACAACTAAAGGAACCACAAAACCCTGTGATTAATCAGACAAAAATGCTTAGCGGACGTATTTGCATTTAGATATGCCTCACCAGATACTGTATAATTTGCCCAGCAAACATTTTGTCACATAAAATGATGTCTTCATCATACAAAAATTTGTTGATTGTCTCAAAGTGAGCAATTCTGAAAACTCTATTTGCCTTACTGAAATAATCGGAAGTTTATTTATATAGTATTGTTCTTAAACAGGCACTTTATATATGTAATGTTTCTTTTATTGTTTAAATGCTTACGGCGAGATCCTACTTTAATAACGCAAAACTATGAACAAGTGGCTTTGACTTGATAGATTTTTGAATTCTTCTCGTTGAATAATATACCAACATACTGCAGACGTAATGCCATGTATCAATTATTCAATCTTACCTTTTAGAGCCTGCCCGACCGTTATCTCTGAAGACTTCACTCTGTCTAGATCATGGTAGTACCTCCCGTATAGGACCTTTTGGAGTTTGAGTATACCTGGTATGTACTTAATAGCTTTTAGGTGGGTTTCCTGAAAATTATTGTTTAAAAGATTGTTTAAATGGTTGATGAATGAATTGAGCTTCAAATGAAAAAAACGCTTTGTACATAGGCAACCGGCCTTTATACATACATTTAGTTATAACATATAATAAAAAATATTTCGATATTTCAGATTTCCTTTTTTGAACTTGATGAAAAAAGAACATTGCCAAAGTTCTAACAATATTTTGATTTTCACTTGCCATTTGAAGAAAAAACTTACTTATGTTGAGGATTTCAGTGTAACTTTTAAGGAATTATTTTATTTGATGCAACTCATTGTAAAAAGGATAAGTTAAAGTGAAATGGAACTCGCATTCAACAGTGACAAAACAATAGAATAACTTAATGGCGTATTTTAGATCCGTAAACTGGAGTTGTACACATGGATTTCCCCGTTCGAAATACGCATTAGAGGCCTTCTGTACACCCCATTATGTTGTAGATGGTGATTGCACACCACATGGAAAGCAAAACATTAGTCCATCTACTGAATATAAGATAAACATGGACTTATGCGCGAAATATCAGAACAGACGAGCACCACTTTGATGAGGGTGGTCGATGCAGTAGATATTTAGAATCTACTTTTTTACTACAGAATCGACGTCACTTATTTACAGAGTTGTAGATCTAAATACTACCGAAATCTCAGTCAACAACACTATACTTACACAAATAGTTTCATTAATGATTTGGATAATCAAAGGGGGATCAGAGTTTTCAAAAGGTCAAGGTTAGTTGCTAAACTTCAGAACAATATGTGAGTAATTAGCCGAACAACTACCCCTCAAAGACACAATTACATCTGATCAGTGCAATAAAACACTTCCACCCACTGATTAGTTGTGTTTACTATGTATATACCTGCATGATCTCTATAACAATGCATTTGATTTTCTAATTAGTATAACCGTTCCAACAATGTTATAGAGACAGACATGTTTACTTATCTTTGAAAGAAACAACAACAAATAATAATCATTAAATGTTGCACATATTTACCTCCCTGAGGAAAAGGTTCAATACGCCATGCTGTTCATGTGGTGCAGAAAACTGAACTTCAAACTGCTGTTTGAAATGATTTATCGTCACCGGAGTCCTGTACCTCCAAACACGGTCGAGTTCATGCAGGCCTTCCCAATTATGTTGGTCTGATTCAGGCGCCAGTTCATACATTAGACATAATAAAGGATCTCCCCCTGTAATATAGTAGTAAAAAAGGAGATTGGTGTTATTAATAAGCGCCTGTAAAACGATTGCTTTGGAGCCAGTATCTACGGATGAATTTGATAGTTAATGACGTGTTTTTATTATATTGCTAAATATTGACACAAAACCTAAGCATGCGTGTGCATCTGGTCAGAGAGGGGTTTAAAGCCATTTCGATGATATTTTAGTTATGTCTTGGCAGATGTTACAGGTGCATGTACCTTTGCTCCTGACTCTTCCTCACTGGTACTGTACAGCATTGTTTACAAGCTGATGACTGCTTCCTATATGACGATACTTGATCAGTAGCAAGAGAAGACGAAATCCTGTTGCTTTGATTTCATCAAACGTAATACACAGGGAATAATGACCGAGGTGGGTCTCGCTCTCAGAAACCCTTATACAAATATATCATATTTAACTAAAGAAGAATATTATTTGACTAATGTTTGAGACAAGTTAGTTCCGATTAGACAAAAGTAGCAGAGTATTAATAAATTGTTTACCTGTTCGTTTATCTTCCAACAAACATTGGTTTCCATTTTTAACACTGTCATCGAGGCGCTTAAACAAGAGACAAAACAGGAAATATGAAAACAAAACAAAAACACAGGAAAAAACGATAATAAATCATAGTATATTAAAAGGAAATATTTTCCAGTTGATGCAGGTTCCTGCTTTTTACCAATATAAAATGTTCAGCTGCAGGAGCATCTAAATGAATGGACAAAAGGTGAAGAGTTAAAGCATAGAATGAATTAATAATTCAAAATGGTTTGCATTAGAACACTTCTATGGTTTACTGCAAGACTGAAACAATTATTTAATAATAGCATTGAACCATCGACTTGCTCATCTCTGGTATAATAAACACATGATATCAAAGTATACTATGATAAGACATCCTGTTGAATGTAGATGTATTGTTAGGGTTGTCTTCTTGTAAATGATGGTTGTTCACAGATTTAAGGAAAAATTTGATGATAAATTTCACTTCATTCTAAATGTACAATACAATAGCCATTTAACAAACTAGAGTAATTTTATATTTAAATGCTAAAATCCCGTAAACAAAGAATGGGTGTGAATTCATATAAAAAAAGGGTTTAAATGGTTTTGAATTCCATCATATACCGTCTGTGCATACTTTGATACATTGACAAGTTCTGAATCAGTTTTGCGTCCATTAGCTACTTTTCATCAGATATCATACTGCAATACGAAAACTGTATTGTTTCACCGACATTTTACATTGCCTTGCGAATTCCCTTATAAGTGAACAGGCACATTCAAGACAACGAAGTTAAAAGGTGCGTTCATAATTGAGCTCCAAACACACATAGTTGACAGATAAACGTTTATTTACCTGAATGACTGGTCGAATGATAGTCGCACAGAATCGTTGTTCCCAATCAGACCGCCCTTTCTTTGTTTGTAAGTCATCTTTGTCCGATCGGTTAACTTAAAAGTTATTAAATCCTATTCATTTATTGCGTACGAACATACACATGTACAAAGTTTAGAATACAATATATAGAATGGTTTTCTAGAATTAGTCCGATCTATTTTTAATTTGGAAGTAAATATTATAAACATAATTCACAATTCATATAATGGTACACGTATTTTAGAACATACTATGACTGAATATAATATCATTATTAATTCGAGCAAGTGAACCAAGGTGATGTAAAGGTAAGCGTCGTGTTTTGAGACTAGAAAGATTGGGATTGAAAGATTATTACATCAAGTTAATTACACGATTTCTTTTCGTTTAAGGATCCAAGCTGCAATTAAAATGGAAAGTCTAATGACCTTTTCATAGTCTTGTACTGGTTCATCAACTAGTAAACCATGTACAACTCAATGATTGCTAAAACTATATTAAACCTTATAAAAAAATAGCTAATGCAAATATCTATCAATTACAATACTAGTTTGTAGGGTGACATACTTGAAGTTCTGTTTTTCATGATTCGTTCTATGATTGTATGAACAAATATCAGTACATCGTCTAGACTTCTCCCAAGGCATTTCTCCAAATCTTGGATGTCTTTAAGAATATGTTTCCAAATGAAATCCGGTGCGTCTTCGATCTTGCTTTCCGTTTTAATCAAGGTTTGTATATGCTAGAAGTATATATAAAAGGAAACCAATATCAAACTCTTAAATGAGAGAGTTCAGCGCTACAAATAAACATTGTCAACCTTATGCAACAACACCTTGCTATTATTCAAACTAGACAGAACATAAATTCTTCCTAAGCTGCAATATTTTGTCAAATTCAGACATAACGTTGTCATAAATGGTGCCATTTCTAACTAATCAAATTACAGATAAATAAACCGTCGATAGAAGTATATGGGTTTGTAGTATGACGTGCCATTTATCGTATTGAGTCTGGTTCATAAGTCTGCAAAGTCTCTCCAATCAAAGATTTTCAAGTATAAAGGCTTGCTTCCAACTTACTATTCCAATAATAATTTCATTTCTTGAATATGTATTGAAACGTCAAAAGAACTTTCTTTACATTCTTAGATTCCAGTTCGTTTGTTGTGTTGGCCTCACATACCTGCAGATTGTCTCTGGCACCTAGGTACATCATAAAGTGTGTCAGCAGCCTTAAACATGCACATTCCGCTGTGGTCATCTGTCTCTCGGGCAAAGGGTCTTGGACTCGATTCTCAGAAGGTCCCAGAATGTGACCTTTTCTAGTATCATCTCCTCTGTATAATGGATAGTTCTACATTTGGTTTCTTGCAATACAATATTCTTGCAATAAAAGGATGGTAAGCTAATGATAAAAACTATGTATAACCTATCTGAGGTACATGGTAAATCCGAGACCAGAAATATTCGAAGACATTTACCTAGTGACCTTATTGAATGGTGCATGATTGATTCATAACAACACATTTTATAAGATATTCAATAAAGAGTCTAGCCTTGGCTACATGAGCACTTGAAGACTAACTTTAATTTAAGATATTCAGCTTGTTTTTGTCTAAGCTACATGCCTTAAATAGAAGCTATATATAGTGTGAAAACATAATTCAACACATTGCAAGATAATGAACTAGTGACTTAACTGATAAATGATGCTAAAATAAATAATTTCATACCTAATATGATTGCTGAGTATCAATAGTCTAGTGACTCTAGTGTAACAAGCCGCGCTAATAAACCTCGCAATGACACACTAGCATCGGATAACCGAAAAACACTGTCGTCCACTAATCGGTTTTTTTGTCTATGTACCTACCTGTAAGTTCTCTTTTACAATATGTTTGGTTATCAAATTTGCATAATTGTCCACAAATGTTAAACTTATATGACACCACACCTTAATCTGTTTCTTTGACGGTTGATGTAGTTTGTGTGTTATGATCTATGATTTTTCTCGTCCCTGATAAGTAACATTTAACATATAATGTGAAGCAGCCAGTATGTTGGCGAGAAAAGGATTTACATAAACAATTAACCACAATTACAAAAAGTAGAAAAAAGAAAGAAAGAATTAAAGACGACATCACTCCAATGTTGTCAAATATAAACTAATATACTCGTCATTTGTACTCGTCACAACAACCTTAACGATGTATTTGTACATAAAATATGTACATATCTAAATGATTGTTATATTACCTTTCATGTCGTGCGTTTCCTTCCAGCAGTTTATGATATTCACCACCGATTTCAGCCCCACAAGAATCACACTTGCCTACAAACCATGGTTTTCCGCACTTTAAAATATGACAGTAAATATGGTTAATCAATAAATGTTTTATTCTGATAATGATCATGTACTGCATTGTGTGGTGTTAATTTTGTGCAATAACTATCTATGTACTCTTACACCGACTTGAGGAATGAGAGGAAGTCAATTCCGATTTCATGAAGTATGAAATAATAGCCTAGTTAGGGTTGTCCTCCCATCTAGGTATATCAACAAAGGCTTTCTTTCCTTTATTTATATTGAAAACATATACCGTCTGTTTTCTTCATATTACTAAAATCATTTTCAACGACAAAGGGTTGTCGGTCCTTTGAAATTGCACAAGAATAGTTGAGAAGGTGTTTGAGATTTTAACTTTCCGGTCATATAAGTAATCTCCAGCCCAGATATACGAAACTGTTTACCATGATTAGGTGGCTTGACCAATTTGTAATTTATCATAGAGATTTTTTATTACATTTTATGAATTAATGAAACCGTGACTCGATTTCAAGTAGAGAGGGATCATTGTGAATTAATTTTAAGTACTGCATTCACTAGGACATATAATTATGGAGATATTCTCGATTTTGGCTGATATAGCCTGAAACATATAATATTTACCTAGACCTTAACCAGAATTACATGACTTGAATTTTCACTAAAAAAGATAATTCTCGATTCTGGCATTATGATAACTCAATAAGCTTGGAACATATTAGATTTACAAATATCGATACTATTGTAATGTGTATCGGGTCCTTCTCGGAGTAAAGCCATCGTTGATCACCATCGTGGAAATACATCGGCAGTTACCGACTTTTTACAAGGAAAAGAGGTACTTATGCCACTAATAACACTGCTACATAGCAGGAAGAAGGATCGAGAACATGCAACAAACTACTAGGGGTGATATCCAACCAAATCCCCCCACCAATTTTGTAACGTGTTTCGGGTCCTTCTCGGAGTAAAGCCATCGTGGGTCACCCATCCAGGTACCAACCACTTAGTACGTTGCTTAACCTCGATAGAAAGCCAACCACTCTACCGAATCATCCATAAAAGCCAGCTTCCACAGCGAGAATGTAGAAGGAGTATTTTATACATTAACCCTATCACTGTTACACTATAATTAATTACAGCACTTGACTTTATTGTTCACTGAAAAGAAAGAACTATTGATTAGGGCTCACTGATTGCCCAATGTAGCCTGGAACAATTTAGATTTACCTAAGCCTAGTCAAGAATAAATAACAGAACTTAATTATTCACTAAAAGAGATATTTTCGATTCCGGTTTATAGTTGCCTAATATAATCTCGTACATATAAGTATACCTAGTCATAATCCAGAATTAATAACATAACTTGATTGGTCATTGCAAAGATTTTGTTTATATATTTTAACTCACAGACAGCCTTATATAGTCTGGAACATATAAGACAACGTTGGCATAATCAAGACTTAATAACAGAATCTGTTTGTTATCAGCACACAACAATTCTCGATTCTGGCTTACTGATTGCCAATAAGCCTGTAACATATTAGATTACCTAGACAGAATCCAGAATGAATAACAGATCATGATTATTCTTTGGGGAATAAAACGGCAAAAACTCGGCAGTATCCTTAAATTATCATTTGTATTCTTGAAGGGAACATTTAATTCATGGATTGCCTATTCAATATTATATTCCTTCGGCTTAACCTCGTGTATACACAACTAAATTGGCAATTTTACGATCAGTTTATCTATTTTCATCCTAGAAGAAATAAAACAGGAAAAAACGGAAAAAAGTTATGGTTTAAATGAAGAAAAAGCGGTTATTTCATCTAATATGATTTAAAAAATGAATCCTTTTCAAATCAAAAGAACAATACGAGAAGCAAACGGATGAAACGTTCAGCAAAGGAATACATAATTGCCCTTTCCAGTCGCCATTTAAACCACAGCAATGTCCTTAATTGGTTTTAATCGATTTAAAACCTTGCGAAGTTATCCCCATACTCGATTCCAATGATGTGTTACTTTACAATATTACTTCGACTAATATTGAAATAAGAGGAATTGTTGTTCTAGACTTACGCAAATCGTAAGCGTTACCGTTTAGTAAAACGGTACCCAGTATTCTAACCACATGTAAGCCACAGATGACTCATTTGAACACCATAATTGTTTGGTAATTGAAAAAAGGGAATACTTACATCCCCAATAACGTAGGGGTGGCCGTTTGGGCATTCTGCAATAAGCAAATGAGATGAATTAATACACCTAATATTTAAGATACATCATTATCAAATGAATATAAATGATTAATACTGCATCGTGTTAATATCATCAGCTAATTCAAAGTGATCCATATGTCCTTTGGATAAAAAAATCATTTGCAAATACCATAGCACCTTCATACAACCAATTGGTTTGCCCTTTAATGTGTGTTCAATGTTTTTAAAGAGCAAAGAAAAAGACACAACAACGTCTCTTAGATCACACTTAAGTGAATAAAGATCAGATTTATATGCTTCTTCATTCCTTTCTTAAAACATAAACCTTAGAGTTTTTTCTTCATATCGAATTCTTATTTTAAAAAAACCATTTAGACAACTGTTGCCCTTGTAAAAATAAGCACTGCACATAAACAGTCATAAGATGAGTGTATACGTTATCTTTTTATTCCCTCGTTCAAATACCATTGCAAATACTACAGACGACTAAAGAACTAGAGCGATAAAAGATAGAATTGGAAGTAAAAATAACACGATACCAAGCAATGTTTCTCCTACTAATTGATTACTGTCACTTAATGATCCTTTCTCTTTGGAACAGTCTTCAAACAATTTTTACTGTGAAGTCGGGTCAGATGCTACGTTTTACTGTAGAACATTGATTTTCTTGTCATCTTGTCCAAGAAAGCACTTTTTTAATGATATCATCGTAGTCTACCATTACTTTCACATTGGTCCGATATTTCCATGCATCAGAATGGGCTTTAAACTATTTGTTACCATAGAACACAGTAGTGTCTTCTCGCCGTGTACGTGGTGTATGTGCTAATAAAGCCTCCTTCACCTCCTCATAATCGTCCTGTGGCATTGTCGGTAAATAACTGTCCTGTTTTAATCGATGAAAAAATTAAAATATCATTAGGAATGCAAATAATTGTATACCTTACAATATTTATTAAGGTAACCCCCCGTTAAAGTAGTTAATATCTAGCTTACAACAAGGAAAGAATCCATTTTACAAACGATCAAGTGATGCTGATCTTTATAAATCAAAAGAATGATTTCTGAAAACAAATATATTGTACCTGTATTATGTGCATTGTAAAGGTACCTTTTATTTCGTTTTAGAAATCATACTTTTTCGTCATTTAACCAACTCGTCTGACATAAAAGCAGTTGTATTAACAAAACTTGGTTATTGATTTTCCTTTGTAAATCTATTGTCATGTAAGTATATAGCTATATTTTCTTTGAGTCTAATAAACGAAACCCCACATAAGCCTGATATGGTACTTATTGTTTTTTTCCCCCGAACATATATAGGGTACTCTGTTTTGCCCACCAATACCGTAGTTTGCAGATCTTTCTCTCCATATTATAATGTGCTTAAGATAATTTTTATACAATAAAAAGATAATTACCAGCGGTTCAAGCTTTTTAGCTTAACACAACATATGCAAATTTCAAAATTCCATTCAGAATGTAAACGAAATGTAAAATGTTCATCATTATACATATTTGAATTAAATACATTTTCTGAATGCTTACGCTAGACTTTTTTCAAGCAAAAAGTATTTTTAAAAGATTAAAATTGCTAGGACTAACAAAAGACAAAACCATTAGCAGATATATACCACGTTGCTAAGTCTTTTTTCATTTTGTAAAGACAAAGTGGCAAAAGGGGAAAACAACGTTCAATATAAGCAATGTTTTTCTTTCTTTCTTCTCTGTCTCAGATATTTATTTAGTCAGTCATTAATGTTTAGGCCAAAACACATATAGAGGAAAGCTGTTCCCAAATAAAGGAACATGTGCATACAGTTGGGGAGACTTACGCAAAGAACTAAACAAATAAGTGAAACAAATAAATTTACACAATGAAATCACTAGTGAATTACATAAATCGATAAGAAAAAATGTTTTCAAGAAATTAAAGAACAAGTGCATACAAAACTTAATGAGGGTTTACCAAACATGATTCAGGATGTCTTAGTAGTTTCATCAGAGGTTGTAGCAAACCATCTCCATCTTCCAGGTTGGAGACCACACACATTGAATGGATCACAAGGCACTGGATCCCTTGTTCCCGAACATCCATACCTTCAGTGACAGTCAGCTGACTACATGTTTTGTCACCAACATGGTTGTTTAAAAACGCTTCTGTCAACTCCTGGAAAACAATTTGTGTATCATTAAAGAAATTAAAATGTTGATGTTGGAATGCGCTGTCACCTGCCTAGAAATGATTACGTTTGTTCAATCGTTGATATGTGTATAATTGCTTATCCCTGTCTTAGCTGTATGGAAAAAAACCAACTCATGCGATATTAATCAATTCAGGTTTAATGAGATCAAACCTAGTTCACACCAAATCAAAAGCCAGTTCATATGAGATAAAAAAAAACGAGGAAATATGAGATTAAAACCGAGGTCGTATGAGGTCAAACCTAAGTCATAAGAGGTCAATACCTAGGTCAAATGAGGTCAAACCTAGGTCATATGAGGTCAATACCTAGGTCATATGAGGTCAAACCTAGGTCATGAGATCAAACCCAGGCTATATATCAAATCCCTGGTCATATGATTTCAAAACCCAGGTCAAATGAGACCAACATCTAGGTCATGAGATCACGCCAATGTCATATGTTATCAAAACCAAGGTTGTAGGAGATGGATAAAAACCCAAACTTTCACTACAAAGAATAGCTTGACAAGAAACTGTTTGCAGTTAGTCTGTCAGGAATCCATCTCTAATGAAAGATAAAGCCTTCGACTACGGAGGCGTTACACTTTTCTGTAGTATTGTTTTCAAGTAGAAGAGAATGGTATGTACATTGGCCATTCGCAACTGAGAATAAATATCACTAGTTTGTCTACCCCTAAACAAGGACTTATAATCAAACACATTTTGTGTCAGTTATAAAAGTAGTATATAAAGATGGTCTGGTTTGAAGGTAATTCCTTTGCATTGGTTTGATGTATTACGGACCTAAAGAAAACCCAAAGAAAATGGCGTCCACATTATTTTGGCACTGATATTTTTGCGGGACCATTACACGGATAAGGACTTCACTAATGTTAAACGAAATACTGAATTCAAAGTCATATTTCATATACTAAAAGCACTCATCTCATTAATGCTCCTTATCAAAGTATGATAATGGCGATAATATTTCAAAAGGGACACACATTTACATACCTGATCTCTGGTTACTTTACATGACATGATGAAATCCTTTAACAAACCAAGTGTCTGAAAATGAGAGGAACACACATTTTTGTATTGGTATTTTGGTATTGTCGCACATAAGCCAACCACAGTCAAATCCGAGTGAAGCCATAGATACTCGTACATGTTTAAAGCACATACAAATCATTAGCTGGATTATAAATCTATAAACATGTATTTCCAAAGTACCAAATAAGAATCGAATTGACTTAAGGATATGTTCTACAGTTTTATAAAAAAAATTATCCTTTCATAAAATGTTCTTAATTTTTGATATGTTATTTAAAACTTTATTGTGAATTCAGAAATGAAAAGAAAAATGCAGGTCGACGAGTTAGATTTTTTTGTAAAATGACATTTTCCATGGTAACCGTTTGTGGCAAAAATGTCATTATGACCATACCATCTTCAAAGGTGATAAAATCATTTCTGGAAGGTTTATTAACACGAAATAACATGAATTCATACATTCAATACTTTATTATTCAATGGTAGTTTAAGTTATTACAATCTGAACATTGTTTGTTATCCAAATCAGTTTTTCAAATTTTTTGTATTTGACAAAAAACAATAAAATTGATATGCATATCGCAAAAAATGAAGATATTTCAAAATTACTTTCATTTAATTCTTTTATTTTTCAGTATGTGAAGTAAAATTTATTTTCAAAATATAAAATGAAAAAAAAGACATGTTGACGAATTGGTTTTTCTGTAAAATGACAGTTTCCATGGTAACCGTATTTGAAAAACATTTATAAAAACGACTAAAATAACTTTAAACTTGAAAATAGAAGCTTGGGGCTTAGTATGCAAGAGAAATATATAGTTATGTTAACAACCTTTCATAGTGTTATGGATAATATGATCATTCTTTGAAAAAAATTGCATACAGTAAATTTCATCCGAATAAAAACGTTTGTCCGACTACTATGCAAGTTCCTCTTTGCTAGCAGATTATTATCTCCCTTGGATGCGCAGATGAAGTGCACAGAAAAAACTACCGAGAACGTCCTTAATTTGATTTGCATGAAATTATCTTACTTCTTTCTCTGTTAGGTATGGGTATTTTCTCCGCAAAACATCACAATACAGCTTAATTCTAGGAGAGTACAATATGCTCTTGCCTCATAATCAACATGAAGCCATATATGATCGCGCATCCAACACTGGATTTCGTAAATATTACTCAAACAGTACCAAACGAATTAAGGAGGAATCTATAGTGTTCGGTTTGAATACGTTTATAATGTCTCAATTAAATCGTGTATGTTAATAGTTCCTTACTTATCATATGCACATCTAATTTTATGCAATCTACACTCGTTTAACATACATTTTATTTTAATTCATCTACGGTATAACAACACATGATTCAGGACAATTGCGTGTATAAGATATATAATAACCTTTACACAATTGAACCGTTCAAAGCGAATGAATGTTTCGGCATAACACATTCAAGAACACAGTTCATTTGTTTAAAAACTGTTACTGAATCTAGAATTGGCCAAGAAAGACTTTCATATCTCTCATTATATCGGTACCGTTTTGTGATATCGAGTTTTAATGTTGTCGCAATGGATACATATTGTCAATGATAATTATAGGTTTGTAAAACAATACTTATTAATATTTACCTTCTCTTTAAAATTTCTTTGGTTTACTTGATACAGGTTTGAACATGTTACTTCTCTATGGATAGCAAGGAGCAGGTATACAGCGAGGTGTCTTACGCCATCTAAATTCTGTCATTAACAACCAAGATAAAACACAATCAATAAAACAGTTTCAATTATTGCTGCTCTTATATTCCAACATGATGTAAATAATTGTATTATACATACAATTTGATTTTAAGAATCATAAAGTTGATGTTTGGTCACCAGGTTACACCGTGACAGTGTCATTCTTTCACAAACAGATAAAAAAACACCATGTGGTTTATCTTTTGATTTAAATTGATTATACATAATGTTATTCATCAAGTTCAATGTATTTACCTCTAAAACCGCCTGTAAGTCATCAACCTTTTCTTCTATAATAACCCTTGTAATGGATTCCCTGATTATTCCATAGGGCTTTCCACAGATCACGTAGCGGTCGGGTCCCTCTACTCTCTATAAATAAAGGTTTTATATTTTGAAAAAAAGCCATGATATAGCATTGGGCTTAAAACGGAAAAATGAAATACATGCACACAGATCAATGAAAAGTATGTTAAAATAACTTGATATCAATGTACAAGGCAATGTCAAAATATAATCTAAGCAATGCATTAAATGAATTTCTACTTTATGATATAGAACAACAAAGTTAACATCTGAAACATGTAAAGGTTTACTTTAATGCACGAAAAGCTATTGAAACAATTGACTTTTTATACTTCATCGGGAGAAAGTTTAAAAAAAACAAAAACATTATACGACCAAATAAACAGCCAAATTATACGGGGAGTTTCTGTCAAAGGGAAAGTTTAATCAATAACAGGTACTTAAGCAACGGACATGTTAACTCTGAGACATTATAAATGCCTTTGAATAACCGTAATGTAACACTTTCCAGAATGACTGAAATGGACAATGAGATTAACCGAATGGCATATAGCAACTAAACAAACTAATTAATGAAACAAGTGCTTGTCCATACCTTCAATCTTGTGTCGTCTTGTAAAGGAATCCACCGGAGATACATGATGTGACTTTTACATAAAGCTTGGTATATGTCCATTCCGTGGCATCGGTATATTTGTTTTATGAGGTACGTCCTGGAAAAGCAAATATTTGATTGTCTATGATACTGTATGTGTATGTACCTTCTTACAACACACTTTTTTATTGACAGTCCTACCAGTGAGTAATTGCGAAAATCATTTACGTCTGCAAACATGAGTATGATGTATACATATAGACACACAAACCTCTGAAGCAATGGGTAAGCAGTGGTTTTGCTATCACATAATCATATTTGTTCTACAAACCCTGCATCAAGATCACTTTTCATCAAAACACAGCTTCAGATGATACCCACCTTTGCAACTGACATTCAACGTCCTCGCATAACCCTTGAGCACTTTTTATCAACTTCATCCTAATAGGTGTGGGTTTATACTCCCTACCAGCCATCTCATCTCCTACGATCTCCGATACAAGCATCGCAACAACACTTAGTCCAAATCTTGCTTTAGCCAGGCCATATAGTTGGTCCACGTCCACCTCCGATTTAAGCATCGTCCTCTTCGCACCATCAAGACATCTTACAGTAAATTTGAATCCTTCGTCACCTTCCAATGTACTCATTTCTTGATGTAAGTTGTCCTGAGGGAAAAGCGAAATAATGGCACAATCTTTAAGTAGTTTTTGGTTCAATCAAATAATCAGATTCATTTTGAAAGAAGATCCAAGTTTTACACAAAACAGTCATTAATAGTGTGTAAGTCCCTATGCAAATTCATAACTAAAAGTTAAGAAGACAAACTTTGAATTTCAAACTTAACGGATATACGAAAAGGAATTCAGCATTTAGTACACCATTTGCTGCGATGTTACAAAATTTCCGTCAGTATTCAATGGATTAACAGTAACAATAACCAATCATAATATTTTACCTCTAAACACTGTATGATTAACAGCAACAGTTCCATCTTTTGATCTTGTCCTTTCCGTCCCAGTAAAGTGTCTGCCTGTGCTAGATACTTGTCTAGATTATCACTGACACGCTCTTCACTATCAAACATAAATGCAGTAATAATATTATCTACTAAACATGATTGTGGTGTCGTTTTAACAGTTACATAAAATGTCGGACATTTAATCGCTCAATAGGTTTGCAGAGTGTCCGATACGAATAGTGTTAAAGAGTTCCGAAATTCTGCCGAGGCATTCATGGTAAAATACTTTGACTATGTACTGCTGTTCATTCTGCTAGTCTTCATTTAATTTTATTTTCTATATGCATGTAGAAATGCTTAATACCAGTTAAATGTGAAGGCATTTTCGAAATCTACGGATTGAGGATTATGTGTAGGATAAATAATTAAAATGTGGATTTAAAACTCAGAACATTTATGTTGAAACCTCAGTACACAGATAAATTAAGGCAAATAGGTTTGTTAATTAGTTGTGAACTAAATCAAACTACCTACCTCGTTCGTATCAACAGCTGAAGTAGAAATGATCTAAACACTGGGTTAGGGTCAAGTCCAGTATTGAAAATTGTCATCTCTTTGGTGATTAAATCTTTCTTTCCACTGTCTTCACTGGGAGATGCTATGTATGTTATGTAGGTCAAAAGTTTGTCAACCAGCTGGCTTGAAGGTGGTGTGGTACCATGAAAACACAGCTGTGACATAACATCCATGAAGAAGTTGTTACAACGCTCTTGATAATCCTTCAGCTTCGCTCGTTTTTCTTCTTCTCTGTAGAACATAACAACTTGGTCATGTCTTATGAAATCATTATCACTTATATTGAATTGCTTCATTGAAGCTACCGGTGAAAATTTAAAATACAATTGTGGCAAAAATAAGGATTGCTCATTTTGTCATATATGGTTTGTTCTAAATGGTATAAAGAAACACATATTTTGTCTGATGTTGTATAATTATTCTCTAATAAGGAAAATAGAGACTATCTAATAAGGTTATAAACTAGTTTTATTTGTTAGAAAATTGTGGATAAGTTGTGTTTAATGTCCGAACGAAAACGCCTTTCATTTGACACGCAAATGACATTGAATTAAAAGGGTATGTTGTACACAAGCTAGTTCGAGAAGTACTAGTCTTATGACAGCATAAATCTCTATAATTGTGGAATTATCACACTTTGGAAAAATCCTTACATCTGGTCTTTTGGTAGTGAATCTGTCGAAGGTTCTGGTATTTCTCTCTTACACTCTCGGCATCTTGATTCTCTCTTTGTCTGTACAAAGCACCCTTCACAATACACATGTCGACAAGGGGTGGTTATTGGTATGGTATCTATCTTTGTTTCACATAGGCAACATTTCTCTTGCTTCCTGTAAATGTGTTTGTTTATATTTTATTTAACGTCGTGTCAATAATTATTTTGTTATGTTACTGTTTTTTTCGTATTCACCAGTACTGGGCTAGGGTTTCGAAGTATCTTGCAAATGGGTACATCAACGAAACCAAAGGTGCTGGTAGGATCTCAATTCAAAGACCGCCACTTTAGCAATTGGGCGATACAGGACCCCTTTCTACTGTTAGAATCCGTGAAACAACATCATTACAGTAACATCATACCAGTTCTTAATTGTTTGTTTGTGTTGCCGGTTGAAACGTCGCATTGAATGCATATTCATCTTATCATAGATAAAGGATTACTTTGAATATTTAATTTCCTAAAATAGCCTTGAAATTAAGCATCCAGTAAAATATCCGACCTTATGAAAGCAGGCTTCAAGGAGAAAGACGGACCACTGACCACAAGATAGCTTGTTTCAACTTAGTATTGAGACCTCTTGTCTAGGAGACTTAAATGCATGTATCTTCGGTGTACATGTAGACGCTGTGTATAAAAGGGATCTTCCTTTAAACAAAGATTCATACGGCCACGAGGTACAACTCGGATAAAGAAATCTATCGCAAGTAGGTTGGTGTTAAAAGTATAACATGCCACAATAACGATGGACACAACTACTTACCCATTTATCGCTCTAATTGCAGTCCCGTTGCATCCTCTTAAAAACTTTTCTATCTTCTCCAAAGATTGTGTTTCTTTCAAATCAGCACTGTCCCCTAGCAACTTAAACAAAGAGGTTGAATTATGGTTAGTAAGTTGGTAAGATTAAAGCTAAATGTCATATTCATCATTATTTCATATATAAATATATTTATATATAATACGCCAATAAATATAATAACAGATATGCAAAATGATGCTTGAAGTACGAATTTATGCAAATATAAGGCTACAAATATGTGTTCCAAAAAAAAAATAACTATAAGGTATTTGGTAAATTCCTCGCTGTACTGGAAATTAATTAGGACTTAAAATTATTCAGACTTCTATGAATGGAGTTGCTAACTTAAGGACATTTTCTAGAGTTTTATAACTAAATAATCCTTTCATGGAAATTTCTAAATAAAAGTTGATATGTTATTTATAATTATATTGTGAATTCAAAAATGAAAATAAAAATATAGGTTGGCGAGTTAGTTTTTTTTTAAAAATGGCAATTTCCATGGTAACCGTTTGGGGGCAAAAATGTCAAAATGACCATAGCATCTTCAAATGTAATAAAATTATTTCAGGAAGGTTTATAAACCCGAAAATTATGTATTCATACATTCAATACTTTATAATTTGAATTGTTACAATCTGAACATTTTTTGTAATCCAAAACGGTTTTTCAAAAATTTGTATTCGGCAAAAAACAATGAAACTTGATGTCTATAATACATAAAATTGAAGATATTTAATAATTCCTTTCATTGAATTTTCTTATTTTGCAGTATGTGAAGTAAAATTTAATCTTGAAAAAAAATGCCAAAATAGGTATATGTTGACGAGTTAGTTTTTCTGTAAAATGACAGTTTCTATGGTACCCGTATTTGAAAAATATTTATAAAAACGACTAACATAACTTTAAACTTGAAAAATAGAAGCTGGGGACATAATATGCATGAGAAATATATACTATCTTTAATAACCATTTATTGTAGAAAAAACTACCGAGAACGTCCTTATAGAGAATATTATGCTAGTGTCTTTTGTTGTCAATGTTATCGGTCAGGGTAAGGAGAATTGATAACGGGCGAGGTTTACCGAGCCCTTTATAAATTCTCCTTACCCTGACCGATAACATTGATAACAAAAGACACTAGCATAATATTCTATTTATCTAGTAACGATAATTGGAAGAAAAAGATACAGACAATTTGTCTTACAAAACGTGATGAAACAGACTTTATTCTATTTAAATCATTCGAAGTAGCAGTTTTTGACCCAAGTACGCGATGACGTAAACTACGTGAAGTGACGTAATGACACAAAGTAATTCGTCCGTTGTTTTGATCGATTTTAAACCCAATTTAACTGAAATTTAATAACTGGATGGACATATCTTTATTTGAGAGTTATTTCAATTCATTATTGAACAGATCGACCAACAAAATGTTCTCAATTCGGCCTCGCTTTGATAAGTTTACTCATGCATAGAATTCATTACACATTAGAGGTCTATGAAATAATGTACAAGGACAGTAAACACAATCATCATTTCAAAAAAAAAAAACCCGATGACAACGGTCTATCGATGAATTATTCTGCGGATTTTGAACCATAGCATTGATAAAAGATAATGGATCCGACATTCAAGACAGTTCCATGGAAAAAAAAGCAATTTAACTCAATGTATTGTTATTTGTTGTGATGTCATAACCATTCATGGTTGGAACGATGGGATGAAGACATTGGTGGAAAAGAAACCTGGAGTTCAGTGTGCGGATGGAGAGCTCAATCATTTTGGACCACAATCACTATAACCGAGAGTTGCAGGTGGGTTTCACTTATGGTTTTGTTTCCTTAGATTGTCAATCACATCTTATCATTGTCATTCGAAATAGATGAATTGATCTAGTTGTACAACGACTGAACATTTCTGTCCTGTAATTTGCATGATTTCTGTTAGACTGGTCACAAATACTTTTGGGCCTCTCACATCTTTAACCATATAATTCCTGGCAGAGTAGTAGGTCATTCTTTTTTCTATTGATTCTTGCCTTGTCAAACATTGTTTTCATGGGATTGTCCTTTTTTCATACCAATCATCTTCCTTAGAAAAACACCTGACCAAAATTTAGGTAAAGATTGAACTGTGCAAGATAAAAGTGGAATATTCATGGGAGAAACCTGAGGGCCTCTGTATTGCATAAAGTTTATTAATGTCTATTGCATATCTTGTTGTTTCTGTTGAACTTGTCTTTGTCTTGATTTTCTGGTGAAAATTATGTAAAATGAAGTACAAGTATATTCAGAATTCATTTCCTAAATTGCTTTTAATTTCTACTTTCAGGACTGTGTGGAATTCCAGATTTCTACAACAAAATTCACTTGATGGGCCAAGTCTGAGAGAAAGAACTGTGGTGCTATGCTTGCATTGGATATTCCAGACATCAGATTCTTGTGTTAACATTTTAAAATGATAACTTAAAGTGTTTTCTATACTGTGTTTTAGAAAATGGACATATTTCAAAAGATTTTACAAAAATGTTACATTTAAGTAAGGTGACAGAGCCAGATATTCTGATCTGTTTCAAAAAGTATGTGAGATAAAATATAATTCAAACTTGATAACTGAACAAAAAGTGAAGTTTCCAGACCTTCCCCTCATCCTTGAATTGTTAAGCCAGTGAGTACTTTCGAGAGTCAAATCCCAGTAGGCCTTTCTCAAATATACAGGACATTGAAGGCAGCCTCAAATAAATAGTTTCCATTTCCACTTATCTAAAGAATGGGGGTAATTGGATATTGTTTTCTGATTGGACTTGAGCAACAAGAAAATTTAGAGAATTTATCTTTCTTTGAAGCTATTCCTCTTAATAACTGTTATTTACATGTTTTAACTGATAACCAAACAATGGCAATGTTATAAGAGTTTTGTGTAGACACCTCTAGAAAAAAAATGATGAGAAAGAATAAGTTTTTTTTTCAATACGAGCTAATTTTTTCATTTTTCCTTAATGATTTGCACCCTTCCAATAAATTAACACATTGATTTCTGAACATTTCTGCTTAAGATGTATCAAAACAGCATTCATCATTATTTATACTATTTAATATCAAAAGAAAACTCTTGAAAATGTTTTTGGAAGGGAAATTTCTTAAACTAGGCAATTTCTCTTTTCAAAAAATGATTTCTATTCATATAGTCTACTCTATGAATGTGGGATGATCAACAATGTGTTGCTTTGAAATTGTAATGGTTTTATTTCTACTCATTTATAAACTTATAGTAGCTTGCCTCTGGAATTTTTCTTTAGGATTTGAAAGAAAAAGAGTGAATAAGGAAAATCTGCTTGACATAAGGAATAACCCCTTCCTTAACAGTGTTTCAAATTCTTGCCATTTAGAAGTAAATAGCAAGTTGGTGTTATTGACCAATGTATGATTATGGTATGAAAATTCATGTTTTTCTCAAAATATCAGGCAGAGAATAGAGATCATCATAGCAAAAGGATTTATTGCTCATATTGAACAGTTAAATAATTCTTATGTCACAGTGATATAAAAATAATTTGCTTAAGGCATGGCATAGCAGGGTATTGCTAAGTCATGGTGTAAGTTATTTTAAATCAAATCACAATCATTACTGGAAATACAGAGTAATTGCTCAATAATCAAGGTCATTTATTTATCTTTTTTCTATTTTTCATAATTAGTGAGGATTTGCCTTCTTTCTTATGCAGAAACTTTTCAAAGTTATGTTTTTTAAGTTTATTGTATGTATTTAATCTTTTTTCATAAACAGTTATATTTTGTTTTTTTATTTTGAAATTGAAATATCAAAATTATCTGGAATCCTAAGTTCTTGTTGACGTGTTAACTCCTTTGTGTATACATATGCGGTGGTCGTTTCAGTAGGTCAAAAATAGTTCCGGCAATGTTGATTATGTGATACGTCACGTGACACATTGACCTGATATCACTTATTTATATCAGGCAGGCGATATCAGTCAGATGATGGGCTAGTTGCTAGATAAAAAGGAATATTATCCCAATGTAAACTATGATAAGTTAGAAATAGAATGGAATGGAAATAACGGTTGACCTACTGTCCAAAGCGGCATGCAATGTTTTATGGTGATACTTTCAGCAGTTGAAGGACAACATACATGTTCCAGGAACAATTTCATCACCATAACTCGAGACCACAAGCACCTGGTTAGAAGAGAAGATTGTTATGCAAATGGAATGATTCTACAGTATTTGAAGTATACAATAGCTATCGAGCTAAATGTATGAGTTAGTGGGTCTAGAACTTTAACAAGACGCTCATGAGTAGTGGGTCTAGAACTTGAACAAGACGCTCATGAGTATAAGATTACATACTTTTATTTAAAATCAAAGTTTTTTTTTCCAATAAATGGAATGAATTGAATTAAAGTATAGATGTCTTGCTTTAAAATAAGAGATAACCTTTTTTGTATACATCTATATTATTAAATGTCCTCATCTTTCATATTCAGTTGTTAATGTAGATCAAATAAAGTTAGTGCAATTAATAGATTCAGATGTAGTCTGGTCCTTCGGCTTTCAAAATGGTCCATTAGTACAAAAGAAAATATGTTCCAGTTGTCCACTACTAATGTTAACCTTAGCGATAGACCTAACAAAATAAAAAAAAAACAGACATGTGTATGCCATGTGACACAACCTTGTTTGATTATTTGAATTATACTTCAGAATGTAACAGTTTACGATTTACAGTTCTTGGTGATATTTTAGCTTTCCAGACTTCATCCTTTTATTACCAGAACTATTTCAGAAAGCTTTCTCAATGAATGTATATATAGGAAAAGCACAGTCGTTAAGCAAGGGTTTTAGAAAGAAGAATACACTGCAGATGTTCGTAATTTAACCAAGATGCATTTCTTTCGTTTCGAAAGGTTTCAACCCCTTAAGCTATAAAACAACACTTCGAACCATCTGTTGAAGAAGTCTTTAGAAGCCACCATGCTGATTTGTGGATGCATGTATATATATTTCGTTTACCTTGTCTTCTTTATTGCGTCTAAATCAGATGCAGAGTCGTTTTGCACAACCAAAATAGCTTTCTCTACAACAGGTCTATAAATATGTACTCGTTCTAACCACGACATTCTATAGGTCTGGTCGTTGAAAGCTTTGCTTGGCGGCGAAAGGTTCTCAACAAGTATAAACAATCCAAGAATAATCTGAAAAAAAGGTGCCAGCAATTATTTTTTTTAATATTATGACCGTTCATGAAAGCAAATTTATTACATGAATTCATATTTTAATTCCTTCAATAATCAAGATTACATCTGATTTAGAAGGGTACAGGTTTCAACGTTATAGTATGTATTAGCTAGCTGTTACTCACTATATCTCCTCGTTGGCACAGAACGTGGTCCGGCTTTTCCTTCTTAAATTTTTGCATTGAATCACTACACCCATGCCAAACATTGTTGATACTACGGAAAGTTTCCAGTTTCTTTGAAAGTGTTCTGAGGGCCAAATGTACTGAAACAAGTCCGTGCAGAATTGTTTGATCTCCTGTTGCTTCCCCTAGAGCAGCAGTAAGGATGGTATCCATCACCAACTGTAAATAAATTATTTCAAATAATGTTTGACATGGAGCTACATAATTTGTATAATTGACGAAAGAAAGATGCGTAGACACAGAGAGCGAGTGACACTTTTACCCATACAAATCATTGCATTTTATTTTTTACGTTCGACTTTTTTTCATGGAATATCATTGATCAGAATGTTAAATCCGTTGTTGTATTACATCATCAAACAGTAGACCAACAATATTCAGTTGAAAGCATCATTGTCATAAATATAATGAGTATGCAATTGGTTCTGATATACAATAATTTGTGCTCATGGGGAGCAATCAACCTCTACGGCGATTTGTGGGAATATATCTAAGATTTGGCACTTGAAAATTCTATGACAATATCTTTTGAGACCATGTATAGCCTAGGATAGTGCAATGATTAGATTTAATTGGCCATACTCTCAAAACAACCGAGAGAGGAAAAGAAAGAAAGAGAGTGAGGGACAGAAAGAGAAAGTAAGAAAGATGATAAAAGAGGGATACAGAGGAGAGAGCAATAGTAAGAGATAGAGAAAGAGAGAGAGAGAAGAAGATGGTAGAGAGACGAAGAGGGAGAGTGAGAGGACGAGTAAAAAAGACAGGGTATACATACAACACGATGGCGAGAGGATATGTGTAAGTAGGAGGTAGTGGGGTGTAAAGGGATACAGGCAATGACAGAGACAATGCGAAGATGAAATAGAGACAAACAGAGCCATAGAGACAAAGGGATAGATAGTAATGAAGAAACGAACCTTGAACTCGGCCTGTCCATTTGCATTGTAATGAAAATGAACAAAGTCATCCAGATAGCTGGTCAACATAGATTCTACATGGTTGCCAAAATCGAAGGTCAGAATTTTTCCAATACTTGTCCTCCTTAACATTGTTACTGTCTGTTCGAGTGACTCTGAAATAAAACTCATATATATAAAAAAAAATGTTAACTTTCACACTTTATCAGACAGATGTTAAATATGAAAATCTAATAAATGCATATTTAAAAAGCAATAGGTAGGTTTACAGGTATCAGTTTGAAATATTTAAATATACTTGAGGCAATTTCTAGTTATGGAAAAGGTCATCCAACTCATTTTGTCTTTTTATTCGTATTGTAATATTCTATTAGCAAAGCCAACTTTCTATGATTTTTATACGCGTCGCACAAGTAACTCCATCTTCTATGTTGATTGTTATCTGTCTATAATTTAGTGAATTCCTATCAAATTAAATCGTCACTATTTTAAATAAATATTTCTTCCTTGGTTTGTTTTGGATGCGTCTCTGATGTGAAGGATTGTGAGTAATGCAAACAATCCGCGTTAATTACTTGGGCCGTTTTGACTGATTGAAAAATCAACAATTGGGCCGTTATGACAATTCCATGACCGTTTTGATCGATCTCCGGGCCGTTTTGACATGGGGCCGTTTTGACATGTTCCCGCGGCACCCGTATCTAGGCCGTGGGATTTCCCCCCTCTTTAAAGGAATCCCCAGTATTTATTACACCAGTGCAGGACAAAGTCCCTAATTAAAATCATTTACAAAATCCTTTCAACAACGGGCCTTGTGCCAGAAACGGCATGGAAACATTCATGGAAGGAGAACTGGTAGTTATCAGCGATTTTATTTTAATATATAAATCCATGACCCAATTTTAGTAGTAGGTTTCCGATTTGTTAATGTGGTAACCAGAGGGTTGGGAACCAGTATGCTTAGTGAGAAGTTTAAAATACGGCTCCCCATTTTTTGCAGTAATATTGTTATGAAATAAAAACAAAGACATTACTTATAACATTTAAGCCGTTACTTTTAAATTGGAATTGATTTTATAATTGAACAGGACGGTTCATACTTAACAAAAAATCTGCTGTCTTTTTATCATAATTAGAAAGAAAATGAAATATTGTCTGATGTTTCTTTTAAAGCCGGGAAATACATCGTGTTTATCGTTACCATTACTGACTGTGAAGTGAGCATGTGCATTTTAATTTCTATAATGGCAAAAGGAAAAAGAAGATCTATTATCACCTTTTTACACAATATATGTGGAAAATATCTCTACTGCTTCAAATCCTGGAAGAAACACTGATTATGTAGGTATTGTTGAGTAGATAAAAAAATCACCGAGACTAGAATGAATGTTTGTTTACTTTATCGTTGAGATCAATTTTTAAACTTACATCTCTTCGATCCTTTATGACCTACCCGTTTCTTGTGTTCTGGTTCCTGTTCATAACACTTGGCATTGCCTTTGATATGGCATTTAACCGAACATATATTCAAAGCACTTTTAAAACCTTTCACACTATTGGATAAAATTCATTCCTCTGTCAAATTGCTCCATGAATCTATGATCTCTGACTGAAGCTTTATTTACAGCACTGTTTTTCTTAAATAACTTATGACTGTGGCCCCTGGTAGATTGGTAACTAAACTGAAAAGGCTGGTTTTCCTCTACAAGATCCATTTTGTTGATAACTGGAATGAGACTTTTCCAATTGATAGAGCATTGTGTTTGAGTACCAATGGAGTACGGGGACATGTCTATTTTTACTTCTATTTTGATTTCTGCTATACAACAGAAATATTTGGTTTGTCCTCAAAAAATCTCTTGGCTTTCTTTCAAATTCATACATACGCACAAACCTCTCAGACCATACTGCGACGCAGTTCAGACCATTCTGGCCTTTGATTATAAAATGTTAATGACATATATATAGCGTTTAGATTGGGTCAGGTTTCCTTAGATTAACTAAGCATTAAAGATGGATTGGTCATTATGGATAATATGTATTTACCATCATCCTTCCGGATAAAAGCTTGGCTACTAAGTAGTTCATCAATTTGTTCAGATACCAGCCATGAAAATGGAAAAGCACTCTGGAACAGGTGACCATCCCGTCCGGTAGATTTTACCGTCATCTGGTGTTCTACATCTTTGTGCTGTAAATACTAACTTATCATTTATCTTGCAAATACATTGTAAACAATTAGTGGAAATTAGTTTTAGTTTAGATTAGATAGTTGTTACACAACATCAACCTGTCAAACAATATTATCAATCATAGTTTACTTCGGCAAATCAAGCTAAAATGACATTTCTAGCGACGTACTCCACAAGAATAATTGAAGCAAGACCAAAATCAGGAATGAAATCTCCTGAAGATGGACGTAGAGATTAGGAACGGGATTCTTACCCTGATATTAAGGGGTTCCTATGAATCTGTGATACGTATCATAAAGGAAATTTGAAAAGAGGTTGAAGTATATACACACATTCAAAAATACACTGGGTTACTTTGTAGCTGTGTTAAGCTAGCCTTTTCTCAAGGTTTATTTCAGGATAATATTGAAATCCATACCGTCAGTGCCATCACACTCTGGGAGTTGATCAAAGCCAACCATAGTTTTACATTCCAGGAAGTCGTCGGCTGAAGAAGCAGATCAAGGTTTTGATTTGTGTCCAAATAACCTAGTATTGATGCAAGTGTTGGTACAAGCTTCGCCTCAAAGGTTTGTTGACACGACTGCCTGGAAAGGCAAAAAATAAAAACGCTCAAATAACTTAAGAATAACTTATTGATCGCTGTTGTAAAAGAAAAAAAAGAGTATATTAAAGATCTGTTAATTGTTTTGGCTCGTTTATTTAGGAATTTGCAAACGGCGTATTGAAATATCATTCAAGACTGATCGTTTGTTCTGCATAAGTATATTGCTTGTATCACAAGTGCTTAAAAGAGGTAGCTTTCACTAGGTTTTATAAACAAAACTTAATTAGGTTTAAACCCAATTCAGTATGCTTTAAAGTACTTTTCTGATGTTAATTCTATATCAGCATGTCAATAACATTTAGAAATCAGCGAACTCTTCCAAATTGACATTGCTTTAAGCAAAAGGTGGTTTTACCAAAAGGGTGGTCGACATATTGTGTTTCATAACAATTAAATCGGCAGTTTGTGAATAATTGTTGTTTAAAGGTTTTATTTTCAAATTGTAGTGGTTTTCTTTAAGAAGGTTTGATTTTATTAACGATCGTAATCGCCTACCTAAAGTTTCCTGCTTTGTTAATGTTGTCCTTCATTGCTGCTTGTTTAACAAGCCATCGGTCGCCTATCCATTCAATTTCCTCTTCTTTTGCCTTCAGACGTTTTGCAAGTAGAAAGCTAACTCCTTTTATAAAATCAGGCATACCTTATAAGGAGAAAAATAAAAGCAGAAAGTTTATACTACTGTACGATGTTATTTTTAACAAGTTGCATGCATACTTGTTTTACAATATGATTGGAAAAGATCATTGTGTATGCTTTTAATTACAATTCCTCCAAATAGATACATGTTTGATGTGAAATGACGCAATGAATTAGTATTGTTGAAAGAATTATTGCCATTTTTGTAGACATTGCACTTCTTATTTCTTATTCAATCTACACTTAAAAATTTAAAGTATGTTTCTAAACGATGCTATTAATTTGAATTGGTTAAGAGAATACTTTATTGATAGAGGTAAAACACATATTAAATCTGCTGTGGAATGTCCACTTCTGGTGGTTCACAATTTAAGCGATAATTATTTTAAATACGAATGACTTAAATACCTAAACATACGGAAATATGTTGGATTTCCATGATGGCACATAACTTGCTCTTTTGATAAGAAAGCGGGATTTCTTAAATTGTAAATATAGTTACTGCTATGAATATATAAAGTGTACTAAATTTCATCTAATGGACTACTTTAAATTACTTACTCTTACAATAGTTCAGTACCATGGCCAATCTCCCTGTTGTTCTTTCACTGTTTCTAACATCATCTTTAAGCAGGGACAAAGACGATTGTATACAGCCAATAATAAGCAACTGAATATCCACAGTTGATTTGTCTTGAATACCATATGTCACACTCATAGCTGGCAGTTCGGTCACTTGGTTCTCATCGCCAAGCAGCAAACCTGCCGGTGATGACAAGCCCGAAGGTTCTAAGCTTTGGTGATTCGATGACTTTTCCTTGCGAGTTATTTCTGCTTCATCTTTCATAGGTTGACTTTGCATTTTTTCACTCGAGCTTCTGTTAAAAGTTAAAGGTATGACACTAAAATCATGAAATATTTTTAAAGATAAGTGATTTTGCTGCATTACTTTTATGCAAAATTCAATGTGTGTGTTTTACAAACGACCATTGAACTATTAAAGTGAACTATTGAAGTATTACTAATAAGTATCAAACTCTTTTCAGCTTAACTAACTTGCACTGCACACCTGCAATTATCTATTCATAAGATAGAACGCAGCGGATTTAAGGCAGCATGTCACCACCATCATTGCGCCTTAGTCATATTCACAACACAATATGAATATCTTACTACTTTAAATAATGTAGTCCCTACTTTTGCATTAATTTAACTGGGAAGACCTAAAATAAGAGCAGTTGTCAAATACATGCAAACGTGTCAAACCTTTCTCGCCGTTCATAGTCCTGTGGACAACTAAAATGTTTGTCAACAGCCTCGTGTACTAGTTTTGCAACGGATTTTGTCATCATTTCCCTGTACGATGGAAGGTGATTTTGTGCGGCCCATATGTTGTCAATATGGACTGAATGCCATTGGCCACACTAAAAAAGATGAATAAAATACGGGTGCCTTTTCTATAATACATAACGACATAAACGACTTAAACAATACAATCTGGAAAAAAAAACATACAAAAGTGTTATCATTCAAGATTGAAGTCTTTTTCATACATTGAAAATGGGCAATTTACAAAATAAAATGCATTTTTAAGCATAGGACATTTTTTTTTAAAACCTTATCATCATTTCATGATCTTTCATGTTTTGTAAATTAACTCAGTTAAGTCTGTATGTAGAATATGAATAGATTAATGCAAACAAATACATTTTTTAATCATTGTCTTTTTGTTGTTCGTAATTTAATATAAGCAACTATATAACTCAAATCAATTACGGATTTAAACATGCTTTATGTAAGGTATATACTAAGCTGATAGATTTGGTGTCTTGTTTCGATATCACCATAAAATCATTATTTGTATTATCAAACACATAATGTACTAAGCCGTTAGTTAGTTTACATTTAGCATACAGATACCTGGAAGCCATTAAACCTGTTTCCAGACAGTTTGGGAATGTGGATCACGACAACAACATGTACAGGACACAAGTCAGCGACTGGCACCTTATTCATCTCATCTGTTATAATGTGTTTTGCACATGCAATAAGGCTTCCATTAGTGTCTCCTGAATCACACTGTATTATTAACATTCCGGGGGCATTGGTCTTTCTGTTCTTCAAATATCGCCTGTATGGTAGAAATATATATCATGTCATGGGCAGGCACTATTCATGAACTTCACATCTAAAAGTGATTATCGTCATCCGGTGAAGCAGTCAATACAACAAATAGCAATGCACAACTTGGCCCCACCTTAATTTACACCACCTGAATCATTCTGCCCATCTAAGTCAATTTTGCAATCATTCTTTCTGTGCTACAACAGTAAATCTAAAAGAAAAAACGAGTCACAATGTGCACTGTTAACACATACTTTAACAAATAATTCAAATAATAATAGAATAAAAAAATGTTTTTAAAACCACTGAATTACATGTAGTAATCTTTCGGATAGGCGTCTTGGAAGAAATTAACATAATTATGCTAAATCTGTTAGAACGTTTAAAGCAATCATCCCCTCAATTTAATATTGAAATAATCAATATTCAAAATAAAACTGCATTGAACTTCGAGATGTATCAATTGTATGTCACATGACAATATTGTACATATTTCTTATATATCATATCCACGTTTATTGGATTTGACTCATGCAAATAATTTCCCAATTCATTTGGTAAAACGCTAAAAGTGTGCTTACATGACGTATTAAAAGGCCTTGAAAATCTCCAACAGACCGGCCAGTACATAAAACATTTTTCAAGTTACCTTATTCTGTTGCTGAACTGCTGTTCTGTATTGAAGGATGTCAGACTTTCCAGTAACGTTATGTTCTCAACAGTTACACAATCATTTGCAATGTCCTCAAGCTGATTGGAAGTAAGCAATTTTGAATGTGTTGTTATCTGTAAAAGGAACACATTACATATAGTCTTCAACAAGAAAAGGTTGTTATTTCAGAATTGTAGGTTACAGCAAGTAACTTGACACTCCATTTTTTAGAGATTAAAATGAATTTTGGCAAATACCATATCGTCACGTTACAAAACTACGTGTAAAATGTTATGACATAAATCACCTGAGCAAGTAGACGTTGGGACTTTTGATTCACTACCATGAAATGTAGATACTCGGCTAAACTGTCATGTCTTTGCTCCATGAAATACACATCAATCGCTGTTTGATGTCCATGCTTCCCAATCTGTCTGTCTCCATGTCGCAAAACACTTTCGGGGGTGGCACACCATAGCAACAGTGTTTTTGCCTTTGTCAGTATCTTTGAATAAAACCAAATTATTTATACAGAAGAAGATGAAAGTGTACATTGTTCCTGAGCATCAACATAGAGCTTATGTATTGAGCGTTAAACAGGGCATATTCATTTAAGATCAAACATAGGGTATGTTTTTTTAACATTTAACATAGAGTATGTTCATTGAACATGAAACATAGGCCATGATTAATGATCATCAAACATGTCATATTCAATGAAAATAAACATAGTAAATATTCAAACATCAAATATAGGTCATGCCTAATGGACATCACACATAGGGCATGTTCGATCAATATACTACAAATATTGCATGATTTCAAGAATTTGAATTAAAGTCTCGAATTTGTGCCCCAGCCCCAACCCCCCCCCCCCCCCCTTCACCGTCCCAACACGAAAATGAAAATCAGAAACAATCGGGTTTACTAAAGAAGTTATCAAGAAACATAGATATCCCTTAATTTTATAAAATATTGAGGAAAAAAAACATCATTGACTGATTTCAGTACCTTAAGATATTGATTTCAATGGCGTTTTTGGTAAGAAAAATTTCGCATTGGTTTAAAATAAAAGAAGAGCTTGTGTAAATTTGTTTAATATATGTTTGTTTTATCGGAAGTGAAATGTATTACCTGAGATTCAGTATCACTTGTTTCTGTTCCGAAAACATGTAGAATAATGGCTGCACAAGTGTCATCGTGATACCCTATGAATGCGTCGGATATCGTAGAATTTACCATCTCTTCTCTAAAATGAGAGGACGTAGGAGAAACAAATGGTTAGGTTTGGTTTCAGTGCCGTCAATAAAACAAATATTAAATTTACATCTTCAAATGTTATCTTTATCCAAGAAAGTTTGACAAATTATATATACCAGAAGCAATTGGTTTAAGCTAGTAACTGTTATGCAAGGACTGGTTATGTAATGTTATTTAAACTTCATTTTCCACGTCTTTAGATCAAAAGGGGTCGTGGTCATCAACCCTTTAAAAAAGCATAATACGTGTAATATATAAAATGTCAATATATCTTTTTATACTTTATATGAGAAGACGTAGGGCAAACATTGATTAGAAATTGTAATAATAAGCTATACAATTTAATGAAAGAGAATGAAATCCAATACATGAATTAGTATTTCTGAGAAAGATATTTTAAAAAATGTGTATATGTTTTTGTGCTCTAATCATAAAGAGTGACTGTTGATAACATGTATTACAATTGCCCAGCGCTCACTTTCAGATGGTGTAATGTTTGTGTCTTTGTAGGTATTCCATTCTGAAGGGAAATTATTTATCAGACCAAATATCGATGGATTACTAGAATGGAATTTACAAAAAGTTATATATTTTTGAAGTATAAAGACATAATATACAATTTAGTGTTTCCATTAAGTATTCCTATCAGAGCCTCAAAGCAATTTAAATCTAGCAATGTGTACATTTCTTTTACTCTATTTTCTAAGTTATTTATTATTGGTTTCACCTTTTCATAAAACAAGTGAACTAATGTTTCTTCATATTGATCATAGAAGGAACATAGATTAGTTTATGCGATATTCATGTTCTAAAGAAGTACTTGGTTGGATAAAACACAATTGAAATTTTTGTTTGAAGTTATTTAACCTTGGTGTCTTTTGTCAAAAGAAAAGCATAGTTATAGATATTCTTTCCAATCGAAAGTTTGATTTGGAAATATAGAAGTTCATTAGGTTGACACGATGGTAATTCATTATCATCAATAAGCAAGTTGTAGATTAACTTATTTGGAGCTCTACTTGTTGAGATTTCGTATAAGTATATGCTAATGCTAGGACAACAGTTGGAAAAAAGTTCACCTTTTTTAAGAATTTTATTTTTTACCATAAAATTAAGAATGGTTTTCCTCAGACCGTAATATAACAATATGTTTATTCTTTTACTTGCAATATATTGAATTGATTCAAAACTGATACAATTTCCATTACTATCAAACAGATCACCCATATATCTAATTCCTTTCTCATACAATTCCTTGATGTAAATAGATTTGGAGTCAATTGTGAAGTGATTATTAAAAAACAAGGGCATTTTTAAAAAGTATTCATAACAGTCAATATTGAATTTAGCAATAAGCTCAATACTCGTATAACCCTTAACACCATCTTTCCAAAAATAGTTTTTCAGTTTTCTTATGGTAACATCACAAAAATCTGTTCCAGTATGTATTTCAACCATTTCAACTTCATACTATAAATAAAACTATTCATATCAATCATTTTTAGACCTCCATCGCTATAGATTTTGATAAAAGTTGATATAAAGGATATTTGAAACTGTCGGTGTATGATCGAAATATATTTCATCGAGTGACCTTGAGAGATATATTTCACAAGTGGCGGAGCCACGAGTGAAATTTAGCTCTTAATGTCACGAGATAAAATTTATTTCGATCATACACCGAAAATTACAAATATTCTATTCATTATATACTTTATAAGTACTTTTTGCCTTAAAACGTTTGCTTTCTGTCAATTCCCTTCTTCGAAAAAACCTTTGATCGATACGGAATCCCCTGCAATGTGTGTGACGTCACACGTCAACATGACAGACTAAATAGTTCACACTAAAGAATGACAAAAAAGACACATTTTCTCTTCAATTTGAAATTGTTTCCGAGACAGTTTCCCGTTGTAGGAAACAAACTAAACAATGAAATATCTGTTAAGCATTATACAGAGATAAAAGGAATTAAGCGGTGTATATAAGTTGACTGATCGAACATAATGCGCCAAAACAATGTTGATTTTAATGGACGCCATTTTCTCTCGCCTCGCCGCTTCAAATTTTGAACTTCGAACAGTTTGCCCGGTGGGAGACAATTCAATGCTATCGCCACTTAGTACAAGACTTTTCATGTGTTAGAAGCGTTCAATAACTGAAATGGGCCAGCAAGCTTCGGCAGTGATTAATAATTTGGGATGAAACGTTGAGGTTCGTCGCCGTGGAAATTCGCTCACCAACGATTCTCCTACGGTGTATTTGGGACAGTGGTAGAAGATACATAGCTGTACAGACATGACACAGCCGAACCAGACATGCGATACACCCAAGTTATTTATTTATAAGGTGAGAAATATATCTTCAGTCGCTCTTTACCGTTACGAACCCTGGACGTTTCGCTCTTAGTTGTGTTTGACATGAGTGGTTTCGTTATTTTCATAAGTGATATCAGCGTTTGTTAACCAATTGTTGAAGTTTTGTGTTATTTGATCCAGACCATGAAAGTTAGATTATGGTTCTAATGTATATAACTCTTTTTGCATCAATCTTTCTGAAACAATGTGACAAAAGTATTTGATATGGATGCCATTTCTTTTCTCCCTGTTACAAAGTATGTATCTTGCAAAAAGAAATGCCAATCAAATCTAGATAATAAGGGTTTAAAGGGACTATGATGGAGATTTGTGCTCTGGGAGTATTAAACATTAAAAATTGGATAGGAACAATCATTGTCATAAATCCAAACACCATCTTTATTTCTTTACTTCCATGTTGCTGAAATCCCATGTTTTCATTAAATAATGTGAAGTGAGCTGTTGTGCCTTAAGGCGCTTCTAAGGCAAAGGTGGTTTATAATAAGACACAGCAATTCTATTTTCAAACCTTATAATCATCATGTGACAACAGTTGTTTAATGTTTTCAAAGACCAACATGACAAATATAAAAAAACTTAAAGTTTACCTAGCTGTTTACAAAATAAACCCATTCAAACGGTTTTCAATATCTGCAATCTAAATTTATCTATAGCTATGATTATAAATAGGGAAAGGAAGTTGTCAATAATCTAGTGTTATATTACTTTAGAAATCTATGTTATCATTTTTTTTTCGTAGAAGACAATTTATTTTAAAATAAAAACTAAATCCCAATCTGTGAGTCCTATAGTATCTTTTAAAAAAAAATCTAGTAAGATGGTGTGTTTTTTTTTTATTTCTGGATAGCATTATTACACTTAACTGATCTACTTCATGAGAATTACTCGAATTAAGGGACAACGACTGAGTTATGGCTATGTCTAATGAGTTATTTGACCCACCCCCTTACATGGGAATTAAATGTTCTTCCAGAATGAAACAAATAGCATGATATAGCATATAACAACAGTCATTGTTGAAATATGATTTCTTTAAATAAGGATATTTGGTAGAAATTATTTTGACAAATGGACGAATTGCTAATTTGGGTAAGGTAATAGGTATTCTTTTGTTACAGGAAATTATCAAATTCTCTGTAGTTGATGTTTTAAAATAAGAAATTATTGGGTAAGGAATTAAGACACTTCATAATCTTGTCTAATGATTATTTTAGATTAGATTAATTCGATTCATTTCTAAGTTAAATCAAACATATGTGTAGTTTGGAATCAATTAAAAGCCTTTTCCAAAGAAAATTATTCATTGTTTGAAGCATTTGTTGAGAAAATAGCATTCTTCTTTTGTTTGGAAAATCGGTTGTATATCAATTTTGTTGAAAAAGAAGAATTACATTTGAACTGTTTTCTATTTTCTTTTTATTGCAGGTACACTTTCATGAAGGGAAACCACCTAGATAGTATTGATGGAAACAGAAGTACATTGAACGTTGCAGCCAAGTTGGACCTGAAACAGAACAAGTTATAAACAATATCCACAGTGATATTTTATTCTACAGTTAAAGAACAGCAACTGATTATCAAGAACGTATGTGATCCCTAGTGCTTTTTATCAAGGGATATGTTCACCATTATTGTGACTTGGAGAACGAAATGATTCCAACTACTCTCATTTAAGTTGTTATACGTGTTTTTCATTATGTTAGTTGATGATGAAATGACATTTTCATTCAATTTTTATAAAACTTTCCTGACCATTTCAAAATATTCCTGCTGTTAAATTGGAACTATGCATAACCCTTGCATTGTTAAACTTTGTAAAAATCTAATCCAGATTATTGGGGAAGATTTTATGTTTCAGTTTCTATCTTAACAGTATCAGCAAAGGATTTATTCTCAATCAATTTTTTTAGGGGGAAAATGTCATGAAAACTAAACATGAAACACAATACAAGTCTATAACAATTAACAACCCTTCAGGCGATTTTACTTAACAAAATGCTTTTACCATGATGTCACATCTTGATCATTCCCAAGTTAAAAAAAAATACTGGAAAAAAAGTTTTGATTCAGAATGCCTTGTTTGAGTAAATTTCACTCATTTCAAAACAATTTCAACCAAAGTGATTTTCATTAACACATAGATCTATGAACCAAGTTGACCTGATATTGTTTATAAATAAACGTCCTTCATTATGATTTATGACGTCATTGATCTTGTGTAAAATGGGGTGCCCCATGGGGAAAAGAAAATAGTTCCTGATAATCCCACACTTTAAAACAGTGAAATTATCCTGTGATATTCCACTGATATTACAGAGTATTCCATCGAAAAGTATATAATAATGTTTAATCTTCGCTCTTCCATTCCATACAAAATTATAAAGCATGTCATTTTTTCTTTTCAAAATAGTTTCATCTGGTGTTGGAAGACTAACACATGATTGTGTTAACATTAGAACCAAAGCGACTTTACAAATTTTATCTAACCAATAGGTGTTAATTTTCGTCTGTTCCAATATGAAATACATTTAGAGATACTATTCAATTTTGGTTCAAAATTCAAATGTATCATTCTATTAATATTTACGTCGAAAGTAATGCCAAATAATTTAAGGACATTTTTCTGCGAACTTCATATGCACATCCAAGGGAGATAATAATCTGTTACCAAAGAGGTACTTGCATAGTAGCCGGATAAACGTTTTTATTCGGATACGTGTTACTGTATACGTTTTTTTCCCCAAAAAATAACCATATTATCCATAAAACAAGTAAGGGTTATGAACATATTATATATTTCTTATGTTTTTATAAATGTTTTTCAAATACGGTTACCATGAAAATTGTCATTCAAAAGAAAAATAAACTCGTCAACATATACCTTTTTTCGCATTTTGTATTTCGAGATTACATTTACTTCACATACTGAAAAATAAGAAAATTCTATGAAAGGAATTTTTGAAGATCTTGATTTATTTGTAATATACATATCAATTTTCATTGTTTTTGTCTAATACAAAAATTAAAAAAAAACTGATTTGAAAAATTATTCAGTTTGTAGACATTTGAAATAGCATTGAATAATAGAGTATTGAATGTGTGAATTCATATGTTTTGTATAAATAAACGTTCCAGAAATTATTTTATTACTTTTGAAGATGGTATGGTCATTTTGACATTTTTGCCCCAAACGGTTGCCATGGAAACTGTCATTTTACGAAAAAACTAAATCGTCGACCTGCATTTTTCTTTTCAATTTTGAATTCACAATAAAATTCTCAATAACATATCAAATTTGAGAAAATTCAATGAAAGGATTATTTTCTTATCAAACTGCAGAATATGTCCTTAAAACGTGTTTCGCGCCAGTTTAATTTCCATTTTGTTTTTATTAAGTGTTCACTATATTTTCTTGTTCCAATCCAAATCATTTTAGTTTAATCAAAAATGCATTTTAATCCATAAATCAAAGAAAACCCACTAAGTATATCAAGTACATTGTTAAGCGATTTTTCGGATCCGTCTAAAAGTAGTGTGGTGTCGTCTGCAAATTGACTTGTAAGATATTCAGTTATTTTAAATTGTATACCCTTTATATCTTTGCATCCATTTTAGAGTTTCATACTCAAGATTGCAGAGCATAAAATGAATATCTAAGAGGAAATTGGGTCTCCTTGACGACAACCACGTTGGTCAATAAAACTATCTGAAATTAATCCGTTCAACTGCACGCTCACTTGTGTGTTATAAAAAAAAGGTTGTATCCATTGTTTAAACATAAGATCAAATTTAAAGAAGTCAAGTGTTTTTAAAATGAAGCCAAACGATAGTGAATCAAATGCCTTTTCAAAGTCAATTAATATTAATAAGCCAGGAAGGTTATCATCATCACAGTATTTCATTACATCATAAACTAGTCGAGTATTTTCACCAATAAAGCGACCTTTAATAAAACCAGTTTGATATAAGATCCCGAGGTTATTTCGTAAAAAAGGTTAAGAAGAGTTATCGCTCTCCAGTTCTTTAAAAATTGCTTTGGTTTATCATCTTTTGGAATACATGTTATAAGACAAGATTTAATACTAACTGAAAAGGAGCTTTTACTACAAAATGACCAATTCTTGGCAAGAATACTTTGTAGAAGTTTGCAGAAAAGCCATTACAACCTGGGCTCTTATCATTTGACATATTTTTCCAAGTAAATGGAACCTCCTGATAACTTAAAATGCCCCCTTAAGAGTCACATTTTACAGCATCCAATGACAGTGTTGCAAATAGTCATCAATTTTAAAATCATACGGGCTTGTTTGCTATACAAATGTTAATAGAAATTTCGCACAAAATCTCGTTTTGATTATATATGATTTCACAATCTGGTTTTCTATAAAATTTATTGCTTTTGATGGTTTATGTAGTTTTTCAAGATTACAAAAGTATTTGACAGTTAAATTCTTATGAAACCATAGATAATTCATTTCTAGATTTATATACAGTGCAGACAATAGCCCAAGTAGACTCTGGACGAGGCGGGAGTTATGTTACGTTTCGAGGAATGCATTGTTATTTAGAATATGCAGGTACATAGATTGACAAAATTACTGAAAGGTGTGCGACAGTCTTTTTTCAATGGTCGGATGTGATTGTGGCTTCGAGAGGTTTATATTATCGGTTTCTTTAATTAGTGGCAGCGTTGGGACGAGGACTCCTCCTCTTATCGGAGTTTCTTCCTCCACATATCTCCCAAAGGGTCAAGACTAGGGACGAGTCTTTTCGGAGGTGGAAGGTATGGGAAATTGGGAACTTAATACATTGTAATAGAAAACATGCAGGTTCAGAAAAGGACAACACGACTGATTGGTGGTCGACAGTGTTTTTCACTAATCGGATGCGTTTGTGTCTTTGAGAGGTTTATTTGCTCGGTTAATTACATTAGTACCCGATGCTGAATAAGACTTGGTGACAGTTCTTTTCCAACAGTCCTTTCAGATTTATTGGTGATCAAGAGCAACTAATGTACTGTGAAACTCTAAGTAGTATAATAATGATCATATCAGATTGACAAAGACAAGAATTACCGCTGGTGAAGGGTCCGAGGTTCTTCTGTTTGAATAAACTCTGTTGCCCATTGCTTTAGCTTATGAGCCAACACCTGCTGCTGTGGTGACAGCATTGTATCTATTGTGAGGAAGTGTTTCTCCAAGCGATTTATCAAAGGTATTGGGAACCTTTTATATACTGTTTCCTTCTCTGCTACAACAATCAGCCTATGACAAAAAACATTATATAATTACATATAAAATATGCAAACAATTTATACAAATTTTGTTGCATCTTATGGTACCAATCTTTAGTATACATGATCAATGTATTGAATTGAGTTTATTGCTATGTCATTATTTTGCTTTCGTTGTTGCCCAGATGAGTTTATTACGCTTAAATCACCCTGACAGTGTATTACCTATTATACTAGAACAAGGGAAAGACTATATTGTTTAAAAACACCCAGACAAGACAAATAACACTGCAAGTCATGCCCAATTGAAACATCTTTGGAAAAACATGCTTTATCAGCATAAACAAAGATCTTTTCTGCATTTAATCTGTATCTATAACATTCTGTGAGTGTGTTCTTGCCTAGTTAAGGGTTTGCAATCTTTTACAGTTGTAAGAGAATATTGTTTCAATCGGTTTAATGTGATGTTGGCACTTTCTATGTGTTGTGAACTCTGATTTTGATTAAATGTCCCTCAATTCCAAACGTTTTTGGCACTAGTCTGTACAACGGTTTTATAGGAAATTTCAGTCAAAATTAATTCGTGTGTAATGGCTTCTGGACACTCTGGGTTATACGGACAAATGAACGTGCCATCCCTTTTTTCATTCAAGGGCTTTTATGGAATTCATTCAGTACTAGGTTTGAAAATACTGTCTTCACCAAGCAAATTTACGGTGAAGCAATTCACTGCTATCTGGGATCGGAACAGGGTCGTCCTATCTGAAATCCCCGGTGTATTATACACCGTCTCGGATCCATGAATATGAATGAACGATCATGAATATCCCATTTCTAACAATATACAATACAGGACGTTCATTTAAGATAAATAGGCCTCGGGCCAACAATACAAATATTCAACATCCACAATGATATAAAAGTAATAGTTTGGTGTGTATCTCAAACTGATCATAGAATATGTGTTTCATTAACAAAAAAGCTTTCTTACAACAAATTGGTTAACCATTTTCAGAAGAATGTATATATCATGCCATCAAATAGGATGACCTATTCATTTTCGTATTTCATGAGTGAAAATAGATTCTTTCGATTTTACTTTATTTTCAACATATAAAGAAAGCATGTAATTCATCCTCGCTCACTGTAATATCGTTGGTAATAAGGCAGTACTATCTTCCTTATATGTTTTAAAAGGTCGCCCTACTTCAATGTTTAAACTTTGGTGTGAACATCAAAACCTTGGTAACCGATGTTCCATTACCTGAATTTGTCGTCAACACGACATTTCACTCTGTGTGTTCCCAGCCCCAAGTCTACGAATTTCTTGTCACTCCAGTATACATAATACTGGTTAAGAGCATCATATAAACTCTCATACAGGCTCTCAAGGTTAAGAAGAATAACAGGACAGCCAGTCTCCATGCATACCTTGATCTTGTTAATGTTGCGGCACACCTTTAAAGAAATTAACAAATAAGGAAGCATCCCTTTACTTGACAAATCTACCTCCAACTGACTTTTACCTTAACTGCAATGGACGCCCTTATGTTAAACTTAACTCCCAAGGAAATATGTGTTTAACATAGTATATTATGATGTTTCATGGTGGGCCTAGAAAATATGGCGTGCCAAAGCCATATGCATGCAGCAATATAGATCCATACTTACTAAAATAAAAAGCGTGTGTTTATGTATACCAAAACAAAATACTTTTAGTTCAGGACCGTGTCAGTCCCTTGGTGATTTCTTCTAACTGTCCATTACGTGACACCAATGCATCAATATCGACAGATAGTACATATAGGTTTGATATTAACAACACCTTCATGTACTTTAAATACAATGACTTACACTATGATTCATATTTCAATCAACACTCCAACGTAAAGGATCCATCAATTTATCTATACTAGTTACAACGGAAAATGATATAAACATCTCTTCTTTAACATTCGCAAACATTTTCGAAATGTCATCCTCGTTCAAAATTACTCACGATGACAGTGCAACTTGGGTACACATATCTAATAAGTTAACTTTATGTTTGTGTAAAGCATTGGGAATGGGAAAATTCTCAAATACGAAATATGAACAACATTCATTACCTGTGTGTATTCTTGGTCATTTCTGAAGCTGCTCCCGAAGAGGGTGATGGGCTTTATCTCTTTATCTGTCGACAGAATCTGTTGTTGCAAAATACTCAAAGCTCCATAATTTTCTGTTAACAGTAATAAGTACCTAGTGTCACTGAAATATAAAGGTAAACGGTTTTGAATTAGTATTAATTATAAAAAAAAACATATGTAATTCTGAACAAAAATTGAAAAATGCTTTTTCACAGTGGTTTGAACCACAAATACCGTCATCATGTCACAACATATAGCCATGTCGTAAGCAATCAATTGTCACACGCATTTAATTAATCAATTTCTTTTTTAAGCTGACACATGGATTATAGTGCTTGATGAATGTCGAAGTTTAAGACATATGGTTTTACGATATA
Source organism: Cerastoderma edule (assembly GCA_947846245.1). Classification (NCBI taxonomy): domain Eukaryota; kingdom Metazoa; phylum Mollusca; class Bivalvia; order Cardiida; family Cardiidae; genus Cerastoderma; species Cerastoderma edule. Next base: position 40,947,487 of record OX401408.1, read on the forward strand.
TGTTTCTACCAATAGGATACAAATACATTTTGATTACTTTGTAAATGCATCTTGGAACAACAGTTCTACATCCGTGTTTATATAAGCTATAATGGATTCTTTCCAAGGCTGTGGCTGGCGCTACACTCAGAAATCAAATATTCATTTCCTAAGGCTAATCACGTCGCCGAAGCGTCAGACTGTTTTACGAAGTTTTGGGGAAAAGGTCATTTCTTCGTTTTCTTATATTCAACTTCTTCTCTGGCAGACATAGTGGTATTTCTCATAAAAAAGATAAATATCCAAGGTTTTTAAAATTAGCTCTTTGCAATATACAAGATTCATTGATGGTCAGTCATCTGATACCATAATGGTTGTTCGCAATATGTTGTTTAATGTATACACTACAATAATGACTCACATAAGGATCGATTGACCCGTCTTAACCATCGTTATCTATTAAATTTTTGACATATCCGTTGATTTCTTTTGGAGAGAATGGATCTTCTAACACTACCTGTTGATTTCGTTTCCAGCCTCCAAGCAAGCTCTGATTAGTCCAGCACTGGAGCATTCCGGGTCCATCTCCTTTGGCTGTAAAAATAATTGACAACATTTCAGAAGATTTCCTGCATATCAACAAACGTTAATTCCATGTTAATGTTATTCAAACATGTATTTTATGACTTTTTCTTATTCATGTTATGCCTTTGTTGAGAAAGTATTGCATTTGAATGTCTAAATTTTTGTTACAGAAGATAAATGTAATAATGCCACACAAGTTTTGATCAAGCACTACTCAATTCTATTACTAATGTGTATATTATCGTAAGACATATGGTTTTATTTACATATGAGGACATATGTTTACCTTATCATCAATAGCCATGACCTTGTACAGATGTTTTGAAAAGTATGCCGATGGATCTATGTCCTCTAGACCACCAAAGTTCCGCTGGATAGCATGCATCATTTGCGGCCAGGTTGGTCTGCCCCCAGATTTCACGGCAAATGCATACACCATCTTGACCAAGCTATAAAACATATACATGCGATTAAAAATCAATATTGAAATAATGCTTCTTGTTAATTGTACGTATTTATGGTTTGCATGAGCAGCCTAAAGATGTTGTGTGCAATGGAAGATACAATGATCTGATAAACAGTTTGGTCAATGTCGTTTGCAATTTGCAATTGGATAAGAGGGGTCTGCAGGAGAAAAGATGTTGGAGGGACCATATTTATCTTTATCGATTTTCTCCGACAAAAACGTTGTAGCAAATTTACATAAAGTAATTTCAATTTCAGTGATTATCGATGAGTGCATATATTTGTTATAAATGTAACATGTTGATGCATGGGGTTTGGCTGAGCGCTATAAAAGCAAAGCCTATATAACTTTGGTAATGGCTTAAGCTATGCTTGTTTTGTGTCATACCTCGTTATCTAAGCTTCAAATGAACGTCCATAGCATCTGTGGCGACAGTTGGTTTGATACTGATCATATATCCAATTGTTTGGGTATTTTGTATAGAAGTAAGAAATTTCAAGTATGATTATAATGAGTTATCTACCTGTAGAAATCTCTTAAGCCAAAGAATTCCCTTTTTTTCATGGAGGCTTCCTTGAAAATCTCCAAATATGATTCTGCCATCGGCTTAACCAGATCAGCAATTCTTAAGTAGACATTGTCCTTTTTGGAACAAATACCTCTGTAAAGCAAATATATCAGTTTTTAAATTAGCAGACATAAGGTTTTATTAAGAAATTTTGAAGTTGACTATATCATCATTTTCCTCATAAGCATTCTTCATTTCTGAAAGAAACCCAATTCTGCATTCGGCGAGGGTACTTTAACGTACATTGTCGATTAAAAAAGGGATCAAAAGTTCAGCTGATAATGCCGACAAACTGGGTCCTATTTTGATGAATATAGAGTAAGAATGAATTAAAGGGATCTCGAAATGTTGACAAACTGGGTCCTTAATCATTTGAGCAATCCTGGTCATTATTAATCTTATCGGGTCATCCTTTTAAACAAAAGTTAAAGAGATATTTCTTTAAATTAAGAATCATTCCGACCTGGCACTTCTCGTCAGTTCCATAAAGTCTGGGACTTGTCGTTGGACTAATAAACCTCTGTTCATCTTAGCCGGGTCTAAGGCCCAGTTAGAAATCCCGATGAAAGCAACCTTTAAACAAAAGTAAAAGTCACATGTGTCATAGTCGGCACATATCTAAGTTCAAAACAAAACATATCAAGATTTGAAATCTTTCTTTATATACCAGGACATAGTTGTCGGGTCATTTTTTCAGTAGTCTTGTTTGTTTAAGCGTTATCAAAGTGTTTGTGGTTGGAAAACAGTAGTTACTATTCCTTTTATGTTATTCGTAGATGATCAATGGTACCTTATTCCATAGTAGAAAGTGTCACGTTTACTTTGTAATTACGTATAAGCAATTAAGGTCTAGTGAGCAAGAATAATTGAGGAAGGAAATGCAAACTTATATCACCAGTAGAAGAACATTTGTCTCGTCCTTGAAGTCCGTGTTTGTATCCAACGTATCTTATCAAAACAAGAAATGAAATAAAACGGTTACATGTAAAATGAACAAAAGTACAGGCTTTTAAGCAAATTTATAAACAAATCGTAAATTAGACTTAACGTAAATGAGCAAAAGTATCCACATTTGTTATTCTATTGAAACGCTAGTTACATACACCTTTTTGTTTTTTAGTGTTTTCCTCTACAGAAAAGCTTATATACCTTTTTGTAGTTTTCTGGGATGTCATCGCCAGAAGACCCATCTTCCAGAAGAGGATGTAAAGTCTGAAAAATAACCAACATGATTTAAAAATCATTATCACCAAACCAAATACCTTTTCAATATCTTTACTTACACGTTGCTGAACTATTGTATTAAATACTGTAAAGTGAGCCTTCGCACCTGTCAGTGCTTCTATGAGAACATCTTATATCTAGACACAGGGATTCGCTTTCGCACACCTTACAATCGTCCCGTGAAACGAGCAATTAAACGTTTGCAAAGACTCACATGACGATGGTATCTAAAAGTCAGACCTCTTATTAGAAGTTGTTTACAAAGAAATGTTCAAATGGTTTGGACATTTCCGCAATAAAAAGTTCTATATTTTTTCTGTATGGTTATGAACGGTGTTGGAAAAACTTTCAATAGTCGAGGCTTATGTTACTTTAGAAATATATTTTGTCATTAATCGGTAAAAGAACATGTCATAAGTGCTACCTTACCTTCAATGGCATTCTGGGACTATCTTCTGCTAAGCCTACTTCATCTAGTACAACCACCGACACAAATGTTTCCAAATCCTTTTTTTTTTGGAATTCTGCACATTGAACAAAGGTGCCTACAATCGCATCAGCTGTTGATAATGGACTGCATTGAAACGACACCATCCGTGTCTACAATCAGGAAAGCCAACATTATCAAAACAGTTCAAGAACATTTCCTTCTATCACTATAACCATATTACAAAACGTTTACTTGGAGTAAATAGGCCACTAGTCAAAAATGCAATTATACGAAATCAATGATAGTATCGCCTACAACCGCATCAGCTGTTGATAATGGACTGCATTGAAACGACACCATCCGTGTCTACAATCAGGAAAGCCAACATTATCAAAACAGTTCAAGAACATTTCCTTCTATCACTATAACCATATTACAAAACGTTTACTTGGAGTAAATAGGCCACTAGTCAAAAATGCAATTATACGAAATCAATAATAATATAAAAGTAAGTTTGATGCGCATTTCATACTGCCCCAAGCAGATATGATATATTGCAAGCTTTTGTATGATTATCGTATTAAAGAATAACGTGTAGATTATGCTTGTTAGGATGAGCTGTACACCATGATTGGAGAAGGATTCTTCCGATTTGTATCTATTTTTCACACAAGAAATAATGCACAACTCATCCGCGATCTTTGTAACATCGTTGGTATTTATTTCATTTAACTTTATTTCCTTTAGTTTCTAGAGAGTTTAAACATTACATTTTACCAATAAAGGAATAGCAAAAAAAAATATATAACAAATCATGCAAAATTAGATATTGGCCTAAAAACTGTGGTCAGTCTAGAATTAAGTATAATATAATTTAACATGTACATGTCCATGTATGCATAGACGCACATCCATACATGCACGCACATATACACATACAATCACATGTGCACATGAACATACATATGAACACCAAATTGTATATATGCCTACATAGATACATAACGACTTAATTATAGATGCACATGCATACATGAACATACATATAAACACACATACGCACAAAGACACATACATACTAACACACATTCGCAGACACTTACTCATTGACTCAAAGTACACATATGTATACAAATATACCCAAACGAAAATATATAAACTGGCATGAATGGCAACAGCGAGCTAATTAGATAAACCATTGCTTTAGTTGTTTTTAGAAAGGTAACGTATCCCAATTCCTTGGGAGATCGATGTTTAACCAAGTCAATATGTAATTAAACGTGCTGTCACTCTCCAAAACAAGTTTATTCGTCCGTTGTCATCGTTTGATTTAAGCACTGCATAGCATTGGTAAGGTTGTCGGTTCGAGCCAATTTCAAGAAACCTAGGCCAGCATTTAATAAACTTCATGTAATAATCAATTGTTAAGGGTAATGCCCGGCATTCCGCAATAACATTTGTTTAACTTGCATATGTATCAACTCTGAATAAGATATTTTTACCACATTCATAAAGAGAGGCTTCCCGTGTATTCATATCACCAGATTTCCGCTCCATGTGTTAAAATAAGTGTTAAGCATAACTTCATTTTTAAAAAATATTCATCGTATGTTACATTCAAGATGGGATTTGTTTAATTTGATAAATCATTTATATATTTATGTTGCGAACTAAAGCTTGACAGTATGCCATTAATTTGGTTGTGTAACTAATAAATCCATTGTGTATTGGTAAACAAATGTGATATTTATAGTTTACCTTTATGCTACTGATTTTTATATATCTGAAGATGACCTAGGTCTAGCTAGCTAAGTCAATTTACCACATTACCCAGCTTGTCTAAAAGCCTTTACGGTCAAATGATATTTACGAAAACGTGCAAAAGAAGATTTGGCAATTACGGACAGGTCAATAAAAGTTTGATTTCGTCCCTCTTGTGGTTCACCAATAATAGTAATGTATCAAAATAGTGTAACTGATATGATCCTAAAGGGTTACCAAAGATTTAGGGTTAAAGCCAACGTGCAAATGGGAAATATGAATGAGTTTTTATTAGAGCTCTGCATATGTTGTTTGTATAATCTGCCTATCTGTGGTACCGTATTCACGTAATTCAAATGAATATTGCGTTCATCCGAAAGTTGCCTTTTCAACAACAATGTGAAATGGAAGGTGGTAGGCCTATCATATTTCCACTAATTTAGAGTAAAAAGTGTTTGTCAGTAACGTTATCTTTTCTTAAGTAGATGAGCTGGAAAGGCAAACCTGTTTCAATTCCCTGAAGAAATCATTCTTTGATGTCTTTCCCTCCATCGCATCGCTTACGATTGTTTTAGCAAGAGATTTTGAGCTCCCTGGTTTCCCAACCAGAAACAAAGGAATTCGTAGTTGTATGCATATGATCATCATGAAGACGTTTTCTTTGAGAGCGATGTTTTTCGCAATGTTTTCTGCAAGGTCAATGTTGTCCAAAAATACGTCTTGGCAGCTTCAATTAAAATAATTTTTAATGAAAATTATATATGTACGGAACATAAGTGTGATTAAAGATAACAAACAATTCATATCGTACAACTGCTATTGAAAGTTGTGTGGTCATGCTCATGTAATGCTAGTGTAATACGTTTACATTGTAGAAGCTTTCTGCGATTTCCGCAATAGTGAATAATCCCAGAAGTACCCTTAAAATAAATGTCTACCAATAAAAGTAAGGTCAACCAATATGGAACGTCCCTTCGGAGAATCAATCATTAAGCTAGGTTTTGTTTTTAATCAGCAATGAATGAAAACCATGTGTATCCGAACAAATGTTCCAACGTCTGAACAAGTATGTTGAAGCAAGTAATGGAAGATGGTTTAAAACACTATTCTCTCATCACCCTTTTATTGTTGAAGTTGTTTTTGTATCAATGTTTTCTCATGTGATTCTTACCATATAGCACACATTGTTCGGAGCGGAGGTTGGGTGAAGACTATATATAACTTTCTGTATAGCCACATGTCTGGAACTTTTAGATATATAAATAACTAACCAATATATTTCTGATGCCATCTGCTTTGACCCTTGTGGCAGACGGAATGGAGCAGTGAAATATTTCGCAACATGCTCTCTGTATTGTCCGCGTTTGGTAAGACATGCATGGTAACAAACACCGAGTGCTAACACTAGTGACCGTGTAAGGTCATCCAAACATTCATCCCGTTCATGGTGCTGTATAGAATGTAAAATAGTCTATGGTCAAATGCACGCATTCGATGAGTTATTTTTAATTAATGCATCTGTTAGAGAAAAAAACATTATCATTGGTCAAACACATTTTTACATATGCATTCGTTCTTTATAATCATTGTATATCCGTGCGCATGGCATTATTGTGTGTATGGTATTTCGTCTGTGAATTGCAACGCTAGGAACAATGCCCTGCTGTTTGGTATGGACTTTCCGTGTTATCATTGGAAGTCTAGTAGCTTATTTGTAGACCGTTGATGCTACTTTTTATTTCCTTGATAAACTTGTTCTTAACAAATGAGTGAAAGAGGATCTTGAGTTTACAAAGACCCGATTATCAATTTAATGAATCAATACTAATCTAATGTGAAAAGAAAACGATACTGCTAACTAACCTATTTCTTTAGAAACATAATTCATCAACACAGTTTTATCATTTAACTACAAAGTTATACAGGAAATGATCTAGCAATACCTTTTCCATTATTATTTCTGTCTCGTCACCAGCACTTTGATAAACATCATCATCAGCAGCAGCATTAACAGCATCTGTATTGTCCTCTTGATCTTCAGCTTCACCATCATTTTCTTGATCATCAGCTTCACCATCATTCTCTTGATCATCAGCTTCACCATCATTCTCTTGATCATCAGCTTCACCATCATCCTTACTGTCGTCATCATCAGCAATGTCCCCGTCATCACCATTATTGTCATAATTAGATTCATCATTGCCATAAAATGGATTGCAATCTCCTTCATTATTGCTTGTGTCTTCTGATTGAAGTTTGGCATCCATCAGATTGAATAATGTTCTGGTACCTTCCCTTTGCCTATAGAACCAACTCATAACCAGCAATGTCCTTTCGACGTCACGAAGAGACACGAATTTGCACTCATCCTGGCAATAAGGAAAAACGCATGTTGAAAAAACGAGGAGAGGTAAAGAAAAACCTTGTTTGACCCCAAACTACGGTTCTAACTAAATATAATTTTTAAAGATATACAAATGTATAATTGAAACTAATAAGGATACAGACACATGCTTGTTTAAATTCTGACTGCACTGTCAAGCAAGTTTACTGTGCGTTGGTATAGTGAATGTCTTGCTTGTGGCTCTACAAAGCTTAACAAACCCTTATGTGTCTGTTCACATGGTGTTAACCACTCTCCAATTGGAACAAACACAACAAGGTTAGATAACACTGACAAGACGTTACTTATCTGTTTACCTTTTGTTTCCTCATAAAGGCTTGGGAAGCAGTCAAAATTGAGCTAAGCACTTCATCCAACTTCGCAACAGATGGTATTCTGCCTGCCTGCCTCTGTAAACCGTAAAATTGCATATAGTTAAGAACAGTGTTTCAATATAAACAGCAATTTATAAAAATAACAACTTTCCCCAAGTGGCATATTATTCTACGGAACTTGTACAAGACATATTATTTCAACAAAGAAAATTAAACAAAGGAAGACATTTAGGTAGGACTACTTCATGATATTCATTCATAAATCCTTGATGGGTTTCCACGAATGCTAAAAAGCAACAGATGTAAATAGAGAAACGAGATCAAAACATGGAAGAAAAATCAACATACATGCCGTAGGACCATTTGCTTAATGTAACTTTCTTCCACATCAATGTTCAACTGTCCAAAATCCCATACTAGAGGTAAAAGACTCTTTGGTAGAGGCTGTACTCTATAAACAAGCCGTCTCATCGGAACCCTGCCAAACCTGTCCTCCGTCTCATCCGCATCCACATGATAGCCTAGTCCTGCCTGCTCAAGCTGTTTTATTAATTCATCCGAATGCCTTTCAAAGAAACAGAATTCCTTATTTTCGATGGCTTAAGGCGTTTATTAAAAGACCAACACCGAACAAACATAAAAAATAAATTCAAAGGTCGTTATCCATTATGTCGAATGTATAAAGCGATGCCTTAGTCACAGCATGCAGTAACTAATCCACATTGCCTAAATACCAATTAAACTTTGAGTTCTATGGTCTTCTGATTCCATATGATATAAATCAGTGGAAAAGGATGGACATCAATTAAAGAGTATTAGTATTAGTAACCAACTAGCCATGCCATAAGATGTTTGAGATTGAGGATATAAACAGCCTTGTTGTCAAGATTATTAAAAAATGTGATGCCTTTTGATTTTATCTAGTCATTTCAAACTATGCTTGACATATGTGACTGTTACATTGTCTGTCTTCCATTGGATTTGAGGGTGGTGTTGAAGGTTGTTTATGTTAACATCACCCCACGATACAATACATAAGACCTGTCATTTTAAACACTACCTCAGCAAGTGTAAGCTCAACTTAAACAAGATGAGATTCAGAAACTAACTGGAATTGCGTAAACATAGTATATCACTGTGATAACCTTCGCAGCTTAAACCTTAAAAAGGCAGTCCAATATCGGGATAAAATGATATCTTCTTAACATATTGAGGGTCGACACATTGGATAGCTAGTTTAGGACATATAAGAATGAGTCTCGTATGATATCGGCAAAGGGAGACCACAACAGATTGGTTCCGTTTTTAAACAACCTTTGGTTCAGTATATAAGTACCTTCTCTAGCAAAATATATTTGTCCATTGGAAGCACCATATTCTCTACGGAAGTTTAACAGACTTTCGCTTAAATAGGTTACAGAAAAATAAGTTTACTCTATGTTGTTCTAAAGATGTTACTTGAAAATACCTAAAACGGTTTAAATTAAATAAATTGAAATTGATGTAAACATTGTGTTGAAGTATTTGTTAGAAGAAAGAAAAAAATGTGAAACAAATTTATCATTGTTCTTAGGTTTACAGATAAACTTACTTCCTATAAGGATTACAAGCAGCTACAATCTTCAGGTTTTTGGACAAGCCACGCCTGTCTCCATGTACCGTTCTGTCGCAGAGAATCTCCTTTATCAATCCAATACATTCGGTTGTATTTGCTTCATCAAAAAATAAAACTGTAAACATTTCGCTGCCGTGTTCCTCGGCATTCTGGTGTGCCAATTTCGATGCGGCCAATGTCTTTTTGATAATGTCCGAATGTGTTGTCCCTCCGTGAACCTTAAACCAACAGACGCAACTTAAAGGAGCCTTAAGGACATTTTCAACAGTTTTATAGGAAAATGATCCTTTCATAGAATTTTCTAAATTTTTGATACGTTATTCCAAAATGTATTGTGATTTCAAAAATGAAAAGAAAGATGGAGGTGGACGAGTTAGTTCTTTTGTAAAATGCCAGTTCCCATGGTAATTGTTTTGAGCAAAAATGTCAGAATGACCATACCATCTTCAAAGGTAATAAAATAATTACTGGGAAGTTTATAAACACAAAAAAATGACTTCATACATTCAATACTTTATAATTCAGTGTTGTTTTAAATGACTGCAATCTGAACAATTTTTGTAATCCAAATCAGTTTTTTAAATATTTGTATTCGAGAAAAAACAATGAAAATTCATATGTATATTACAAATAAATGAAGCTATTCAAAAATTCCATTTCATAGATTTTTCATATTTCTCAGTATGCGAAGCAAAATCTAATCTTAAAAGGTTTATGTTGACGAGTTTTTCTGTTAATTAAAAGTTTTAATGGTAACTGTATTTGAAAAGCATTTATAAAAACGATTACCATAACTTTAAATTTAAAGCTTGGGCCTATTATGCATGAAAAATATATAACAATTTCAATAACCTTTTAAAGTGTTATGGATAATATGATTATTCTTTGAAAAAAAATGCAAATAGTAAATTTCATCCGAATAGAAACGTTTATCCGACTACTATGCAAGTACCTCTTTGGTAATATATTATTATCTCCCTTGGATGCGCAGATAAAGTGCGCAGAAATATCTACCGAAAACGTCCTTAATAAAGAAACCGACATGATTGCATCATGAAGACATTTCAGGTTATACTGGTGCATCTAGAAACGAAGTCACGGAGTGGAAATATGACTTTTCACCATGACTGCAATTGACTGATACCATCAATCAGACGCGAGTTTGACCGCGATATGGGACATAAGTACGCACATTCATACGCACTCTTATTTGTTCGTTCCTGAGTAAGATTGTGAATCAATTGCGATATAAAGCACACATATTTACGTTTCTTTTGAAATTACGTTTTGTATCAGAATGACATGCTGTCTGAGGCAAGCTTATTCAAATGAAAAATTAACGTGTCTTGCGATTCTTCTCTAGGAGATTGACTGTAATTGTTTGTTAGACTAAAATATTACCTTCATCAAAACCATGTTTTGCACTTCATCTTTCTTCCAAGGAGGTACTTGAAGTGCGCACAAGAATTTTATGAGCCTCGTCTTTCCACATCCCGTCTCTCCCATTACAAGAACAGGTATATCGCATCTAAATTAAAATCATATGAAGGACTAAAGATAAGGTACATATACGAGCATGTATGTATATAATTTATATTCTGTTATTAAAGAATGAATACCAAAGTCATTTATTCATATATGGATTAATTTATCAACATTGAGTTAAAGTATTTTAGATAATTGTATTTAAGTGTCGGGCCATGGCATTGTGTGCAGTTTGATACGTATTAACCTATGATTATGAGTTCTTCGATAGAAGAAATGACAGTTATAGTTGGTTGCTCAAAATTTAGTTACGTTGTCCTATATATTTTCAGTACAATGTTGAATCGTTTACTGTTTCTTTTAAAGTATTTAGTTTCATTTTTATCGATTATGAAACATGATTTTATTATATCAACCACTCTTTTGATTTTCCTTCCTGGACACATAACCAGTACTCATGCCAAATGTGGACTAGTAAAATGTCGAAAAGTGGACCCAGCTTCTCGAGGCATACGAATTAAAAACCCTAGTGGAAGTGTTTGACAGGCTATGCCCTAACGATTGCTGAAATGGCCCCTATATATAAAGCATAAGGCCCTGGATGTGGTGAATAAACTGAGAGAGACACCTATGGACGTGTCTTATGTACAAGTCACCGTTCATTGGACATATTGTCGGTTAAGATAAGGTAAGTAGTTACCCAATTAGAGAATTATATACATATGTATATGTATACACATTAAATCATTTCAAACATAGAAGGCGTGTTATGGATTTTGTTTTTGCTCTCTCTCCCTCTCCCTCTCCCTCTCCCCCTCCCCTCCCCCTCCTCCTCCCCCTCTCCCTCCCTCCCTCCCTCCCTCCCTCCCTCCCTCCCTCCCTCCCTCCCCTCCTCCCTCCCTCCCTCCCTCCCTCCCTCCCTCCCTCCCTCCCTCCCTCCCTCCTCCCTCCTCTCCCTCCCTCCCTCCCTCCCTCCTCTCCTCCCTCCCTCCCTCCCTCCCTCTCCCTCCTCCCTCCCTCCCCCTCCCTCCCTCCCTCCCTCCTCCCTCCTCCCTCCCTCCTCTCCCTCCCTCCTCCTCCCTCCCTCCCTCTCCCTCCCTCCCTCCCTCCTCCCGCTCTCCCTCCCTCCCTCCCTCTCCCTCTCCCTCTCACTCTCCCTCTCACTCTCCCTCTCACTCTCCCTCTCCCTCCATAAGAAATCTCAATCAGGGACAATAGAGCTCAAAATTTACAGTTTGTGAATGTGAGTGAGTTAAAACATTAAAAGTTGAATTACTCTTTTTTTAAAACTAATTCCCACCCATCTGTGCCTATTTCCATCTTTGCATGACATATTTTATGTTGGTACAGTTTACCAAAATAGACACAATAAAATTCCAGACCTAAAACGCATGTAAATAGCCAGTATCTTCTTGACGTTGTCGGTGGTCAGCTCATATGTAATATCTGGGTCATGCACGTTTTTCATACCAATAACAGAACACAACTTGTCAAGCTTCTCGATTCTGGAATATGGAAATGGATTAAATGATGAAAAGGAACCCAGGTATTTAATTTTAAAGTGAAGCAATAAAATCTTTGGGTCGCAGATGCATTATACTCTGAAGCGAATGATCCTCCTCAAGATGACACGTATCAGAGTTGAACTAAAAACACAGACAATTGGGACAATTGATTTCAGCATGTAAAGTTACTTTTAGAAAATATATTGAAATATGGATTTCATTGATTCATGTTCTGTAAATTATCCCAAATAAGCAGCCATTTTAGGCAACATTTTGACGTAGAAAGTGGTTTAGGTTCCCCTGCTTCGAAGCTTATGTTGAATGTCTTACTAGACTTTTTAAAGTTTGTAAAAGGATAATAGACACGTTTGCTTTATAGTTAGCCATGTGCTTTTTTATCTATTTACGAATATTTGCAATTTCTTCATATAATAAAATGGATTAATAGCATGTGATTATCAATAGTATAGCAGTTTCGACATTTTTGTAATTATATAACTGATTTACTAAGAATGTACTTCGCCAAGCCTCTGAAGTGTCTTTCAAAAGGACAACCCCATGACACCAATGGAGCTCTTGGGGCTCGAACCAATGACTCTAGGCTTACAAGTACGCATTATGTCTATGCAGGATCTGGAACTATCGGTTGTTTGAATTATGCAGACATATTTCTTTGATATATTTTCAATTGTATTCGATTCATTCCTAATTTCCAAAACGAGTAATGGGCTGAAAAGTTCAACAAAAGCAGTTGCTTAACTTTCAAGAGCATCCTGATAAACTATGACAAGAAAATTACTCAAAAAACAGAAATACGATGAACACACTTTAAATCGCTTCAAGGACAAGATTTTAAACCGGCTTCACATTCTTTAAGTGAGTTTGTATGCAATGAAGTTCATTATCATTTCGTGGAAATTCCATAAACCAACCTGTTAAGGTCATCAAAACGCTCTCTAATCGGTACTTTATTTTCTATCAGAGTATAGAAAAGAAGTTTATTCATCACTTTTCTCTCTAAAACAGCCCCCGTCTGTCCATCAACCAGATCTCCTGTAGCAGAGTTTATATAAAACCCCAAGAAAGTGAATGTCTTGTCTGGATTGAAGAACAAGTATGGGTGTGGGCTGAAAAATAAGTGTTTTACATTTTTTCGATTTGATAACCAATAAAAGCTCAAATGATTAAGTTGACTTCTATTATGCTATGGAATGGTGACACTTAATGATTAATATTCTTTTCTTACTGACTTTCTTAGTCAGCTTCTTAAAAGACGAGAAATATAAACGGACTAGATACCGATCTTGTCATGATGGTAAACATGATAGATGTTCGTAATCTGCAATGGAGAAGTACTGTATAAAACAAATAACATTTCGTTTTAAATAATTCTTAATTCGATGTTTTCTGCAAATACTTTTACCTGGACTCCCAGGTTCGTCTCATTTCAAAATGCCGCAAGACTGTCTCGTCACTTCTCTCACTTTCATCATATTCTTCATCCTCATTTTCGTCAGTATCTTCATTTTGTTTTAAAGTTGTTAAACCTGGTGTTTCTTCACTCATGTTAAGAGAACGTGTAGAAAAGTCCTAAAAGTAAACAGTGTTAATATAAGGCAATGCAATCTTAAAAAGATGTTGGAATATTGCAAACGATTCTTCTTGGTAGGATTTCTTACTTAGTCCATTCTTCATTAGTATTCAAAAATGTACTATTACTTTTGACATATCAAATGCTTTCCTGAGATTCACTAGAACTCTACCTTAACTTACCCAGGAGAAGCATAGTTAAACTAAAATATTAATGACACGACGATTAACCGTATAAAACACAGCAGTTCATCTATACCCTTTTCGATGCCATGACATCAAGGAGAGGACGACTGGTGTACTTATACTGCATATAAATTTCCCATTCTAAATATAATGTTCATAAGAATGAGAGAGTGTTTGGTCTTTCTTTTAACCGTGTTTGAATTGTTTAAGATCGGGTTGATGCTATTTGGCATGGATTATGACCCCTATTAGTATAATAGTCAAACAGTTAAGATCTTTATACTTATCAAATATTCCTTATTACTGTTTACCATTGACATCTGCAGAAGCGACTTGAGCACAAATTTTGAAAATCCTGGCAAATCCATGGCCGCAGCATCACCAAGAAAGTTGTTATCTTCATAATCTTTCAATTGCACGTTGAGGAACCAAATGAAGTTCCTCAATTCTGACCAAGACGGGTCTTTAACACCACAGTGTCTGAAAATTTAAATAAAGTAACTGTTTCAAAATACTTGTTCTTGTTTGTTGCTTATTAAAAACGATTTAACTAATTAGAGAAAGTGTTATTACATAAGACACAGTCGATATTTTATTACCACACTTTGAAAACTTACCATTCATACTTTATCAATGGCTTACTGGTTTAATTGGCGTGTTTTAACAAGATGATTTTACCGTAGTTCACTCGGACAATGTTGGTCAGTGTACCCATCCATGTTCATGAAATTTATTTGCCAGCACAGCTCAATATTCTTTCCAGATCGCATAAGGACTAAGTAACATATTTTATGTATGCATTTAAACCATGTATTGTTGTTTCACAAGAATAGGAAAGGAGTGTTGAATACCTCACTAATGTTTGTAAACACAACTGTTGGTTGCCTTTTACAATTTCTGGCTCAACTTTGCCATCCTCGCTGCCTTCATCAAACTTTAAAAGATACTGGAATGGTCTCTGAACATGATCACTTTGGAATATTTGTCTGTCAAACAACTGGTCGCTTGGGCAATGGTCTTCAAGAAAAAGATACATTTTTGAGGATTTCTCTTAATAAAAATACACCGTGTCAAAAGTTACTAATTTTTTACGACTGTCCTTGAATTTACGAGCACTAGGCTATGTGTCTGAAGTATCTTCCAAAAAAAAACAGCGAAAAGTAATACATAAAAGGAAATCGGGAATGTCTTTTGATTTCTGATCAGTATCGCATCAGCTTATTGCACCGAGTCGATAAATCTAAGTTTATTTGCATTATGTGTTTGAGTTTTAAGTTAAGTTGTATTAATCTATTAGAATATCAAGACTAATTTAGTACATGAATGGAAGTTGATTCAATGAACAGAATATAAAAAATAACTACAAGAAGTCAAAAGTTGATCACTTGACGATCTTCATGCAGAGAATGTTACAATCGTGAGAAATAAATTCAATATTCATAAAATAAAATCAAACCTGCACCCACTCAAATGATTGTTCAATGCTCTTACAAGTGATAAGAAACACATCACGCTGATCGACTATAAGTAGGTTATCAGGCAATTGTTTGATAAGCCGCAAGATGTAGGGAGCCCTATGATGTGAAAGACATCGTGATTTCATATTCCAATGCACAACCATTAACCAAAACACATCTCGACAAATAGTTAGCCTTTTATAACTAGTTCAAAAGGTTTTGTACGTACATAAGCACTAAATGGTATTCGTTGGAAAATCTTGACTTACCTAGATGTAACTACTCGATTTAAACAAAAAGGTAGCCTTGTATAACAATTACCTCTTGGAGGATTTCCTTCATACACAGCCAATGATTCCAGTGGTCCCCTGCATGTTACCGATGGTAAGATATGTAACATGCGATGGAAATAATGTTGACTTTCCCTCTGAAATACAAAATAGTAAAGTTCGAGTTTGGAAATCACATTATTTCGCTGCGAGTCCATGTAACTAGTAGCCATTTTTAGAAGTCAAAATGGACAACTATAACGATACGCGTTTGCTTCTAATTCTTCGATACTGTTCTTAGGAACTTTAAACTGTTATATTACAGCAGTAGTGTGAAATATATATGCAAGACTTTTACTCTCTAGTTGATGCTTAATGTTGCCTAATTTTGCCATATACGATCCCAGATAAAAACAGAGACACAACAAAACAAACTCAGACACTATCCGTAATTCAAGTCTAACGACTCAATAAACCTTTGAATGCAACATTTTGTCGTCTTTGGAGACTTATTTAGAATCCACGACATAATTAAGTACACTAAAATATATTGATAATAAGAAACAAAAGAAATGTTTTCAACATAAACTAACCGTGTCCCGTGTTGCTTGGACTAAAAGGGGAACAGTTTCTACTAAGTAAAGATCATTCGGGGATCTCCTCCATACATAGCCCCTGTTGTCAGTCAAACATCCAAGAATTATCAAGTTGAACAGCAAATTGTCGACACCGTGCTCTACCTGATGAATATGGATATACACATAAATATGTATACTTTAACATCAATTTTTGTTTTACTGATTAATACGTACAAGTATATTTTAGTACTGACAAAGTCATCTCAACCGTTGGCATCTGATCCCAGTTTGCTTCATATAACAGAACTCGTTTTAGATAGATTGCTTATTGTCATTTGTTTGAGATAATAAATGGCTAGACCTCACCTTATGTATGTATGTATTGTGTTGTATACTGTTTCGATCTCTATATGGATAAAACTGAGCTTCATAACGTCTGACTTGCAGAGTTGATATTTAGTTACTCGTTCGTTTTGGGATAAAGTAAATGTATTGTTAAATAAAAAGTGGTATTCCCAAAAGTAAACAATCCTTCTTCTCCAATGTGTATTTTCCCCCGAATCTTACTTTAGCAGTGGAGTTGATCTAAAAACAGTAACAATTTAGTCAGCCAATGAAATTCGTCGATTGTTTACATATTGAAACAATGACACGGTTGTTAAATTTTAAAGACAATTCATTTCCTTCTTCTTCCAAACCGCCAACCGGCGCCTCGAAAGGGCACTGGCAAACCTAACAGCTAAGTGAGAAATGCTCAGTGTAAACAAAGAAAGTTTCGAAAACAGTTAAATCGACGATCAAAGGAAGTAAAATGCCTTCCTTTGTCGAATCCTATGAATTATATCAATCAATCACATCGTTGTAAGCGAACGAAATTAATTTAAGTTTAATGTTTTGCTCATAGATGTGATGGAAAGAAACACCATGTGTGATCTTCTTAAAAGGGCCTTGTCAAGCCAATGGTTAACCTTTTGACATTGTTTTAGCCTTCTTGGATTTTTTTCTGAAAGAGAAATAACCTTTTCAGCAATACGGAAAGATAAACAATCAAACAAGATGACGGTATTTTTTAGACACCTACAATATTTAGACATGGTGATATCTGAATGGTTTCCAATATGTTGTTTTGACAAATTGCCTATGTTAAAAACAACTTTTTTATGTAAATTATGTTGAAATATTCAGTGATATGTTCATTCAACAGTGCTATCCCACCTTCGATTGAAATGTATATCTACCTCTTGTGCTACATCTAGATGAAAGATTCTGCAAATAAGTTTCCCAGGTTCGGTGGTATGATTCAGAAGTTTCTCCATGACCCATTGTGTGTCTACCTTCTTTGTATAGATCGGTACAGACACGCTCATATCATTGCCATCAACTTGCGTAGCGACTTTACTAGTAGTCTGGTTTGAAGGCAGGTTCAGGAGGTCTTCCTCTCGTCTAGCCTTATAAAGCGTCTTTCCAACACCGGATCTCGTAGATTTGATCACTCTTACGCTTGATCTGGTTGGAAAGAAGACGAAATAAGGAGAATAGTCGATATTGCTATGGTTGTTTGCATAGATTTCCTTTGATTAATTGACGATTGATTGATTAATTAATTAATTGATTGCTTTCTTGATTTATTGATTGAATAATTGGTTGTTTTATATTCTCCGTATCGCATGCTTTTAGTTATACATTTACCCCAAAGATAGTTTCAATCTCCTTGTTCTGGATAATCTTGCAGGGATAGCAAAAGAAATTGTCCATATGTCCCAGCCTTGACGGATACGCGAATGTTAAATGAAAACTATCATATAACCATCATACAGACACATGTAGTAAACGATTCGGTTATTTACGTACAAGTAAATCTATATCACCACTGCCTTCTTGTCATTTTCAGGTAGGTTTGATAAGTAAATAAAGACCACTTGCTCATAATACATTTCAAACATTTTGACAGTAATGATAAATGTTGTAGTTGTGTAAGAAATGTCTGCTGTGTTTGCAGGAAAAGCTGCTTAATGAAATAATAAAAAAACCAAATACAGTATGTGTGGATCTTTTGAACCTTTTAAGTTATAAGTCTATAGAAACAACAATAGCATTACATGCTGTATTAATACATACATGTATGGAGTTAAACGATTATAATTATTTCACATTAAGCGAAACATTATTTTTAAACTAAAGAAAATGGCAGTTCTACGTTAAAGATGAGTAGAACAGTAATTCAATTCATATGAATTATCACCGTTTCCTACATTTTGAATGTTAGAACAATGACTGATGCAAATCGTGACAGAGCGAGACAAGTAAATGCGTCTATCAAAAAGATTGCACTCTGTATTCTACAAGGTTTGAACATAAATGTAGTGATGGCATCCTTCAGATTCAATTACATATATGTACCCTTATAGAACGTATCGGGTAAAGAAAAACAAGTTAGATTATCAAATATACTTTTCAATTGTCGAACAATAAGTTTCTGCAAATCATACATACGCATCAAAATCGACAACAGCAGCAGAGTGAACTTCTTTGCTAGATTGTTTCACCAGGTTGTGCTGAACAAAGCATTGAAGTACGTCCATGCTCACTCGAGGGGCAAACCGTCTGTACTTGTCTAAGGAGGCAATTATCTGTGATCGATATTCATTCTGTGACCCACAGACAATGAACAAACGGAAGGCATGTGGTGACACTAATGAGATAAGAAGACAATCAGTATTTAAAGTAACCCAAATTTGGTAGACTAAGTAATTAGTTGACAATGTTCAACTCTAATGTTTGTAAGAAGAGATAAATACTATTTGGAGTGATAACAAATCGCTTCCAAGTCTTTTGATTTGTCAGAGGATCAAAAATCATTCAATAAAGCAAACCAACCAATACCGTTTCTTTTTGGTACTGTTTGTCGACTGGTCTTACGTAAATGAAGAATGTTTGAGGTAAGTTAAAGGTTATATATGAGCATTCGATTCCAAGGCAGTCAATATTTAAAATGATATATGCTAAAACAGAGCTAATATGACATTTATCTATCGGGCTTTTCATGAACGTGTGCTAGTTAATTCCATAATTATCTCATACTGCCTTAAGCATTCTATGTAGACGTCAAAAATAGAGATAAGTGATACGATCATACGTTGTTTAGTTTAACTAACTCCATTCAGTTATACAGACTTGTTAATGTCAAAGAGATGAGAGGCCTATAAATACCTTGCTTATTGTTCGCATCTATGTAGTCATGCAGTAATCTCTCGGCAACGTTGCCCACCTCGAAATCCAACAAATCTGCATTCACCAAACAGTGGATTTTACCATTTGATCCAAATATTGCTCTCATCCAAAATATATCGACCTACAATGAAACATTGCTTATCATTTGACTTTTCTATTGTGTGTCTATATTAGTATAAAAAGGAAGTTGTATTCAAAAGATCATGCAATATTTGTAACAACTTTATCTGAAGCAACGGTTAAGATATATTATTGAAGTATGTAATAGCTGTGCTATTGTTTCTTTTCAATTGACTGATATAACCCTAACGTTAATATTTTAACAATCAGGTAAAACAAATCATAATTTATCTAAACACAAAAACAAGCACTTTTTCATTTTGATTACATTTGAAACTATAATGAAAACGTACATTTAGATCATTAAGAGGATACAGAAAGCACCCGTTATGTGCAAAAATGCCGAAACCTACTCCAAATCAAAATGAAAGGACAAATAATTGTTGTGTCCAAATCTTCGAATAAATGCTGACAATGCTGTTTCTACTAACATGTTGACAAATACCTGTGTCTATTATTAGTGGAGGTGATTTCACAGTATGTGGTATTGATAGCAGGTTCCAATGTCATTTACATAAAGAAGTTTTGTTTTAACATTTCATTTTTTTAACCATATTAAATTTTGAGGTAATTTTCGACTGTTGAACTTACTTGATCCAGTGTAGTGTCTGGTGTACATAGCAATACTTCATCTGACAACGGTAATTGACTAGTTCGATCGTTTGCATATAAGGTCAATGTTGTTGTGAGAATGTCACCTGTTTAAAAAGCAAATTGATATGGTGAATTGGTGTTTTTGTTCTGAATGCGTTTTATTTGAGTGTTAATGAAAATCGTCTCTTGTATGTCTTAGGTTGCATCTATAAAACTTCCCCTGTGATAAAAGAGGCAAATTATCCTTGACCATCGTTGATCAGAAAAAAACTTTATAATCTTAATAATGAGTAGAAGAACTTACAAAGCATTATCATGAAACATACAAAAGTGTCTACTTACAAGATGGACAAACTATCAAGTTAGGAAGTCCTTCTTCATATCCTGCTGGAAAAACTCTGTGGATGGATCTGTCATCTATAAACAGAGAACAGGTTGCATATTTCAAGGACCTAGGACTACCCCTTGCCATATAAAATGTTCAGGTCTTTAGAGAGTTGACTTGTATGTCACCTCAAACCTATAAGACGTGGAAGAAGAGAGAAGACGGGAGATACGATGAAAGACTGTGAAGGATAGGGGGATATAAAGCTAGAAGACACTGATGCAGATAAATAAAGGACGATAGTGAGAGATTCAATTAGAGACCCATTCTTACAACCAGACATTTGTACAGCCATGTTACATAAAGAAGACAGGAAGGCAAGTGTTAAGTATAACGGTATCGAAGGGAACTAATAATATGGTTGCAATTAGGTGTTTCTTTACCTTGTTCAGCTAAACGTCCTAGTATCATGCCAAGGTGTTCTAGGCTCAGGTAATCACACACATTGGATGTAATTGATCCCAAGAACCCTTCCCAAACTTTATCTAGTTTCGACAGCAAGTCCTTTAAACTGCTGTTCCTGTATTTAGAAAGTAGACCATTATAAAAAAAACTTTAAAATAGGTGTAAATAGAGAATATTATGCTAGTGTCTTATGTTATCAATGTTATCGGTCAGGGTAAGGAGAATTGATAATGGGCGAGGTTTACCGAGCCCTTTATAAATTCTCCTTACCCTGACCGATAACATTGATAACAAAAGACACTAGCATAATATTCTATTTATCTAGTAACGATAATTGGAAGAAAAAGATACAGACAATTCTTTTTATAAAGCGCGATGAAACAGGCTTTATTCTATTTAAATCAACCGAAGTAGCAATTTTTGACCCAAGTACGCGATGACGTAAACTACGCGAAGTGACGTAATGACAAAGTAATTCGTCCATTGTTTTGATCGATTTTAAACCCAATTTAACTGAAATTTGATAACTGGATGGACATATCTTTATTTGACAGTTATTTCAATTCATTATTGAAAGGATCGCCCAACAAAATGTTCTCAATTCGGCCTCGCTTCGATAAGTTTTCTCATGCATAGAATTCATTACACATTATGACATAGTGTACAAGGACAGTAAACACAGTCATCATTTCGAGAAAAAAAACGATGACAACGGTCTATCGATGAATTACTCTGCGGATTTTGGACCATAGCATTGATAAAAGATAATGGATCCGACATTCAAAACAGTTCCATAGAAAAAAAGCAATTTAACTCAATGTATTGTTATTTGTTGTGTCATGACCATTCATGATTGGAACGATGGGATGAAAACATCGGTGGAAAAGAAACCTCGAGTTCATTGTCGTGGATGGAGAGCTAACGCATTCTGGACCACACTCACTAAAACCGAGAGTTGCAGGTGGGTTTCACTTATGGGTTTTGTTTCCTTAGATTGTCAAGCACATCTTATTATTGTCATTCAAAATAGATGAATAGATCTAGTTGTACACCGACTGAACATTTTTGTCCTGTAATTTGCATGATTAGACTGGTGACAAATACTTTTGGGCCCCTCACATTTTTAACCATATCATTCCTGGCAGAGTAGTAGGTCATTCTTTTTCTATTGATTCTTGCCTTGTCAAACATTGCTTTCATGGGATTGTCCTTTTTTCATACCAATTATCTGCCTTAGAAACACACCTGACCAAAATTCAGATAAAGATTGAATTGTGCAAGATGAAAGGGGAATTTTCATGGGAGAAACCTGAGGGCCTTTGTATTGCATAAAGTGTATGTCTATTGCATATCTTGTTGTTTTTGTTGAATTGGCCTTGGCTTGATTTTTCTGATGTAAATTATGTAAAATGAAGTACATGTATATTCAGAATTCATTTTCTAAATTGCTTTTAATTTCTACTTTCAGGACTGTGTGGAATTCCAGATTTCTACAACAAAATTTATTTAACTTTATGTGCCAAGTCTGAGAGAAAGAACTGTGATGCTATGCTTGCATTGGATATTCCAGACATCAGATTCTTGTGTTAAGACTTTAAAAGGATTATGGATAACTTAAAGTGTTTTCTATACTGTGTTTTAGAAAATGGACATATTTCAAAATATTTCACTGAAAATGTTACATTTAAGTAAGGTGACAGAGCCAGATGTTCTGATCTGTTTCAACAAGTGGGTGAGATAAACTATAATTCAAACTTGACAACTGAACAAAAAGTGAAGTTTCAAGACTTTCCCCTCATCCTTGAATTGTTAAGCCAGTGAGTACTTTTGGAGAGTCAAATCCCAGTAGGCCTTTCTCATATATAGGACATTGAATGCAGCCTCAAATAAATAGTTACCATTTCCACTTATCTAAAGAATGGATTTTGTTTTCTGATTGGACTTGAGCAACAAGAGAATTTAGAGAATTTATCTTTCTTTGGAGCTATTCCTCTTATTACTGTTATCAACCTGTTATAAACAGATAACCAAACAATGACAATGTTAAAAGAGTTGTGTGTAGACAACTCTAGAAAAAAAAAGGTTGAGAAAGGATATATATGAGCCAATTTTTTCATTTTTCCTTAATGATTTGCAACCTTCCAATAAATCAACACACTGGTTTCTGAATATTTCTGCTAAAGATGTATCAAAACAGCATACATCATTATTTTATACTATTTGATATCAACAGAAAACTCTTGAAAACGTTTTTGGAAAGGAAATTTCTTAAACTAGGCAATTTCTCTTTACAAAAAATGATTTCTATTCATAAAGTCTACTCTGTTGCTTTGAAAATGTAATGGTTTCATTTCCAAGCATTCATAAACTTATAGTAGTTTGCCTCTGTAATTTTCCTTTAGGATTTGAAAGAAAAAGAGTGAATAAGGAAAATTTGTTTGACATAAGTGATAACCCTTTCTTTCACAGTGTTTCAAATTCTTGCCATTTAGAAGAAAATAGCAAGTTGGTGTTATTGACCGATGTATGATTATTATATGAAAAATAATGTTTTGTCTCAAGATATCAGGTAGAGAATAGAGATGATCATGGCAAAAGGATTTATTGCTCATATTGAACAGTTGAATAGTTCTTTTGTCACAGTGATATCAAAATCATTTGCTTTAGGCATGGCAAAGCAAGGTATTGGTAAGTCATGGTGTAAGTTATTTTAAATCAAATCACAATCATTACTGAAAATACAGAGTAATTGCTCAATAATCAAGGTCATTTATTTATCTTTTTTCTATTTTTTCATAGTTATTGAGGATATGCCTTCTTTCTCATGCGGGAACTTTTCAAAGTTATGTTTTTAAGTTTATTGTATGCATTTTATCTTTTTTTCACAAACAGTTATATTTTGTTTTTTGATTTTGAAATTAAAATATCAAAATTATCGGGAATCTTGAGTTCTTGTTGACGTTTGACTCCTTTGTTTATTTATATGCGGTGGTCGTTTCAGTAGGTCAAAAGTAGTTCCGGCAATGTTGATCATGTGATACGTCACGTGACGCATTGACCTGATATCACTTATTTATATCAGGCAGGCGATATCAGTCAGTGGATGAGCTAGTTGCTAGATAAATTGTTTTTCTGTATGCAATTTCTATGCTAAATTTAATAAGACTCATCAGCATAGATACAATGGTGTCATCTTTATCAGCAAGGTTATCACAAATCCGTTGTAGAAGTAGGGCTTTTGAAATATTGTTTGTTAAAACAAGGGCATGGGTTTAGAATTTCGATCATTAAAGGTCATATTTGAAATGGTATTTTTGGTAAAATATGTTACACGCTTCAACAAAGCTGCATACTGTGACTTATCCTTCTTTAATAATAGATTAAAAGTTTTAACAAGATTTTCACTGGATATTTAATAGGTATGAAGGCAGAAATTGACAAAAAGTTGGATACTTGTACATGACCAAGCTAATCACCGGAAAATGTTGACAGAAGCCAGGTATTTTGCATGGATGCTTACAAACTAGTTGATGCACCAAAGATGTTATACCTTAAAAGAATAGAATTAACCACTAATAATATAAAGATTAACTGCATACTCATCATGGGATTGAAGCTGTTCAACGATCCCGCCTATCTGGTACTGTAAAGAAACATTTGATTGATCCAATCTTCCAGATGAAGTGTGCCCGCTTTGATGAGACATTGATAACTCCTGTTCACTTCCGTTTGTATTACCACCATTTTCATCATGTTCGTCTTCTCCATCATGATCCATGCACCAGGCTATACCTACATTAACCAATCATACGATTATTGTAAGAGTATTTTAAAACAGTTCTTAAATAGTTTTTAACATAATCGATTAATTTGAAGACAGAAGTATCATCTTTAAAGACAGTGCTTAACATGTTACATTGAGTTAGAAGATTATTGCTACAAACATATATCAAAATATGACGCAACATTTCAGTGGCTATTGGAAGGCGCTTGTTCAAACATGCAAAATGTTGCAAGTCAGGATAAAAAATCGTTGGAACAGATCAGTGTTTGTATTGGTGAATAATATATAATGAAAATTAGCTTCGACGCAGAATTGACTCAGAATGTGTCAATATACCTATCTATCTATGTATGCACAGACGGTATTCGCTTGATTTCAAAACCGTTGCAACAGTTTTAGATCTGAACTTATATTTTTTGTTTTATACAGTCTCTAGATACTTAGATATAAAATAATTTTACTTCCAATGGCTATTTGCTTGTACGTCACATACAAGCACACTGCTTCTTTGCAGTGTGAAAGTTCACGGACGTCATACAATAAAGTATTTATATGTAAAATGTGGAATTTGAGTATGGTATTCAGCCATAGTTCAAACAAACATTCATAACTACAAAATCCCCGAAATCGCTTTAGAAATGTAGATAATGACAGAAACCCCCATGGAATCACTAACTTGATGATACATCCACTATATGGTAATTGGTTACGTCATATCGGTTGTCACGTGACGGTGCACATCAAATTTAGAAAATTTTTAAAACATGGCGGACAATACGTCTTAGTCCAAAATTACAGGCAGAACGAAAAGGACAAGATGCATGGCGGACTTATTCACAATCTAGACAAATTGTCAGTTTGTCGGACAGTACACGAGGAATGAAATCGTCGGAAGAGTAGAATGGCCGTGTTTACACGCGATGAATTTGCAAAGCCGGATCTTGAACGGCAAGTGTCACTTTCGTTGTCGATAATGTATCCTATTTCTGTAAGAAACGAGATGTTCTTTCTGTGTATGTTCTACATTGCCAACCGTATGTCATTCGGGCTAGTTTGATGTAAAAACTTCCGAGTATGTATGTTTGTTTTCAGTGTGTATTCTGGGTATTACGTGACCGGTTATCAATAGCTTGACATATATGCGCGCTATATTATGTTATCTTGCCATCGGATTCTTATAAAATGAAAAATGCCCAAACTCATCTTATATTTTATTGGTTTCTCCTCTGAAATATCAAATAAATGTGAATTCTTTATTTACGTAAGTTCCAAAAAAAGAATCCTTTGGAGTCCGGGGACTTTAAAAAAATTAAAATTGTTTATTTAATTTTCTTCAAATCTCTAGAAAAGTACCTTTGAATGAAACGTTGTCAAAGATATGTGTATGTTTCAATAGCTATGCTAGGTTGTGTGTATATTCATAACAAAGATAGGCCTACCCTCCTCAATATCATCGGCGTCTACATGGTTTAGAGCTTTCCTAGCCAGCTCTCTATCATATCCGGATTCTTCCATCACATCTATGAACGTGTTCTGTTTAACACGTTCGCTTAGATTAATTTCATCTTCTTCATCACTGTCTTTTTCTTGTTCCCCTGAATGTTCTCCCTCATCATCAACTATTTTATCTCCACTTTGAAGTAGTTTTTTTGTATCGTCGATTGCAGCTTTCAGGTCATCTGTAAAGATAGAATTGTACCAATAAACATTTTATGATACATCAACGACGCTTATTAGACTCTTATCAATCTTATATTCTGGTTGTAAATAATTAAATACTTTAGAATAGCCTGTTTAATGATATATTGTAAGTCTAGCTTTATAATCCCACTGAATTTCAAAATACCTCAAGTAAGACTATAATTCCAAGAGCATTTGTGACGGACAGAAGATACTTTTCCAATGGATGCTAAGGGCTTTTACAGGATATCAGGCACATAAATAAGGGTGGGTCTATTGCACTCTTTCTTGCAAGACTATCAATCCACCTACAACGTTGGTTATGGCTGTGTAAAACATGAATGTATTTGTAGATAATTCGTTTTGATTTCAACAAAACTAGTTATAGCACACGGTTTATGAAAGTTTCCGTGGTTAAATAGATTATATTCTTTAGGTCAAGTTCTATTCCCTAAACATGATTCTACAATATCTTTCATGCGAATAAAGCATAATGGACAAAGGTGCAACACATTTTGAATTACCGATTGTGCAGTCCTTCTTTACTGAAGACAATAATGGATACATATATTTTATTGTACTTGAATCCCCGCTGACTTTTACCAAGTCCTCTTGCAGCAATACCAGTTGGTCGATCGTGAAAAAGTTAAGCTGCTTTAACGTGGTTCTGTTCTGCTTTATGTAAAGCAGCCATTTTTTCAAACACGTGTCCATGAAATCGGCCAATCCCGGAATGACATTGGCAAGCTCATCATCTTCTAATTGGATTTGTCTATCATCAATATTTCTATAGCCCTGGTGTAAAATTGAAATGTAAAAAGGTAGATGAAAAGTGGTAGCATTTAATTCATTAAAATTTGAAAGAAAGAGCTAAGAGTCGTTGTATATTTCATTCGGTATTTGTGATATGTGTTTTACCTTGAAACTGGGAATTATAAATCAAAGATCAGCATGGAAACATGAAACCCATCCCCATCTCCTTCAGAAGGACTCTTTGAGCTTAACGAAGGCGTTATGCCATGATTATTTAGTAAACGTGTACTTAAAACAGAAATCCAGAGATATCTTTTGAATGATGCATGTTAAATTGAATTACCTTGAAAATCCCCTGCCCAAACTCAAAGATCACGCATACTCTCTTTCTCATATCGCAAAGAAACTCTGCGTTCCATTGTCTAAAGAGAACACATCCTGCACAAGATAACTTGATGTAGATTTTCGCCAAGCGAATGATACTGTCGAATATCTGTAAAACAAATTGTAATGGTAACAACAAGGTGCCTGACAAATTCGAATCATTTGGTAATCGAGATTTATTCATCATCAGTAACAAAATGAAAAGAATGCCACAGTAATGTTCAGAACAAACATACCTTCTTTATCATCGAAATAAACTGACATTTAAGCTATATAACATCGATTCATGTTGACCTTTACTAGTTTATTCCTTGGATAAGCGTATTGGCAGATAAAAACATAATTTTACCGATTCTGTTGAACGTGAGTTTAACATATAACTTGACTTTATTGACTATATTAACTTAAATTGATTGATTAATGTAACCGGGAGTCTCGTCCCACTTAGCATGGAATATTTTGCTAACACACAATGTAAATATTTGCTACATCTTCTTTGTAGATGGCTGAAACAATAACTTTGAATCTTGTATGCCGTACATAAAGTGCATTAAGGATGTTTGGGTTGACATCCCAGAACTGACAGTACCATTGTAAATCTGTTGACTCCTTCATTTGTTCGTTCATCCTTTCCAGCAACTAACATCAATCGACTCTGTAAATCTTGGAGCTGCCTAAAGTTGTAATCAGTGGTTGTTAATCCATTTTCTGACTCTTCTTCTACAATTAGACTTATGACGTCGTCCAGATTCTACGCAAAACAAAGAAATAGCTTTCATTTAGAATGATATATAATGCAAGAAAATGCATTTCAATAAAAATGTTCAAAAACAAAAGTATAAACGGTCGATACATATCATGAATTTGATTCCGTAATCAATGTACTGTTAAATAATTTCCTCTTGATATCCTTGTAGAAAACAAGATTTGGTCAGATACATGTAAATACTTCTTCAAGGTTTTTTTTTTGTAACTGCGTATTCAAGGGGACCTTTCTCCCTGTTATTTATATTAAAACATCACATTTTTTCTCTTTTGGCAAAGTAAAGGATTGGTAAATATTTCATAAAATCAACAAGAAGAAAGAATCAAAAGGCATTAGGCATTATTGTACAACTAACAGGCTATCAGGAAGATATTTATGTTAGTACAAAAAGTCATGCTAGCAACCCACTCCAATGTAGTGAAATATATGAACAATCAAAATCAATAAACTAAAGTATCATCGGATAACCATCTTTGATACAAAATCTTTGAGGTAATGCTTTATATTTTTATGAGTATTAAAAATCAATCTATGACTGCAAACCCATATTTTTGTACAAATTCATTCCACTGATACAAGGCTGACAGACATTATATTTAAAATGTATCATCATATGCATAGATAATATTTAAACAGTTATCAATATCGATTCTCCAAAAAGCTCCACTTACCTTCGCCTTACAACCTTTATTGACCTTTCCACCAATGATATACCGTCCACTTGAATTGATCATTTCGCACTGTGTTAATGAAGATTTTTCAACACAGCCGTGTGATTTCTCAACATCCTTGAACCATTGTAGAATCTTGTTGGTGTTTATCTATAACAAGATGGTAATAGAAGCTTTATAAGAATAAATCTAGTACTGCTTGATGATGGGATCTACTGTGGTATCTAACATTGTTTCTGAAGATTTTTAGTTCAACAATTGTATCACGTCCACATTTCATCAATTCAGAATTACTGGGTATTCTTGGTAATCTGCTAGTCCTTGGTTAGGAAATATCGTTATTGTCAAGAACGAATAACAAAGAAATAATTAGCCTTCATCATGAATTGAACACAGTATGACTGCAATTATCCGACACCTACCACTGTAAACAAAGTACAATCGTTTCGAATTTAATCAAATTATGGTAAACAAAGTCCTGGGTAAGAGCGCGACTGACTACCTGACTACATGAGTTATAATTAGATATAAATGCGGACGCAACGTTTCAGATGGATATAGGGGTGATTGACCACACATGTTGAACAGTTTCAATGAATATCTATGTATAAGTACTTCTAAAATCTGGAGTAATGATGTGGTTACCTTACAAAGTATTGCACACGTGGCAGTCTTGTATTTGTATTCATTGATGAGTCAACAAAATAAAAAATCATTGCGTTTTTTCATTTCACAAAATTAAGAAACTATTGGATTTTGAGAGAAAAGATTGCTCATTATTGATCATTTTTTGAGATTGAGCCTTACCATCAATAAAAGTATTCAGTACAAAATGACATTTTTGAAGTTCCCCAATTGATATTTTGGGGAAAATATGGTGATATGGTGTTTCATATTTGAATATATCGTTATCGTAATGAAAGTTAATGAAAATTGTGTTGAAGACTCCGAATATTTAGTGCATTTATCCAAATGTTGAAAATGCTATTATATCATAGATGTTATATTGGTACACGAAATGAAAGCACATATTACCAATTGTTCTGGCAATCGGGGGTTTTGTTCCAACACTGTCCAAATTTGTTCACACAACCTCAGCACTTGATGAAAACCCATGTCTGTCTTCAGGTCAAATATAAGCGGCGCAAACCCACTGACACATGCGTCAAAACACATCACTCTTTCCCTTTTTAAGTGATCATCACCAGCCGTCATTGAGGCAAGATCTGTGAATACCTTCAACTCACGAAGACCAGCTAATTTAAAAAAGAATTCCAATGTAAGTTTGATTGAAGTCGTTCGTGAAATGGACTTAATTCAATTTCTGTTCAGTGTTCTGTCAATATCTGTCCAATAATCAAAATGAAATATTAAAGTTGTATTTTTGAATGCCTCATGAACCTTTGATTCCACGGTTTGTGCACAGGCCATGGTCAGCAGTTCTAAAGTAACCCTGAATTCCAAGCCAAATATTGCGGATCCAGAAATGGTACACGAAATGAAAATAAATGAAGTTACAAACTATCTTTACAATAACCTAGCTGAATTGCGGATTATGTTGGGTTTTAAGCACACTCACTCAGTTCGTATGAAGAGTGTAAACGCCTATGGTATTTCTTGACCGTTTAAGACCAACCATTGCAAAAGAACTGAACTATCTACCTTTGAGTCGGTGAATAAACCAAAATAAACCAAAACTACATGTTGAGGTCTCCGGCATACCAGAAAATTGCGATACTAGAATCGTTTCCTGCCTACCATTACGATAGTCTATTGTATTGCGCATCAGCAACAGTTGCACTGCTGTATGAAATAACCGCCTATTAAACGGTTTCAATTAATTGAACGGTTTAGAAAAGATAAAACACATATTTAAATCAAGTCAAACAAAACACCTAGCGATCGTTTTAACATTTACACTCTTACATGTTTTCATGGAATCCCTTAGCCAGTTCACCAGACAAGAACTTTGTGTGAGGGCTTCAAAACATGTTATTCTTTCGTTCGTCAGGTTAGCCAGAACGTGTCCTTCCTCTTTCATAATGGTCGGGAAATCTTTCATTTGACACTCGCTGTCTTTACGCTGTATTATGATGATATAAACAGTCAAATGAAAATACTTTAGCAAAATGATGCATGATGGTATTGTATGAATAGAAATGTGCTAACATTCTATACAAATGTGTTAATTAATTCAATCTAATGAAGAAACGAATGATATAGTCGCAAAGACCTAGATGAACTAATTTCAATATCACTTCGCTAAGATATCTGCAAATTCTGTGAGCATTTCCTTTACTTTTTTAACGTATAAGACGGGTTACTGAAACTTAATCAGCGCTCAGCACAGTTTGGAATTACACTTATCAATGTATGTTGTTCCAATTACGCAATCAAACAAATCAAAGATGAAAACAGATCACATAAAGTAGGTAGTAACACTCACCGTTTCAACTACTCTTTTGATTTCATTGAAATCCCCATCTAAATTGAAGGTTTCTGCAAATTGTATGACAGCTTCAGCTGCTCTTACATATGTTTGCATTCCTTTGAATATATCCAGCTGATCAATTCTTTCCTGGGCAACATCATCAGGGATTTCCATTAGTGAGAGTTCTGAATAGACAGCATTCCTGTCAGAAATGTCACGAAAAACATGGTCCATTTCTTGGAAAGAGAAGCTGCCTTCTTTGATTCTTTCCGATGTTGCCTTCCACCTGTTAAAATGAAACATCCGCCAATTTGATTAAACCACGTATGTTTTACCTTTAGTCTTTGCTCCAATGATACTTTGTTCTTATTCTAAACAGTAATATTGTATACGGTTCGACTTAAGCCTAATCATTCAAATGTAATGTTTAAAATGTAAAAAGCTCCAACTGAATACTGAGCTCATTTGTTGCTATTGTGCTTCACATGTAATTATAGATTTGCAAATTAAGGCACTGTGAGCTGACTTTTTCATTACAAAGATTGCGATCTCTTGAAACATTTCTCATTCTAAAAGCAAACTTATTTGTAAAATGTAGAACTAAATGTAATGTACAACACCCATATTACCTCCCCTTTAGACATTCTATGTCCTCCTGCACCCAATTGTATAAACGTCAGTTAAACTTGACCAAATGGTAAAATCCTGGTTAACTGTGAATTTCTGGTTAAAAGTTTAGTTACTTATTGTATAAACGTTGGTCAAAGTTAGCCAACGTCGAATTTCTGGTTAAATTTAACCCTGGTTAAACTTAACCAATTAAAAAAACACATAGATAATAGCCTTCATGAACCAATCTTACAAGGATACACATAGTTTTAACTCCGGGACTGGCAAAAAAAAGAGAGGCTGCAGTTATTTAAGTCATCTAAGATCTAATTTGACTTGTGTTAACATATCATAATATGCAATTTTCCCATGACCATAACTTAACGCAATCATGTGTGCGTAACACACAAGATCTAGCTTTTATAATATCTATTTTGATTTGGGATAAACAGTAAGATGTACTAAACATGCTATTATAGCATTCCTTCAAGAGTGTTACAAATAAATCAATATTCCCCGTGTGGTACCTCAAATTCACATGTACATTTCAAGTGTGATGCGATTGGACATTGCCTAGGTACGATGTAAATAATTGTATTTTTATCGATAGTTCCAAATAAACTATGATGAAAAAGCAGGCATAGATCGCCTTTAATCTGTTTTGCTTAAAAGTGATTCCCTTGAATATATTTTACTAATTGTTGCTTTGTTTTGTGTCTAACATTGTACAATGATTTGCCCAGTGCTTAATGTTAAAACTATCTTTAAGACAGCGAAACCCTTGGATTAAGATACAAAGGCGATACGGGAAGAGTTAAATGAAGAAAATCGTAAGAAAATGAAGGCAACATTGTCTTGGTTTCAAATGACAAGGGAATTCAAGAGTTTCTCCGTGCATCTTTACATATATTTTAGATTTGTATGAGTTAATTCTAAAACTATTCATGCCATAATCCCATAATGACTTCTTTCATACTGCGTCAACGGATAGTTTTGTCTCCATTCCTGCGTGTCAGCTTAGGCCGACGATTGGGATCTCATTTTCTTGAGATATACGCTTCCAACAAGCTAAATTTCTTACAGAGTGCAACTTATCTTTGTTTCAAAGCTAACCATGCGTTTTTTCGGGAGGTAACTTCTTATTCAATGAAATAAACTACTTATAAGAAGTGAAAGATTTTCAACTGGAACTGAGATATTTTGTTGCATTATGGGATATTTTGGTCAAAATAAATTGTGATTAACTTTAACCAGTTTGGTTAGCTAGCCAATTGGTTAACTGCCGTTAAACAAACGGGTTAACCAGATTGGTTAGCTAACCAAAATGGTTAAGATTTATCCCAGGGTTAGCAGTAAACCGTAGGTTAAGTTAACCAACGTTTATACAATTGGGTACAGATCAATAAATCCACACTTTTTTCTGCGGAAGTCAACACATTACTTAATAAGAGAGAAAGGCCTAAAGCAAATATCAGCTTAGATAGGTCAAACAAAACCACGAATACGCAGCAAAAAAAATTGTTCAACTTGATCAAAGCATGAAAACGCGTATAACTATAAGAAAGCATCGTATAGGTCATACCATTGGTTCACCGGTGTCCAAATGCGCTCCCTGATATCTTCCAGTGAGGAACACGACTTTATTTCCGTTTTACATGTACTCTGCCATTTACCCATCCAGATGTTACTTTTTTGAAGTTTCTCCATTTCTGGCAGTATTTCTCTCACACATGTGGGGATTGTTTCTATAATTTTTAGCTTGCCATGGTGGAACTTGTTGTCTAAGAATAGTTCATTTAAAGGAATCAGGTTCCTTTCTTTCTGTGTTCCTAAGACGCAATCGATGACTTTGAAATCAACTGAAAACAAAGACGAATAAACGTTGTCAACAAAACTTCTGTACAAATGTCCATTTGTCTATTATTCCCCAGTACAAATATCATTGTTAAAACCAAACACAAGAGGAAAATCGTTGCATAAATTACATCTTGTTCGTTATAGTGTTGTTTGAGCTAAACAGCTAAAAATAATCACAGTTTAAAGTTTAAGTGAGGAGAAGACTACATACTTATAGTAATGTATAACCTTAACTGCAAATTACTTTCAATATGCACTGTACTGATAACTGGGTTATATTATGGTAAACACGTTTTAAAATCAAGCGAACCGTGTTTCCATGAAGATTTTAAACAAAATGCTTAGATGTATTACACTGTATAAACCTTTTCACACATCTCACAAAAGCGAGGTGGTTTCATAAAAAAAAGTGGTATGTATTTTTAGTGTTCATATTTCTATGAAAGCAAAGAACTTCCAATAAATCTCTTCAAGTTCGGTTTATGTCGTTAGATTAATACATCATTCTCAACTGTACAATGTTTTGCGATACTTTGACATTCCCAAGGATAACAAAAAAATTGCTGACACAAATTATAGTGTTGATGAGGCCGGAATTCGTTATCATTCATGAAATCAGCTATGGCTAAATGCGTTGAATAAATCATATTGCGTTTAATGTGGCTTTACGTTTACGTTTACTCTATGTTCGTGTACAAAACTCAATTAACTAAACATGAACAGCAAACAGGTTTAAGACACAATGAATGATAATTACACAGCATTCCTTTTGTTTCTGTATAGTAATATATGTTGGACCGTTGTTTTTAAAAGTGCCTCAAAGTTGTAAAGGTGTTTGTATGCATCGTTATTATGCAAACGGAAAAATTGATTTGAAAAAGAAACAGACCTTTGGGTAGTAAATGACAAGAAGATCGAAATATGGTCAGGTGATCAACTGTCTTTTCAATACGCTGCAACTGATCCCAGCAGGTATCAAAGTCTTGTAGGAATTTCTGCTTATCAATATGCAAAGCCTCATGCAGTAAATCCACAAGCTCAGTCTTGGCTGTGTGAAACTTCACCAATGTCCCGACAATGACAGTTCCTTTTGCTATGGAGTCAGCATGGTATTGAAGAACTGAAACAATCCTTCCAATGATCTCCATGCATTCATTTCCTTCATAGCGAGGTTCTATTCCTTGAAAATACAAATAAAAAGATTCAAATGTAACGCAATTGCTTTCTTCCTACTAAAAGATGAAGGTGCTGTCTAAGTATCAACATCTGAATGAAACTTCTGAAACAGATAATAGACCATGACACTTCTATATACTATAGTATTACAGTTGTAATTTCTTGCTAGGGGTCATACCGACTACCATCTAGACTGTCTAGATTTTAAGACCAAACTTTGGTAACGGCCTTTCGTGAATGTAATTATTAAATCGTCTGACTCCAACAAATAAGATCGCACATGGCACAATATGAAGGTTTGGGACCGTCTCCAACCCTACTTTGGTAATATTACGGTGGTTGGTGCGTCTTAGTAAATATTTGCTTCTATGGGAGGTTTGTTCTAGAAATTCACACGATTGGTGTGCAATCAAAGACCAAGTCGTTATCCTTCCAGAATATCATGTGTCGGAGTATATAAAGTATGGTTTACAGATCTATATATGGTGTACAAATCTATATAAAGTGTGCATACTTACTAGAAAAATGAAAAAGAAAGAGGAAAGGTTTCCACGTTAAAGCTAAATTTAGTAGCTTCTCTTTTTCATTGCTTTCCGACACCTCAGTTGCTTTCCATTCCCTTATCAATGAGTTCGATAACAATATCCACAAATATTTCTTCTGCTCAGTAAGAAGGTCGGCAGTTTGATGCTTTAAATCTATATCCTTGTTTCCTTCTATAGCCTACAATGGAATGTAATTGAAAAGATTGTAAACGTATATGCATTCCTTGGATAGGGTATTATTTGCAACTGAATAACTAATATTAAGTATTACATGAAAACCCTTCAGATGGTTGCACTAAATTAATTCAGTTAAAGTGTTTTGTGCTTTTGATTGTACTGTAACTAACCAAACTGATGAACCCGTAAAGACACAGTCGCATCCGAACAGTGAAAACCACTGCCTTCCACTGATTAGTAAGGTTGTCTATCTGTATACGCGCATGTTTTCTATAACAATGCATTTCGTTCCTAAATGTGCATAAACGGTCAACAAACATAAATTACTCACTCCTCCGAGAAAACTTGTCCAGCCTTTGGTGATGCTTTGAAAAGGCAACACCGATAGAAGGAGAAGTTTTCATCCCCACGCTTCCAGCAATGTAACGAACCAAGCATATTTTTTTTTGTAAAGTACAAAGTCACATCCAGTCAGTGAAAAACAATATCATCCATTGATCAGTTGTGTTATCTATTTGTATACACGCATGTTCTTTTTAACGATTAGGTTCTCAAACTTGCATAAGTTTACGTTCCGCAATCGTTACGGTATCAACAAAATATGAGGGTTTTAGGAAGTACTGCATCATCTACCAAGATAAAAGTTTCCACATATCACCAGACGTCCATTGAGATTGAAAGTATTGTATTCATAAAGCCGAAACGATGCGCATGAGAGCACAGTGTTTGCATGTCAACCATAACAGTCTTTCAATCATGGAACCAATGATAAACAATGACATATCTTAAATCAATATTAGTGGTGAACTTTTAAACGAAACGTGGTTCAAAAAGAAATGATAAAATGGAATAAATGAACACCTGTTTGTATGCACTGGAATAGAACAGAACTAATCTAGAGCGAAGTCAGTCGGTCAATCAAGGGTAGAACTTGATCAAATAGATTTACCATTGATTGCTTTTTAAAGACATATAAAAAGAAGACTAAGTACCCTCAGTATTGTATCCTCAATGCATTCTCGTATCGTCGGTGTATATCTGCTCCCTTTAGTGCAGTATGTGTTAATTAACCGTATACATCCCTCATGACTCTGTAGCAGCTGTTCGGATAGTATAGAATACATTACTACATTTAAATCATAACCCTTAGAATGCTGGATA
The DNA here is from genome assembly GCA_947846245.1 of Cerastoderma edule. Lineage (NCBI taxonomy): Eukaryota > Metazoa > Mollusca > Bivalvia > Cardiida > Cardiidae > Cerastoderma > Cerastoderma edule. The sequence goes on from OX401408.1 coordinate 40,984,632, forward strand.
ATTTTCAAAAAGAGATTTTTGCGTCGTCTTTTTTTCCAAAACCTTAAATATTTTTTTAATTTTTATGAGGAAAGACACCCAGAGTAGCAAACAGGTTACATCATAGGCCTAGATCTAACCTGTTTGCATAAGCATGAAGTCGGTTTCAGCATCATAAGAATTAAGGACATGTTCTACAGTTTTATAAGAAAATGATCTTTTCATAGAATTTTCTATATTTGATTATGAATTCAAAAATCAAAAGAAAAATGCAGGTCGACGAGTTAGTTTTATCGTAAAATGACAGCTTCCATAGTAACCGTTTGGGGCAAAAATATCAAAATGGCCATACCATCTTCAAAGGTATTAAAATAATTTATCTAAGGGTTATTAACACAAAAACATTAATTCATATATTCAATACTTTATAATTCAATTTCTTTTCAATTTATTACAATCTGGACAATGTTAGTTATCCAAATCAGTTTTTGTATTTATCAAAAACAAGGAAAATTGATATGCATATTACAAATAAATGAAGATATTTAAAAATTCCTTTCAAAGAAATTTCTTTTTTTCAGTATGTGAAGTAAAATTTAATCTTGAAATACAAAATGAAAAACATTTATTAAAACGATCAAAATAACTTTAAACTTGAAAAAATAGAAGCTGGGGGCTTAATATGCATGAAAAATATAAAATAATGTTAATAACCTTTTAAACTCATATGGATAAAATGACTATTCTTGGAAAGAAATTGCATATATAGTAAATTTCATTCGAATGAAAGTTTATCCGACTACTATGCAAGTAGCTCTTTGGTAACAGATTATTATCTCCCTTGTGTGCACATATGAAGTGCGCAGATAAGACTACCGAGAACGTCCTTAAGTGTTACTTCGAGTTTTATAATTTGAAACCAAAGGTTATAACGTTGCGTCATTTACATTTTAGCCGACGTTCGATCTCGTGATGCACCTTTGATTTTACGCCACACATTTAGCGTGGACAAAAAATGAATTGTTTTCATTGTATGATTTATCAAATATTGGAAATATATTTTATGTATCCATGTGTAGTCATATGATGACTGAAGCAGGCGTCATATTGAAATATAAAAATACAGTAGAAATGTCTACACCCTCTGATGATAAGTATGTCCGACAATCCTGAAGGTATGTAGGTTGACATATCTTGTGCAAACCACCACATGATTCAAGCGCATATTTGGGGGTTATATACACGTAATTCACTTTTAAATACACCAATACGCACACATACAATAATAAAATACATGTATTTACCTGGTCATTCATCATGTTTGTTAATTCTGTCTTCAGCGTACACATCCAATTCTCTTGGAATGTTTTACAAGCCAAATCAACTGAAGAAAGCTCATTCCACCACTGCAAAACATTCAATACCATTGGTTTGGAAAACGTACGTTTCTCATTGCATTGGAAATGTTCTTACTTTTAACTTATGCGATTGTTAAAAAACTTTCTCTAGAGGAGTTTCATTTACAGGTAATTGGTTACATTTATCGTCAAATATGATTAAAATTGTTGTTTTATAAATGCTTACAAAATGTCTAAAAATGCTACATCTTTTATTTCAAATGCTGGTACTGTTTATCATCATTGTAATAGTATGGAATGTAGTGTAGAGAACAGATACAGAATGTTATATTCTGTTCTGTTCTAGGAACGAAATGTTATCTAATACGACTACTTTTTTATGTTTTGGGGGTTTAATGTTCATGCTTATTTTATGCGAAATCTAAACGTTAACTTTTAGTGCACACTACATATATTATGTAAGGTAAGACTAAGTTTGTTCTGGTATTTGTGTCATAGCTGGGAAAAATCTGTGTTTGGAGAAATCGTAGTTTATTACTCCTTTTTTTCCGATGGACAGAAAACACGAAATGTCTCAAGCGGTTTTGCGATGACGTAAAGAATGTCGTAAAAAAAAGTGGCCATTTTTCTAAGATTTGAAAGATTTCATTTCATTGAAAACGAGAGATATTTACTGTTTATAAATGAACTAGATTTACAGAACACGGATTATTGCATTCGCACATGTAGATTATCGATTTTAAACAGTGAGACGTGCTACAATATGTACCTGTTTACCTCTTAACAAGTTTCAAGTGTGTGTAGCGAGGGCCAGAAGAAATGTCAAGTCACGGTACATACCGGCATCACGCAGTGCATGTTCAGCCAGGTCGCTGTTGGAAATTCATCATGCAACCAAATATGTTTATCAAATTTTCTTCCTTGTTATGCCCTAAGAATATGATTACTAGAAAATTCAATGTTTTGGATGACAAATAATTTCGAATAAAAGTTTAAATAATCTAGAAGGACGGAAATAGTATTAACTATTTCGGTACGAGTCGGTAAAGTTTACGTTATGCAGGTAATTTCGGTAAATATCAGACATTTGCGAACGTTAGAATTTTGCTCCTAACTAATGATCGTTTATAACTGCATAACCATTTGGATTTGATTGATTTTGAAAATGTGTTGTTCGAATGGGCTGTTATAAGGATGAACAACTCGCTTTAAGAGTTATTCGTAGAGTGGGTACTCTACACTATTCTATCCCGTGATATCCTTCAGGTGTCGCATTCTAGTATAAAAAAGGATTATTTTATTACATAATATATTTCTATATTGAATTATTTTTGTGATACAAGCACAAAGAAAAAACAATATCAAATCACTTTTTTAAATACGGCACGGCAAAGCGCGGTAATAATCCTGTCAACAATTATGTTCATGATGATGATGTTTACTTTAATTCTGGTTACGAAAATGTCAGACAATTAGGTTGCTTATTTCTTATATTCATAAGTAACAGTTCATTTTGTGTTGTGTCTACAAACGTTTAAGGCAACTTTGTTCAACAATGCTGCCGATTATGGTAGTGTTACCTCAAGACTGATGCCATGACATATCAAGCTATATTTGTTAAGTGATTGAAGGAACACTTCGTTTATATTTTTTTTATAATTCAATACTAAAGTCCAAAAGGCATTGGCTGTTCGGAATAAAAGATCGTTGTTTTCCGATCGCGTCTCTAATTACAGACTATAATACAACGAAGAAAGCTGATAAACAACATTTAAATCACAAAACAATTAAAAAACCCGGCATATTGCTTGATTATACGATGGGTGTATGCTTGAGAAAGTGAGGAATTAAAGTGGTAAAAGTTGGGTTTGCTTGCTAACACATGACATATACTTCAAATCAGTTTTAATCCTTATCGAAACGAAACACAATGATTATTCAGCGAAAACGAGAGTAGTAATGATTTCTTATGAAGTATTGGAAATGTTATATTAATATACACCTGTCACATTTAAACATTTATTGTCAATTCATTAGTGCTTCATTTATGAATGATTAATTATTGTTACCTGAATAATTTGTTCGATGGGACATTCTCTGCAGAAATGTATACTCAATTTGATGCAATCAATTGCACTACAGACAAGACTGTGATAATCGTTCGCTGTATCAGACGAGGGCCCATGTTTGCCTTCTTTGTCGTTGTCCCATTTGATGCTGTAATCCGAAATTGTTTGCAGGGCGATGTGGACGGATGTCAGAAGCGTTCGAATAAATTTACATTGTGGAAACATCTGCCCAGCAATTCTGTATGTCATCCAGCAATGAGTCTTTGATGACCTGTATAATAATTAAAAATAGGCATACACAAGGACACGACTTTACGGCGGTGGTCTCTCTCTCTCTCTCTCTCTCTCTCTCTCTCTCTCTCTCTCTCTCTCTCTCTCTCTCTCTCTCTCGTTCTCGCTCTCTCTCTCTTTTAACATAATTATGTTTACCTGTATGATTGTACCATAAACCTCTCCGGATTCTTCCTAATACTTTCCAGGCAAGTGTCTAAACATCCGTACTGTAACTGCAAAATTAACAGTGAAATCTTTAGAATATTGCCAAACTTTCAAAGCAGGAATATCAATACAATATACTTACAAGGATTAGTGGGGGCTCTTTAAATCAGCATTTCTTAGTTATTGCGATATCATCGTCAGTGCTATCTGATCATTCATTCTTATAAAAGGCATACGAAATGCGAGCTAAATTGGGCAAACTGCAAGCTTTGTCTTATGACTTTCACTGTTCAGTGAAGAAAAGTAGATAAAGATATAGAGGAGAATGTATTATGAATTTAGAGCATGCCCGCTTTAGTCGTATGAAAGTAGAAATAATTGACGCGCGTTACGTAAAAGCTACTCCAAAGTATCAAAACGTTATAAAACATGTATGAAGGCGCAACAGGTCATTTAATGATTTTGCATATACAATTACCAATGTTCTTGCTCTAAAACCAAAATTTATTTCAAACAGCTATATTCATTGCAAATGATATCACATTTGATGTTTGTAACTATATGGAGCAATCATTCGCATTCACTTTTGAAACTGATATCAGCAAACGTGTGATCCATACATTAGAGTTTATGTAATAATAGATACTAAACTCATTTCATAAGTACCATTCTTGAAATTTCTATACAACTTTATTTATCTACATTGCGTTCCACCAGTAAAGATTGGATTATCGAACATAATATTGCCTAAACTAACCTCAACTATCCCAGTTTCAAAGTATCAGAGTCGTTGACATAGTACATGCGTAATCACGAAATGTGAACGAAGACATAAACATTGATATCAAAGTTTACTTACTTCGTTAATGGGCAATGTCTTCAGAAAATATATCAAGTTTGCACAGCACACCTCTAATGGTATTTGGTGGGAAAGTATTGCTTCTTCTATCTCTTCCGCACGCAGCGATGCCATGATAGTTCTTGGAAGTAAATAATCCATGGTGAAAAGGGGGGACAACTCGTCCAATACTGATTGAAGGGCGCTTAAAAGTAAGAACATCTCAGTTAACGTTAAGCGTGATATTCCAAAGGGGGAGTATCTATCTGTTATTTCATTAATTATATATATATTGTCTTAGTTGTTTGTTGAAATAAAGAAAAAGAAACAAGTTGAAATATACTTGCGCTCAGAAGAATTGAAAAACTGGGTAAAATGAGTGATGAATTATGATAGAATACGTTGAAACATAGCGAAACACCACATCATCATAATAATATAACACACCTGCACTGTTATTATGTATATTTCAAATTGCTATTTTCGTTAATTGTGAACTCACCAATCTTTACATAAGAATAACATCTAAAGTAGCAAGGAGCGCTCAGATTAAGAGTGGTGATCACCTGATTAGCAAATTCATGTGAAACACATTAAGATACTGTCATTTATGCAATACCAACATAGTGAATATTCCAAATGAACATTTCTTAAGCTTCATTGGTTCCCGACGTATCTAGGCTGACATTGTTTAATCGCTAACTGTAAACAATCCTTATATTATTCAATCTTTAAAAAGCTACATGTGAACGTGTTACCGTCTCTGTTCCTCTGTAAAAGGGGAATTTAAACTACTTTTAAGTTAATTGTTAAATATTCCAGAAATTTCACAATTTAAGTGTCAATGAGTGCAAGTATGGAGTTAATGAAGAATTTAAGACAAACCCCCTGTCAAAATAAAGGTCACAGGAATGCATCTCCCTCGATTAACTATTTCTACAAATGATACCATCCAATGTTCCTTATTCACGTGAATTACCTGGTTAATTGAAACAAATTGCAATTATGATTATGACAGCAATCCAGATGCATCTGTATCAGTTCATGAGTTTGATTGCAAATTCACATTAGATGAGATTGTACATGCAATGACCTCGCTAAAGTCAGATCGATTTGTTAACTCCCGAAATATTGATTGAATATAAAGATGTTTAGCCTTATTATTATGTACTATTTTTAACTTTATGTTTCTCAATTGTGTATATCCGTAGGAATGGACAAGGGGATAATCGTTTCAGTTCCAAAAAAGGTAACCTTGGTGAAGTAAATGATTACAGAGCAATAACTCTTACTAGCATTTTCGCTTGTGTTTTAGATACCAATACACGGTGATGGGTTGAAAGAAATGTTTTTAAATGATTTTCAATTTGGATTTAGAAAAAGAAACAGCACGACTGATTATATCGTTGTATGATCACACATCTATCATAGACCATGTTATACTGTACAAAACAGAAAATTGTAGAATGCCTTTATTGATTTTCGCAAGGTATTTCATATAATCAAACATAATGAATTTTTTGTTCAAATTAAATCAAATAGGATCATCTACAAAAAGTATAAGAATGCTTGAAACTATGTATAAAAATATTAAATCATGTGTTAGAACCAATGGCCAGGTGACAGACTTTTTGGACAATGGGTGTAAAACAAGGTGAATCGTTATCGCCTCTTTTATTTATTCTTTTCATTGACGACATGTACGAGTTAGTGCAAACAGATGCTTTTGATTGTTTTACTTAAGAAGATGTGAAACTGCTTTAATTACTCTTTGCTGATGATACCGTTCTTTTTTCTAAATCCGTTCAAGGGCTTCAGCTGTAACAAAATAAGTTAAACGACTACTCGAAAGAGTGATGAGTTTCAGTCGATACTGAGAAAACGTATGTTATGGTTTGTCAAAAAGGTAGCCGATTTGCAGATGTTGATTTTATATGTATAATGGTTTAAAGCTTAATATTGTTAAGTATTTTACATATCTAGGTTCCAATTTGTCCCATAATGGAAAATTATACAATCCTCAGAAGCAGCATTCACTTCAAGCTTTTAAAGAGACTCTTTTAGAGATGGAGATTTTAACTTTTTGAAAAAATCGTCTTCTACCGTAAAAAGAACAACAATGATTTTTGAAGTAACATAAAACTAGATAATTGACAGTTTGCCAACCCTGCTCGAAACTATACAAAGAATGTCTAGAACATTAAAATCGCAGATATCTATGTCCGTTTAAACGGGTTTATTTTGTAATCAACGTCTTAACTTAGAGTTAGAGGTGGTAATTTTCGATACCATTGTCACGTGGGTCTTCGGGGAAAAAACCAATTTCCTTGCATGTGCATGGACGCATATGTCATTTCCGTCAAGCGAAAATGGTTTGAATGAGGAGGAAAACAAACAGTGTAAATATTGATAGGTTAAGTTTTGCTTATACCACCATCAAATAGGTGTTTGTCATTCAGTGCACAAAATAAAACCGGATCATAGATAAGCGCTATTCAAACATAGGATGTTAAGATATATAGAAGGTTACATAAAAGGCATGTAAGAATAACAAGATTAAAAGCTTAACAGAATAAATGCCATTTCAAATCATATGGCATCTTATAAATTACTTCCCGGAAAGGAATTTTTCTTTGCCAACTTCATTCATGCAATTTTAATTTCATTGTGAAAATCAAAAATTAAAGGGAGATAATTGATATGAAATGTATGTTTAGTTGACATGTAACAGAAGAAGAGCGCGGGAAGAAGAATTCCCCCATTTATTTACAAAGCAACATTACCAAAAAAGAACAGGCAGACACGACGGCTCACTTCATGTTAAATAACGAAAGCACGGGGTTTTAGCAACTTATGGGTAAATAAATGGAACACTGTCTTTGGTTCAGTGACAAGGATTGTCAATACCAGTTTGATATTACATGCACAATTAAATACAGTGTGGTACGGGCTTTGGTATATCTGAAGAAAGCAAAGTTAATTATTTCATAGTTTTTACTAAAAACTCTATAAACACGATCACATGTACTCACATAGACCATGAGACGTATTGTTTCTTAAACAGATCTACAATGTTGTAAATGCTGCCATCTATTCCCCACCATTTTGTCGACTGACTACTATCATGGGTAATATCCTTCGTCAATACTTCATAGGGAGTGCATCTATCCGTGATGAAATGGTACATTGCTATGCCATACAGCCAGGATGGATCTTTCTTCGTTGTGACAGACTTGCGCATTGCCGCTATCAAACCATTTCCAATAGACTCCAACCTAAAAAGTAATCAATGGACGTTCGGTATATACTTTTAACAGAAATGCCTCCATTTTCTTTCGTCTCGACGGGAAGTTAAATTTTACTGAATTGATGATGTGGGCATCTGGATTTTGAGATGATATTCATCTTTCGCCAGGCTTACAAAGACAATTCATTCATTTTCACTGCCCCTTTTCTAGTCCTGTGAGTGAGTGTAGTGGAATTACATATCACATCCGAATACCTCTAGAACTGCTTTATTACCATGAGGAAGAAAGAATGAACCGGTGCAATGATTTTATAGAAGACCCACAGACTCTGGCCTCGCTTGAGTTTAAAAAAAGTAGAAATTTGGTGTAACTTCTCAATTTCTATATAATGCAGTACAATCGATAAAAGATGTACTGAAATAAATACACAATACTCGTTTACGTTTACTGAAATTAGCGATTCTAGACGCACTCACCATTATTCCACAAGTATGAGTTGCAGAAATTACCACGAGTTATGGATGCAAAATTGAACAGAAATTTATTCCCAAACCCCGAACAGACACCAACACACACATAGTTTCACAGCATTAAACATGTCATCACTGCCAGTCTAGGGTATATCAATAAACACCTCATTATACTCAATGAGATAGAAACGTAAAACACGTACTCGTTTCTTTCAAAACTGGCCTTCATGATATCAAACTCGATGCAACCATCTTCTTTTGAATTTGGCGAAACTTTGAACGCCTGACACAAAATGGCATTGTCTTCAGGGTACAAACGGGTGTGGAACTCCTGAGATAGTAGGATGACCAAACACGCATTTTGAATTCGCTGCTCAGGACCTGCTGTTTTCTCACTAAGGATACGACTCAGTATCGGCTGCATTATCTGGAAAATTCGTAACCGCTATATCTGTTTCTACTAATGAAAAGTGATTAAGTAATGACCCATTAGCCAGGAAAGATCAAGTTATATCCGTTTGATATATTGCTGTTAGCAAAATACCTAACGGAGATAAGTAGAAACAGAACGTCAAGTATAACAACGACTTGATCAACTGCACATCTCAACTAGGACAATAATAACCTTTTCCTAAATATTCAATGACTTGTGTTTCCTATGTGTATTGCATTGTAGTACTCCGCATATGCATGGCATAGATTGTGCTAATATTATTTTTTTTTCTTTGAAAATTAGCACAGATATGTCTTGAAAAGTACAAATAATTGGCAAAAAGCAGGTTTGTTGAATTGGATCCAGCAGCAATGAATTCCTTTGCTGGGAATCTGCAAGTGGATTAATCTCTATCTTTTACCATGAATTTATACAAGTTATTGTAAACATGTATTATTTGTGTTTATCTAATTGATCTGTTTAGGTTTGGTAGTAATTCTTGGGTATTGAAGATTAATAACTATAGTTTATTCGTAAAGTGATACTAATCTAGATGGATGTTAAAGAGACTCTCTCAAAGATCCAGATATTAACTTTTTGAAATAAATCGTCTTCACCGAAAAAAGAACAATTGATTGGGCAGAAAATTATAATGTAGATATATTAAGGCACAAGCTGGTTTCAGAAAGAATATGGGGACAACTAGTAATATTTTCACTCTCCATAGTATTATTACATACTTCCTAAACAGTGGTCGTAAACTTAATGTTTCTTTTATTGATTTCTCAAAGGCCTCTGATAATGTTGTGCGAGATAATCTGTGGGTTAAATTAATACAGCTTGGCGTGCGACGAAACGGTTTCCAAATCATTAAGTCTATGTATTCAGACGTGAAGTCAAGATTTAAGTATGAAAACACCTTAATTGATGAATTTACATGTACACTCGGTGTTAGACAAGGGGAGTGTCTGTGTCTGTCGCCTTTCGTATTTGCTATGTATTTGAATGTCTTGAAAAGCGAATTCTCTTCAAAGGGCATAGACGTATTGATGTTGGTATGTTTAGAATCTTTTTACGTATGCATGCAGATAACATTGCAATTTTATCAGAGAGTTCTGAAGGTTTACAAAAAGGTTTAGATGTACTCCAAGATAACTGTTTAAAATGGAAGTTAACTGTAAATGACAAATAAATACATGATTTTAAGGAAAGGAAGTTACTTACACATGGATTGTCTCCGTTGTACATTTGTTACGTTAAGACGTTTTCAGCTCTTGTCTATGTTAACATCGATTGTCTGTCACAATTTGGTTTTATATTGATCGTTCTTTGCTCATTGACATGTTATGTTTTTTTACTTTTCATTGAGTAAACTTATCTTATTATTTTATTTACAATCGGTTTTTTTTTTTTCAGTTTACCATCACTACCAAATCGTTTGCTATTTGGTGAGCAAGATTAGACCGGAAAACGAGCATTTTTTTTACAAATAGGGTGTAAATATTGATCTAGACAGAAGGTAAAAACAAGGTATTGTCAGAATAAGAAAATAAAAATCTTAACAGAACAAATGTCATTTCAAATCAAATTTCATATTATAAATGTTTCCTTGAAAAGGAATTTTTATTTGCCATCTTCATTCATGTAATTTTAATTTCAATGTGAATATTAAACAAATAAAGGGAGGTAATTGATATGAAATATAATTTTAGTTGTCACGTTATAGAAGCAAAGCGCGGGAAGAAGAATTCCCCGAGTCATTCATTATACGGCTTCCCCAAAGAAGATCAGACAAATGCAACGGCTTACTTCATGTTAATTGACGAAAGCACAGGGTTTGAGCAAATTATTTGTAAAAAAATGGAAAACGATCTTTTGTTTAATGACAAGGATTGTCAAAACGATTATCTTTTCACGTTTCTTACTCCAAATACATACATATCTGAGAGAGTATCTTTAAAATGTTCAAATTATCAGGGGGTTTCCTTACCTCATCTGTCATTTTCTGTTTATTCGACCAATAATGCCAATCATAAACATACACCTGTGTAAGGCAGGAAAGAACTCTTTTGAAATGATGAATAATGTCATGGACAGACGTTTCGTTTTTTCCGGGATAAGGTTTGTAGAATTCATCCATGAATATGTGAGCTAATCCTTTGCCACCTCCCCATATAGATTTGACATCGGTCCAAAGTTTTTTTATTTTAGAGTCCTCTTTTGGTACCACAAACCCATCATACTGATGATGTTTAACTGAAAATAGAACGAACCATGATACACAGAATCACTTCTTAAAGTTCATACTATAATGTAATTCATATTTCATTCATAATGACATGGTCCTCAAAAATGTTTCTATTCAGACTGCCTGAAATTCCAGCAGTTAATCTTTATCATTGATCAATATGGATATTCCATGCATTTAAGGAAGGGTGAAATGCTTAGCAATTTTCTGGTGAAATAGGCAGCTTGTTTTATAGATTAGCTTAACTAAACACACTTACTATTGAAGCAATCAGCTTCTTTCTTGAATGTGCGCAGGTCCAGATTTCGGTTGTGATATTTGGATTGGTGGCTCTGGGTGATATACTTTTCAAACTTGTATTTAGATTTGTCTTCTCTTACTACAGCATATTTGTATGTTAAGGTTGACATCGCACTTTCGAATTCTAGGTCAATTTCCATGACATAAAAGGTATCTGTTTCTCTGTAAAATATATATCGATTAGATTATTGAAAGAGGAAGGCTCCCTCTGTAATTCAGCGCTTTTTAATAACCATATATTGTTATTTGTAATTTACCAATGTCGTTTTCGATTTGAAAATAATTCCGAAACAGTATATGTTTGACTATCATGAACATTGTTGCACCACAACATCAGACTATATGCATTTTCATTGTTAAGTGTTTGAAAGTACAACCAAGATCTACAGAGATTAACTAGAAACCAACAGACGCCCGCTTTGCTATGACGCACGGTAAAAATTTACTGAAGACCATTTTTGTCGGACGCACGATAGAAATCTATCGGTGTCAGGTTTACTTGGACACATGAAAGACGTCTATCACTGTCTTTTTTCTTTAGATACATGTCTAAAATCTATTGTATAAATATATTAATGTATGCTCTTCTTCGACGCATGATACAAATCTACCAGTGACAGCTTTACTTGGACCCATGACAAAAATCTACCGATGCCAACTTTGTTTGGACACGTGATAGAAATCTACAGATGCCTGCTTCACAAGGATACGTGATTATATTCTATCGATGTCTGTTTTCCTTGGACGCATGATAGAAATTTGGTGGTGCCAGCTTTAATTGTACACATGATAGATATCTACCGATATCAGTTTTACTTGGACACACGGTAGAAATGTACCGATGCCAGCTTTACTTAGACACATGATAGAAATGTACCGATGCCAGCTTAACTTAGACACATGATAGAAATCTACCGATGTCAGCTTTATTTTGACACATGATTGAAATCTACCGATACCAGCTTTACCTGGACACACGATAGAAATCTAAAAATGTCTGTTTTCCTTGGACACATAAGATCTATCGATGTCAGCTTTTTGGACACATTATAGAAATTCATCAATGCCAACTTAACTTGATCACATGATAGTAATCTATCCATATTTGTTTTCCTTGGACACATGATAGAAATCTACTCCTGCCAGATTAACTTGGACACATGATAGATATCTACCAATGCCAGCTTTACTTGGACGCATGTTAGAAATTAACTGATGGCTGCTTTCTTTGGATGCATGATACATGTATCAATAGATTCATGCTTTCCTTGGCCACATGATAGAAATCTACCGATGCCAGCTTTACTTGGAGGTAAACTAAAAACCTACCGATACCACGATAGAAATCTACAATTGACTGCTTTGACACGCTTCAGATATAAGAAGAATTGTCTATTTAAATCGTCTGAATTTTAAGTGCGTATAGATCAACTGTTTGAAAATTAAACAAAGAGTTTATATTCAAAGATAGATAAAGAATAACCAGTATGTGTCTTTCAAGATCGTATGACTTAAAAATTCATTTGATTGAACACGAATCAGATTGGACACTTCGGTCGTAGCTTGACTCAACTAGAAAATGTTTCAAACAGCAAAACTCATTCAGTAACATCGACTAGCCATAAATAATTGAATTTTAGTATCAAAGAAAATGTTCATGCTAGGCGTTTGATTATCTGGATTTATGAAGATTTGTGAAGGAGAAACCTTACCTTGTTACTTTCAAACAATTCCGTTTGTGTCTTTCAGGATTCCATCCACCGTAATGCTCATGACTAATCGCCACGATAACTTCGTCTTTTTCGGTAAGGTTGAAGTCTTTCGAGACAAGAACATGAAACTTAATATGAAGTTTCCGCTCATTCTTGTTTTGGCTGTAATATGATACAATAGAAATTTCTTAAAGGCACATAAAAGGAGATTAATGCTTTATAAAACTATATTAATTTGTTAACTTTTGGTCAGATTCAAATAGTTATCACCAAAAAAACCCATCAGCACAACTTAAACATGAAAGCCAACAAGAATTAACCCAGCCAGATTAACCAGTTTAATTGTGTGATTCTTCACCCCTGACCTTGACAGTTGATACGCAAATGTTTGAACCTACCAATTAGAATTCGTTATTTTGAATATGTAAACAAACAGGTTGTTGATATACATGATTGAATTGGAGTCTACTATATTTCAAGCATAGAATAAGTTATGTTAAAGGAGTCTATTTAATAAAATCTCAATGCAATTCGTAAATTAATTGTCATGACTTTCATGAAAATAATAAAAGAACTTCATATATTTTTTTAGTCATTTATTTCTACTTATCTTCTTTTGTGTGCCTTTAAGGAAAGGCTTGTTATAATTAAAGACAAAATATGTTTAAAGAAAAACAAAATAGAGTAAAGTAAAGCCGTTGACGGTTAATAGCAAAACTTAAAGTATTTTTCAATGCATTTTAAGGTGACTACAAAGACAAATTACCTTGATCCACTTGACGTTCTTTCACCACTCACAGCCTGTCAAAAGAATTTCCAAAACGAAAAGATGTTAACAAACTTCAAAAAGAAGGTATGTTTTTACAATGAAACTATCATCTGTTTATGATAATCATAATTACTCTACAGACCCTACGCATATAAACATATGTTCTTATATACTTTATTAATGAGATATAAGGTGGTGTTTCATCTGTATTTGTATTCCAATGTCCAATAACTACTATAGAGCTTTCTTTTATGCTCAATAGCAATACCGATATTATATTAAATAACCACAATTAAACCTAGTGTATTGCGTTATAAGATTATCATTAAGCTTACATTAAGTCACAAAACGTGCAGAGAGTCATATGTATAAATTTAATCTTATATGAATGTGACTCTACAACAAACTTGTTACACCATAGTTTAACCTACTGTCAATATAATGTGAAAAATGACGACCTTTAGATAATCCAAATGCCTCTAGTGAATGTCTACTTCGATTCCTATTTCAGCTCAAGTGTTTTTTTTTACATTGAACAGGATAATAATGAATAATGACGGTATGTGACATGTTCAACCAAAGTTGCTTGCTAGTTTTGATGTCTGTGCTTTGTTTGCTTTTTGGTGTTCTTTAAAAGAAAAACATGTTTAACTTGACAAACCAGTTTGTTCGCTCAATATTTCCTATCTTTTTACTTATTTGAAATTTAAAAAGGGTGAAAAACGACGGTCAAAATTACGAAAATCGTCTGTCGAGTCCATGAATTCAACGTATGATGAAGTAAAATATGGCAGAAATAGAATTCATGCTACAGCAAATGCATGTAGTATGCTAAGAATGACACTGTATGAAAAAGTACATGGAATAAAGTCGATGGAGGTAAAGATAGGTTTTAAAATCACGTTGATAGAAGAAGAATTGGCGCTTTTGTAGTTACATATCAGCCATAGCTGCCCGTGAATTTCGTTTACATGTCTAGCAGTTTATTAACTCTCCAAGATGTATTGCGAAGGAAAGGTAAATAGAAAATGTATTTGTTAATCGAGGTCCGAACCTAGTTTAAAAATGACCTGACCCTTTAGATAGTGGTCGCGCATGTGAAGGCACAGAGTATGTCCAGCGTATTAATTTCTACATTCTCAAAGATAAATTTGGAAACAATAGATTTAATGACAAACCCGAGCGATTGTTCTGATTTATTTTAACCAATTTTTCGGTCAGAAGGTTCTTCTACCGCCCTGAACAAAATATGACTTTATACTCTTTATCTGTAGTTAAAATGTTCACTGTTCAGTAAATGAGTCAGGCAATTGTTACCCGTATGATCATGTTTATGAATTTTTTAATGTATTTGGCGGGAGAAACATGTCACCGTTAGGGGCCAATAAATGCTTTGAGAAACAATAGCCATACTTCAAGTGGTTCGAAAGACGTTTATTAAATATGTTGTGCCACAACACTCATTTCTATTGATTAGATATTGCATATCTTCCCATCTTAGTATATAGCTCATATGTTTCGTCATTACAAATGACGTCATTTTGCAATGCTTACCTAAGACCACAAACTAATCACTCAACCCTTAGATGTTGCAATATACAGGGCAATGAAAACTGAAACGACCAGGGTTGCAAACCAAGGAAGGCAATTAACAGAGACCTCTGGGTTTCAAAGAAGAATGTGAGTTCTGAGCTCAAAGTTTTCGTCGAAAATGTTTGGGTTTTTTTTGTAATGGAAAGTACGACCGAATGATTTCAAAAATGCAGATTCTACCATTGAACTCCAATGCGGTCGATAAATCGTTATTTCTACGTTACCTCATCACTATTGATGCCAACTCGATTAATTGTCTCTAAACATACCAAAACATCATACATAGCTCACACAAACCTTCTTATAGTAACATCATTCAGGAGAAATGTTTGAAACACTCTAGCCATGTTAAGCTACCTTACGAGCACATAGTGCTTGATATCAGCTTTTTTACACTAGAACTTCCTAAAGATAATGAACAAAATGACATATTGTTGATAGAAACAGCTGCGGTTTCCACGAGTGATTGTCCACCTAAACTAGCTTTAATAGCTTTGGAATACTCACTGAACTGACAGATACCACGCAAGTAAAGGCTATTCAAGGATTACTTTAGATTATGAAGTTGAGTTCAAAGATGCACTATTTCAAACTTGGTGCGGCATTAAACATGAAATACCAGAAACCGGTTGTTTATCGCCTCATATGCCTTCTTAGTTACTAGTCGACGACTCGTAAAATACTTTCTTGGCTTTGTGGTTAAACAACTTGATATCACAAGACCCATCTAAGTGTGTCTCAATAGCTGTATATTCTATTTTCATTTTTGAATGAGTTACTTGGACTATGTTCTAACCGGATTGCCCAGCACTTGTGGTTAAGTAAGGGGTCTCTCACCATGCATGTTGAGCCAGACTTCAAAACATAACTTTAGAATTGTTGACACGGTGTAGAACGAAATCTAATTAAACATATATAAAAAAAAATACATATGAAGCATGAATAAAGAGACTATATATCCAGACTGCTTAAAAGGGCAGCTGTAGATGTTGTAAGCCATTTCCAATAGAGGTAAGCGTGTATCTTCTATAGAATTCTATACAGGTGTACCGTAACTCAATCGATTACCTGAGTGAGAATCATGGATCTCAATGCCATAGTCCCCTTATTTTTCAATGGGAATTCGTATAAGAATTATCAGACCAGAACAACTGTCAGGGATGTATTTCGCAAGTAATACAAAGGGTAAATACTAAATAAAATATTAATGGTTGTATATGTGATCTCACTAGGATAAGGTATTCTATTGATCTAGTGGGATGTGTATTCAAATATGCTGTTCATGCCATGTGTGTATTGTGTATGCTTATATCTGTGCTGCTGTTTTTGCTTTATATATACATTATATGTGGACTATGATTAATTACTTTCATGGCAGTTCATAAAAGCATCAATGCATTCTTATTTCATATATTCATTCACACGAATGTATCCTCAAACAAACTGACAAAGATATATAAGTCGAAATTTTTCTAAACAACTGATAGTCGATACTGTACGATTGGATACATTTACCCGACACAATTTTTAATTTATAAAAGTCTTACAAATAAATATACACATGAAATAATTCTACCTTGCTTCCACCTTTGTGACAGCCCTTCTTCGTATGTGTAGTGTGCTTATCATCATCTGCAGGATCAACACTTGTACCTTCACTAGTGCTAACACCCGTCGATTGATTCGAATTCACCCTGGGGGGTCTTTCAGCACCAAGTCGATCTCCACGCAAAAGGGAGGCACCCGTAATATTTGGCTGTGTTTGGTTGCCTTTTTGTTTTGATTCCCTGTCATGTGTTTGGGGAGGTAGTTTTATGTCTCCAGTGTGTTCTTTGTCGTCTGTACAATGCTGACTTGACCTGGTTTGTATCTTGGAATCATGCTGGTTCTTATTCTGTGTTTGTAGTTCGTCAGGACTCTTTTCTCCCGGGTTTATTCCAAATACCAATTCTTGCTTGTTTTCTTTTTTCGACGAAATGTCAGTATCAGTGGTAGGATGCGTGTTTTCGACAAGTGTGTCTTTTACTATGTCGCCTTTCTCGACTTTTGCCTCATTCTGGCCAATGCTGTCTGCGTAACCTTGATTGCAGATTGAATCATTTTCCCCTGAAACTTCATCGCGGGAATGTCCATCCGTGTGTTCGACAACTTTCGTGTCGTCTGTCATGTTACTTTGCAATCGTCCTGATGACCCTTGTTCACCAGCAGTGTTAGAAGATAGGGTTCTCCCATTTTGGGATGTGGCAAGTTCATTCGATGCTTGCGAATTTTCGCTTGGTTGTTCAGGTCCCTCATTTCCAATTGGCCCTTCATTCGTTGAGGGTAAGACACTGTCAGATTTGGCCATGGCTTTGGCTTGACAATCTGCATTGTCCTTCGAAACGCTTCCCACATCAACAGTAGCGCTAGGATTATTGGTGATGGCTATATCATGATTAAAAGATAATATGAACTAAGGCATTGCCTCTAGACCACTCTCTCAACTCAATGGCATGGATTTTGTGAAAAAAAACTTACATATTAATAAATATGTGTTTCAAACTAAATTCAGAGTACAACTTTGCGGAAGTATAAGAATTGGCTTACTTTGGGGAGCAAATACTCATTTTGTAACAAAGCTGTCATCTTTGTCACATTTAGATAAGTCTCAGTAAAACAATAAGTCTCCTTGCAGACTCCTGGTTAACTTTTTTGATGTAGTATGTTTTATATGGGTATTTATATGGGTATAAGTTTAGCTTGCTTGGGCTATGTATGAGGGATTTTCATCAATAATGAGACATTCATGATGTAAGAACAAACTGCTCATGCAATGTCAGAACCACCAAATTACAATATTTGAACCACAAGTCTGTCTCTGTATGAATTCATAGAATTTTCTTCACAAAATTATGTGTTGTAAGTACTGGTTTAACCCTTTCCAAACAATAATGACATTTGACCACTTTGTTGCAGACGACTTTAGAAAACATTGCAGGAAAAGGAGAAATTGTCCGTGACGAGCAATTTTTCCTTTACCAACAATGTTTTCTGGCCTATCAGAAGATTATTTTCCAATTTCATCACATTTTAAAATATCATCTGCAAACTCATTCAATTTAGTACAGTCAAAAAAAAATTGTTTGGGAAAGGGTTAAATCACCATGAGAACCAACAACATGTCATTTGGTGATGAAGAAGGGTCATTTGGGTTAATAGTATCAGACAATATTCAACAACATACTCATCTGCTTGTACAGTCTTAGGTAACTAAATTACATCATATAGAAAGCCAATCAGGTATTTGTTTGAATTTTTCTTTACTGTAGATAAGGAAATCCCAAATAAATTGCTTAGCAGATCTCCAAAGGATCATTCAAATACAACAAATAGCTTTGTTGTAGCCAAATGGTTTTTTGTTTAACTTTAAAATGAAAGAAAAAGATTCTATAATGTTTCATTAATATTTTATTAACCTTTGTTCACACATAGAACACTGCTTTTTTATATGTATTTTTTTTATCTATTAAAGAACTTAAAAAGAGTACTGTATGCAATAAATGATTAATATAATTTAAGGGTGTTAACCAGAAGGCAGGGTTAGTCAATGTGTTCTAATTCCTTGCCTTAACAAATTGGTTGAAAAAATAAAGCTACAGCTTGATATTTTCATTCACCACATCACCAGTTCCCTGGCCTTCATCATTTGAATAGAAAATAATCCTTACAGTTGGAAAAATATGACAGAAACATTTGTGATGAACTTTTTCATATAAAAAAATATTAAAAAATATTCTAAGATATACATCGTTAAGACTTTTATCCAATTTTTTACATAATGTTGTTTCAAATTTAAAGCAATAACAGATATTAATTAAAATTTCTTTATCAAATAAATAAAAGCAATTGTGACAAGGAAAATTTTCTCTCTGAGCCTGTTTTCCTTTGTGATAATTGGTTTAAATTGTGTTGAGTATTAAAAGTTTTACCTTAAATACTAAAAGAGAAAGAATAAAAAATAATTTAACATTGATGTATGCAAATTCAACTCTCATTTTTTGGTTACTTCATACACATGCAATAGTTAGAAAAGAAATAGAAGTAATCATTCAAGATACTGTCTTCCATTGGTCTGCTGCAGGCTTACTAAGCAGCTTTAACAAAGTATTGGTATTCCTTTTGTCTCATTTATTTGAATGAGTTGGGTTTTTGAAGGCTTTTTGAAGAAAAAAGAAAAGATGAGACACATATGTCTTATCATTATAGAATATTCCATAGTCCATTACAATTTTTCTATTTTATTGCCCTTTGATGTTGTCAGTACCACCTAACACTAAACACTATCCATTAAATATGATATATCATTGTGAATGTTATTTTTTCTTCATGAAATAAGTCTTTTGAGGAGAAAGGTAAGCTTAAAACTTTTCACAAATCAAACATATAGGTTAATGGTATGTCCATGTAAATCTTCATCTGTTTTTGATTATCATCAAATCCATGTGATCCTCCACCACTGAGTATTTTGTTGTTGTTACCCACTCCTTACTCTGCCAGGTAGTCATCAGATTTGGCTGTTAAAAGAGAAAAATAAAAAATATCAATCTTTTGTCAATACTGGCCACATTGAACTGACGATTATGCTTTTTTTATATGGGTTTTACATCACATCAACATTATTTCAGTTATGTAGCGATGCCCGACTCTTAATGATGGAGGAAGGCCCTTTACTCAACTGCCCATAAGGGCTGGTCAAGGCGGATAGAGCCATCGGTATTTCATAAGTCAGTTGGGAGATATGAAAATCCATATTCCTCTCAGGATTTGAACCCACGCAGAGAGGGGCCATGTGATTTCAAGTTCTGTATTCTAACCATTAGGCCACTGAGGCCCCGACTGATCATTCTTAATTGGTAACATTGGAAATAATTATTTCCCCTTGTTAATCAATTGAAGCAGTAATCTGACAGGAAATAAAGAACTGATTGATGAAAAAAAATCTATATTTCAACCTGTCTTGATTCATTCTCATTCAAACCAAGGTTTTCAACAAAATAAAAAAGGAAAAGTCAATTACAAATTGTGAGTAACACCAAATTCATCAACGTTTGTGTATATATATATATATATATATTTCAAAACAAAGTAATAAAAGGAGGACATGTTAAGAATTCCAACCTGTCAAACTTGCTTGTTTCCTGAATACTGTGCTGCATATCACATTATGTAATTATGCTATAATCCAATCAGAGATGTTTGAATTAGAGAGAATAACCACTTTGACATTTGAGAGAATGCTCTTTTGTTAAAGTTAGATTTATATTAGAGTCATTAACTGACACAGGTCCCATATGGGTCCTCTCCATCAGTGCTGTACCTACATTTTTCAGTTCTGGAGCAGCTTTCCTGGATACCCAAGTACTAGGCTAGGGCTCTGAAGTGACTTGCCAAAGGCCATTCCCACAAAACAAGAGGTCTTGGTGGGACTGGCCCCTGTCCCTCTCCCCCCTCGAGTTCTGAGTCCACCACTTTCACCACTATCTTTTATGTTTATGACATTTATGTTTGTATAGTTCAAAGGGATGTGAGAAAGAATATACATGTAGATCTACTTACTCCTACTATAAAACAGAGTCAATGTTCATACAGGCCTGCATCATCTTTTCTTTGGAAGCTTGTTTGAAATTGTCATATTTCCAACCATCATGCATTCTGTAAAATAAAGAAAACACAACTAAGGCATGTATTACCCTAAACCTTTGGTCCAAAATTCTCACTTGCAAGACAAATTAAATGTTTGGGAATTATATTATCACTGGAATCAAGTAAAATAAGATACTGCCAAACAAGTAAGGTTGCATATATTACCAAATACTTTACAGGGTATTTCATTTTTGGAAAAGGAAATTCATGATGGCATTGTTATCTATAGTATAATCTAATGAGAGATGTTTGAATTAAAGAGAAAAACTGCTTTGACATTTGAGAGATTGTTTCTTTGTTATATTGCTTTCATAGGATATCTTCTATGTTTATGACACTTATGTTTGAAAAGTTCAAAGTGGCCTGAGAAAGACTATGTACTTACTTGTATTATAAAACAGAGTCAATGTTTATGCAGGTCTGCATCATCTCTTCTTTTGAAGCTTGTTTCAAATCGTCATATTCCCAACCATCATGCATTCTGTTAAATAAAGAAAAAACATCTATGGGATCTATTTCCATAAACCCTTGGGCCAAAATTATCAATTGCAAGAATAATTCAATGTTTGGGAATAATACTATCACTTGAATCAAGTAAAATAAAATACTGTCAAACGAATAAGGTGACATATATAACCAAATACTTTACAGGGTATTTCATTTTTTGAAAAGGAAATTCACGCTGTCATTGTTAATTAAACTATCGGCCCATAACGCTATTAAACTGTCAAAAAGGTACCTTGTACTCAATTTAAAAGCTCCAACAATAACAAATAATCCAATTCAGCAACTGATGAGTTGACATCGTTGCTTTATTGGTCAGCATAATAGTGTATTCCATATACAACACGATGTGTACCTAATGCTTTCCTTACACAACGCGAAAATGACATAGACCGTCTACATTTAAACATTAGATTATGCCAAACTGCAGGGTGTAATCACCGAATCGATAGATGAACACTTATTTCACTTTAAATTTTAGCCTGGTACTGTAGGGAACATGTACTGTAATACTAAAAAATGAATGCTGTAGTTCTACTGAAAAGGGAGAAGGTTTTTTTCAGATGGATGTTTGTTTCTAAAGAGGAAGCATCTTCGGCGAGGCGTGACGAGGGCTCGCCTTCCCGTTTTTTCTATGACGAATTTTGGTGAAAATGGTCTATTTAGATATACTATTTTATAACGAAATGAAAAAGTACAAAAAGTTTTCTTACCTACAACCGGCGATACGTTGTCCTTTCAAGGAGTTGAACACTGTGTCCAATTTAAAGTTTGAAGCGATGGCGCCGATCCTGTTGGTCGTGTTTTGTTTTTCGATAGAATGGTTTATGGTTCATTCATGATTGGCGGAAATAAACTCAATGGGCGGCAATGAATTCATATAAAACCAGTCCATTCCGTTTTTACTAGAAGACGATTCGAATGCAATCGGGATGTGTCCGGCTTCGCCAGACACATGCCGAATAAGACTTCGAGTGTTTCGCCGGAAACACCCGAAGCAAACCCGAGTTTTCTCCTATAGATTTACTGGAAACCACATGTTTTTTAGCTAATGGTATAACCGGTGTTAACATAACTTGTTACTCGTACGTATGTTACCGTTATCCGCTCTCCGAGCGCTGCGCGCTCTGAGAGAGCGGTATTAAGGTTGAGTAGTGTCAACGGCAAACTTACTTAAAAATGTTACAAGAAGTTTCTGACAATCTTTTTAAATTTTGAACTGGATGTAAAGGAAACGTCATTCTTATACTGTTGGTGCTTCACTATATTTTTTCTGTGTAGGATAATTTCAATACATACTGTGGATCTAAATTGATTTTTATTTTTCGTTAACGCAGGTGCTCGAAACAGTTTTGCTCATTGTTATCATTAATGATGACGAAAAGACAGTTTACATTTGAAACATATTCTATTTGAAACAAAACTGATGCTATCCACTGACTTCGTTATGTTTTATTCCAAAATGTGTGGGACAAATACATTGATTCAGAAGATCAATCAAGGCCAGTCAGCTGCAATCATTCAAATCTTGAAATGAGTCTAGACTATTCCATTGAATTGGACTTTTATAAATAGCTATACGATTGCATTCTATTTTATCTTAAAAGCATACTAGTGCTCGGAAAAACTGCAAAACTTGGTTATATGAGTTATAAATTATGATAGAATAAGTTGAAACATAGCGAAAAAACACAGGATCATGACAATATAACCCCAACAGTATTTACGTTCTATTTTCATAGTGCTATTTTCACAAACTAGGTGCCCACCAATTTATCTCCATTGTTTACATTCGAGTAACTTCTAAAGAAGCAATGAGTGCTCGGATTAGAGAGTGGCGATCACCTGGTTAGAAGCACAGTTATCTTCATTTGGTTGGATCTTTAGATAAGGCTTAACAATTGTATATTATTGCATATTTAAACAAGGATAGTCAAGTGTATTGAATTTGATCTATAGTGTTGGCCTGTCAATTGAATGGTATCTTAATATCAGGTTTGTCAGTTGCATTGAAATGGATCTTTAAGACCTCCTATGAAAACGATGTAAACAAATTTGAGAGGGGACGACTCGGTATATCTTCGTTAATGGTCATGTAACAAATAACGGCACATCTGCTAATCTATATTAATCGTTCTTAAAATAATTATCTCATTGGGACAAATTGCTGAATGAACTATATCACTGTCAAGGAAAACAGAACAGAATTTTGTTTTCGACTCGTACATGGTACATCATCATCAATACATAACATGCAAAACAAATAAATCACATTGTAGATTTATATGAAATAAGAAACACATCATGAGGATTAATTTACAAAACTGAACAATTGAATTCTTAACTAACACATTCTCTTTTAAGTACTGTATTTAGCAACTCTGAACAGTGTGTTTGATTCCAAGGAGATTGATAGTCACAAAGGAAAAGTTGGTAAGAGTAAATAAATCACACGTATTCACATAAATACAAGAGCTTTTAAACCTTTCCCCTATGTTGGAACATGTAGCTTATCCATATTGACTGCAACAGCAGACGACAAAATGTTAGGAAATTGCATTTTATTAATGCCATTTGAAAGAAACCGCTGTGCCATTAAGAGAAAGTTGCCCTTTTAACAACGGTCGTTTCTTAATACTAATGCAGCAGAATTGTCAAAGAGATGTATCATCGAGGAAAGAGTTCTATGTTAGATTTTGCTCCTAGGACATGCAATGGACATGCAATGGATGACTAACATGTGGCACACAGCAATACAAGCCGACGATGAAATACATATAAGAAATAGGAAAAGATTCATATAGGTTTATTTGTAGACAAATGATCCATAAACACTATCCATATTAAAATATAGATACATGTTAATGAGTTACTCAAAATTCATAATTGAACATTTAATTGTAATAGGTTGTTCAAAGTCATTTTCTTGCATTTAATCTTTATCTATAGAAATTTATGCACACTCTGTTGGTCATTTGTCGTACACATGTGAACACTTTCCAATGTTGTTACATATCCAACCAGTAATATATTTTGTTTTAATTAGGACAGATAATCAAAACGTTTTACCTGCTTCACATGCAAATGTGGGCGTAGCGCAATTATGGCAGAAACGTGCGTTTGGTTGAAGCTCTATCTTGCAATTTCTACACTGTTGCGCCTTTGACGCAGCAAGGAAGCTTTCTTCGCATTGTAGACAAACAGTTCTATCTGTTGTTATCTCTTTACCACAGGTTGTTCCGTCAGCAAGTGTGGCAGAACAGAGAGTGGCTGGAGGCTTGTCTTTCGTATCATTGGCGCCATCGCAGTCACCGCAGATTTCTTGTCCCGAGCCTTCTGTCTCCACCCCACATATATTACAGACCTTTTTCATGACAGGAACTCTATAGAGGAGTGTTGGGAAACATGTCAAATTTAAATCGCTATTAAACCATTTTATCAAGATTGGAATTGTAAAAATGTCATGATATGATAAAAAGGTGAAATTTAGTTATATGATTAACAAGTTCTTTTCTTGTTACTCCTATTTTGCCCCGTTAATAAATCAGACTTTTTAAAGATGTGTATTCTGTCACGTGGATACATGTTAGTAACTAAAATTATAAGGTTTGTACAAAGGGTTAACTTTTAAAAGTTTTAATCACCATGTCAAAAAATGTGTTGTTAACGGAATTCCCATTATATCACAGTGTTCAGTAGATCGCCCGCTTCAATGCAAAATATGATATGAGATATAGTCTAGATATCAAACCCTGATTTTGGGGTTGACCTGGATTTATAGTATGTATAAAATGTTTTGCTGTATTATTGTTCTCCAACATCTCTAGAACCAAAATCCATCGGATGCCACTTTGGCACCATTGAGCATTTTGCTAAAAATCCACAATGGCCGCCAACATGGCTGCCAAAAGTGAAAAGTTCCTTAATCTCCTATATTTTTTTGAATACTCATTTTTCCACTTCTTTTATCGTTTATATAAATATTAGCATCCTGAAGGCCTTTCATAATAAAAGAAAATACACTTGCTTCAAAAAGAAAAAAAATGGCTGCCAAGATGGCGGCCAAATTGATGACCAAAATGACAAAAGCATAGCATTTCCTTAACAATTTTCAAATTACACTTGGTATTGAAACCAGAAAAAAAGCTAACATACAAAATGTATATGATTTTGGTGCAACATGCTTATATGATGATCTTTTGTTTTGTATGTTGTTTAACACCGTATCAGCAATTATTCGGTTATTTAACGGCTTTCCTGGATCCACCAGTACTAGGCTAGGGGTCTGAAGTGACTTGCCAAAAGTCACACTCCTATGATAAAGTGCTTCATTTCAAAACAACAGCAGCTGTATCTACAGTAGCAGAGGAACGTAACCCCAGTCCAAGATCCATAACTGATGCCAATGAAGGCTTTATTCAGTTTGTTGCTGATGATTCCGATGCAAATATCTCATCACAAACGGACTCAAGTCAACTCATGTACATGCATTATCACAAACCCAAATTAAAAGAATCTTAGATAAAACGCCAAGAAATAACCTGACAATATATCGGATATCTAGGGATTCCATGAAAACCACAGTAAAGTAATCTTTAAAACTCTAACAATTCCTGGAAACTAAAAGGCCTAATATGCCTACACATTACCCTCAGCATAATGCTGCATTGCATGTTGACATTGAGAAGCAGAAAAGATTATTCTAAATAAAAGAGCTAGGGACATTGACCTTCAATTTATGTGTGACATACCACTTGTCAAAGATTTACCAGAGTTGGTGGATGAAATACAGTCATTGTAAGGAGGCAATGCCATAAACCTGGTTTATCAGTCATGTACACACCTCTGAACGATGTGATACCTTCTGGTCCAGACACAATGATGACTGCAATATGCGAGACACAGCTACTCTGCTATCAATGTGGACAAGACTTTAATATACTTCCCTCTAACTAATAGCTCTATCATGCTATGATAAAGGTAATGTGGGTTCATCATGAGCTATTTCTTGACTTTTATCCAAGACTTGGACGAATGCACACTTTGATGAGCTTTATTGGTTGTGTTGGAGTCCTGATGGCAAACACTGGTCTTGAAGACATATTAAAGTCATCTCTTGGTGGAGTGACCAGGGTATTGTCTGGAAGGATCTTTTCACAAAATAAAAGGGCCCTCAGAATGGGAGATGAAGAGGTTTTAAGAAAGGAATCACATTATGCAAACTCCTGTGACGACCTTTTATTCGCCCTTGAGAGGAAAGCAAAAAATATTAGAACAATACGTCTTTGGCTAGACTGCCTCATACAGCCTGTTTTCATCATGATGCTCTTTGTTCAAGCCCAAGGAGGATATGTGGCCTGCACCTTTCAGCAGTAGCAGCTATGATGACATATTTCTTTGCTTCCGGGCATATTCATAATGCTAGAAATGGTTTGCAATACTTGAGGCATATGGAAGATCTTCCTTCTTGTCCGTTAACGATCTGGTGAGCATGTGATGTGCAATCATGCTTGGCCATGGAATGGTATCTGGTCGGATATGTTTATTGAGACCACATTTATGCACTATGGCCACTGGACATGGAGGAATTTTAGGCATATCACTTAAGGAATCTGCTTTAAAGCGTTGGGCACTGAGTCTCCATATATGTAGCCAGCTTATCCAGGAAATAAAATGCGTGAGGAACATTAAAGAAGAATCTGCACATCTACACATGCAGAAGTGTCATATGCTTAAGTGAAGGCCGATATTTTTGCTGAAAATGATATTGACACATTTTGAAAATAAGGTTCAGTTGATTGACATTGTTTGGGAAGACTTCAGATATAGGGGGAATGATCTACAAGAAGTACAACATAGACTTATTATTACATGTTCATCGAATATTCAAGTAGACATTCACGGAATTTACATCATGGAGTTGATTTGGGAACTACCCATGAGGAAGCCGATATAATAATTCCTGGACAAGTTTTGCAGGCTATTGCAAAGGTAGCTGTTTGTGTCAAGGTCATAAGCGACGAAACTGATGTGTTTTTTACTACTGCATGTTCTTTGGACAAAACTACAAGCGATGCATCTAAAAACTGAGTCTTTTATAGAAAATGTCAAAAGGGCTCATCTTCAAACATGGTGTGTGGAAAGCCACCTTAGAACAAGCCCCAACAATGTGATTGTTTTTGGTTGAAAAAAAAGAGATAATGGGCAAGGTTCGTAATTGACGATGAGCCCTTGCAAGTGTGTTGAAAGTAGTATCGTGTGGTTGTTCAGATGAACAACCTTTGGAACAGCAAGGTGTGGGTGTTATTGGGCACATCTGCCATGCGCCATGTTTCACAGTTGCTATCAAACGTGAAAATGTAATAACAGATTACAAAGGAGGCAAATAACAATAATAACAGTTAAGTGGAGAATTGTGACATTAAGAATGAAGCATTACAATAAATAACGTAACATAATAAGAGAGAGTAATTTACTCTTTCTTAATGAATAACTGGTTGTTGTTGTCATGTATATAACGTTTTTCTGTAATTTCTATTATTTTTGTACTGTTTACAAAGTATCATTGAGACGGTTCCAATGTGGACCTGCAACATATGGTTTTGATTAAAATTAGATTTCTGTATGGGGTAGTATTCACCTTGTTTTTTTATGTATTTAACACTTTTCTGCTATTTTGACCTCCGTTGTTTAACTTTAAGTGTTTTCAAATCGGAATTTTGAATTTGAAATGAAGAAATTTTTAAAAGATGAAGGTTCAGACTCAATAAAGGTATGATGACTGTTCGTGTCGAGTTTTTCTCAAAAACTACGATTACTTCGGCCATTTTGGATTTGTTTGGTGTTTTGAATTTGTCTATTTTTATGTTCTAACATTATTGTTCAACAAAGAAACAACAAAAAGAACACTTGATTTGAAACACAATTAAGCAAAAACATGATATTTTTGAATAGTTATGATGATTTCTTCATTTTGGCAGCCGTCTTGGCGGCCATCTTGGGTTTTTCAAAATGCTCAACAATGCCAGGGTGGCATCCGATGGATTCTTTATTAGGACATATTGGAGAACACGTTTATGAAAAAATATTTTATGCGTACTATAAATTCAGGTATTTTGCTTCACATCCAGACTAATAGGAGATAAATGCGCTAGAACACACGTAAAGGTAAACCATCTGCGAACACGACAGTGAGAATACGACAGTGTTACTTCCTCTTTGTTTATTCATTTTGAAATGGTATTTTATAAGAGGTCGTCCCTTGGTTGACTTACGGGATTCCGATGGTTAGTTCCGGTTTGAACAGCCCTTATCGACAGTCAATTTTTGGACCTTCCCCTATCATTACAAGCCGGGTATTGTGACCTAACTAAAATACCGTTAGTGCAATGTAATACCCATATCAATGATTAAATAAATGCATGGATGAATAAATGATTAAATAGATAAATGAGTAGTTGTATAAATGAATGAATATAATTAGAGTTCATTTAGTCTACTAAATGTGAACTGATACTTAAAAAATCAAAATGCTAGCAAAAGTCTTAATTCAATACAACTAATCATACAAAAACATCAGAAAATGCATTTACCTGTCTTGACCTGCTCACGTTGTTAGAGACGGGCTGACTCGATAAAGATTACATTTCGGTCACATGATTACATGTTACCACAATATGAACGTCGAGGAACGAATCAATACACAGAGTACGGATCCGGTTCACAATATAATATCGTACTGCGCAGTGGATTGTAAAACGAAAGTTGGTTTAGGGAATTTCTAATCTTATGCAAGGTGACCTTGAGTGTCTTATTCATGGAATTTAATCTGAAAGTACACCAAGTTGGCCCCATACCAAGTTGTTTTTATTCCCAATCTTATTTCATTACCCATGGTTTAACGTTGTTTTGATCATTTTTTTTTTTCATTTACAGCGGGATGACAAGTCGCATACCATTCGGAACACCTCGGCCATTCCTTAAAATAACCTCGAGGTATATCTACCGACTTGTTACGGGGATTGCCGAGTAGATACGATTGGTCGCATACTAGTTCGTAGGTAGGAGAATACCAATAAAAGGCTATGAAAATGGGTCCTGTTTGGTTCTATGGTGGACTTAGAACTCGGGGTTCCCGGGTTTGAGCCCTATGTCTGGTGGATCCAGGAAAGCCGTGCTTAGTCACATGCTTAGGCTTTTATCCTGTAACAAACGGTAAACGGTAATTGATGAACTGCCAAATGACACAACATATAGAAACAATTAATCGCGAGCAGACATCTGACCTGGGATCACCTTTTTTTAAGTCTCTGGCGCTAACCACTGCTCCGTCGTAATTTCGGGTAGAGTTTGCTCAACTTAAAGAATAAGCCGAGGTGTATTGGTCTTGTTGGCACGGTCTAGGGTAAATGTTTTTTTTTTATCTTAGTGCAACTATTGTCTACTGAACATCGACAAAATAGACTGATCCAAAATTATATATGGGGTAAGTTAATGGATTCAATAATACAGCTATGCATGTTGGGTCGGTTTCCAGCGCAAAGATAGATAAAAAGGTTCACACGCAAGGACACTCCACCAGTGTTTGATATTTTTCTCCCGTGATTTTCCGAAAACGTCAACATGTTTTTTTTCTTTTAAACGCAATTTCCAATACGGTGTACCTTAACCTAAATAATTTCTTTTGAAAATATGACAAAGGGCGGCCATTCGTACATGCGTCATATCCAACTTGGGTTTCACGATTGTTTAACTTCCAATACTCCAAGTGGTATAGTCATATGTTAAAGTAGAATGCCCATAATCCGCCATTTCAAAACTCATTCTTTCGTCGAATTATTTCGGTCATTCTCGATATGAATCGGTCGGGACCGGAACTATTCAGTGTATACCGATAACGATCAAAGTCATTCGAGGAAGGAGAGTTTGAAAATGGCGGATGATGGGTACTCTACCTTAACCCATTACCAAACAATAACGACGTTTTAGTTTTTACCACTATTCTGGCAAACGACTCAGGGAAACATTTCGGGAAAAGAGCAAGTGTTCCTTTTCCAACAATGTTGTCTGCCTTATCAGAAGATTATTTTCCAATTCCATCACATATTGAAATGTCGTCTGCGAATTTTTCAATTTGAGACAGTCGAAAATTTGACGTTTGGTAAAGGGTTAACACGTTCAACAACGGCTCATTTGTAGCGGTATTTCCTATGACCCTAATCGTATCGTTCCTAAGGCAAATTCAGGTTTCATTTTCGAATGTTTTGCGTTCAAATCTGACAATCTTTAAGGTATCTAAGAAAGTGTTCAGATTTAACATGTTCCAACTGTTCACAGTTGATACCAACTATTGCAAATTATTATCAATGTTTTCTGACATGATGAGAAACTTTACATACTAAAAGTAAATAAAGATTCCTGAATCAGTATATGTTCATGCGACAGGAAGGATTAATGGAAAAAATTCACAAAGCATTAAGATGTAATATTTCATCTGTAGTAATGACGATCAAGAAATGCGTTCAAATACCAATACCCATGTCGAGTAATTTCTCGTGTTGACACATTGTTTTTTTTTAATTATCTATCTCATAGTTTTGCTGAAAATGAACATTCACATTTTATGAAGGGTTTTAGAATTTAGAATCGCACAGAGTCTATATTAACGTTTTATGAATAGCGTACATATTCAGCAATAATTCTTAAAAACCATTACTTTCACTTTCGATATTGGCCAAAGGTATTTTCCGAAAATCATTGATAACGCTGTCACAGTGAACTATGTTAATGTACCGCATGTTAGCAGACAATATTTGAAAGGATCATCATAAAAGAAAGAAATGCTTGTAATTATAAACGAAGTGTCTACATCGTCCCAATGAATTCGATATCAAGTCCTACTAGTTGATTGAAGAGTTATTTTGAGGGTCTTTTCTGTCATTCTGAAATTTGGATTCATTATCGCCTGCTGCGAAACACGTGGATATATAATGAAGAATTAAAGTGTTTGTATAACCAATTTCCCCCTATAGGTATGAATACATAATGTCAAAACTGAAAGCAGAAACAGACAACACGAGAAACATTACGAAAGAAAAAGTATTTTCTTCATAATACTGGATATAAACCATTTTGACAAAAAGGTAAATTGCTAATTAAGAGCAATTCAACCTTTTGCCATCGTGATTTCTAATGATTCTGCCGCAGTAACGCCAAAGTTTGAAATGTTAAGACAGCTTTGGAAATTATTGCAGGAGTAGGAAAAATAAACATATATAAAATTGTTTGCTCTTTATTTCAACAATAATTCCTTTCTTAACAAATGAATACATAACGCAGACTTAAATTGCTGATAACAATGGTGCATAGCAACTACGGTACTTGGGACCTCATATTACTACCCTGAACACAGGTGGGAAGTATCAACCCATTCCATACAGTAGTTAATAAGATACAAACGTGCATGTGAAAACTTAAACAAGGTGTGAGGAGTCGAGCTAAAATGATTTTTTACTTCCAAATTTCCTCAAACCTGTGAACAAGTGCCTTTAATTACATTTTGTTTATACTGTATCTATACAACATATGTGAGACGATAATTTAAGGTTACCATTTTTTACATGACCATATGCGAAAGCGTTCTATGGGACAGGCCACTTAAATATTCTCTAAATAATGGTTTAAGATGTAAAGGCGCATTACATAAGGTGTCCTCAAGTCTAGATTCACCCTTTATTATCTTTGCAAAATATTTAGTTTACGCCCTATCATACAAATCTACAAAAGGGTCTTTGTGTATGAATATATAGGCACTTGTATAGTTAAACCTTTTCATGACCTAAAGTCATCAGACTATACGCCATGTCTTTAAATTCCGGTGATCATGGCATTTGGAATTTCATGAGAGGTAGAATCCCTACTGACTTACGGAATACCGATGGTTCTATCTGGCTTGACCAGCCCTTTTAGGTAGTTGAGTATGGGAACTTCCTCCACCATTAAGGGTCGGGCATCGCTACATAACTAAAATAATGTTGACGCGATGTATTACCCCACAAACATGTCATTGGTAAGAAAACTATTAGGCAAAAGGAAGCATTGCTATTTATGAGCGATTCATTCTTTGCCACAGTAGTTTCTAAAGACCTGAGCACAGCTAAGTCAAGGTAAGGCAATAATTAGGTTAGGGTTAAATGCTTATGTAGCAGGAAGTATTGTCATCTGCCCTTTACACAGATTTATCAGAAGAACGTCTACTGTTAGAATTCACATTTCATTCTAATATAAATAATTTTGGCTTGATTCAAGCTGGATAAATATCAACCCTTATAGTTATTGAACCGATTACTTGCTTATGCAAACAGGATAAATCCAGGCCAGCCGCCGATTAGATTGTCGGCTAGCCTGTGATCTAACCTATTTAAGAGGCAATTCAAAGTAATTTTTTATTTAAACATAATGGTAGACAAAGGGATCTATGGTTATTTAAAAATATATTTTCATATAAGACCTAAAATGTAAACATTCATAAAACTTTTAAATGTCAATAATAGACATATTGTTATCAACTTGGCGAAGTTTATAAAGGAAACATTTACATTAAGAGCTAGTAGTATGCATAACATTGAGACATCAACAATACAGGGTATACATGTAGTTGTATAATGTGTATAGCACAATGCGGAGTTAAAGGTAAAGGGGTCTATAGTCCCATATCTATGCTAGTTATA
This sequence comes from Cerastoderma edule, assembly GCA_947846245.1. Taxonomy (NCBI): domain Eukaryota; kingdom Metazoa; phylum Mollusca; class Bivalvia; order Cardiida; family Cardiidae; genus Cerastoderma; species Cerastoderma edule. The sequence goes on from OX401408.1 coordinate 41,018,002, forward strand.
TTCGGGCGACTCTTACAATTACCTCCCCTATCACTGGGTGATAAACGGGCCGTTAACATATGGCGCAAATGCAGCCACGGCAAATTGGTTTATTCCCTCATAGGTACCCATTTATACACCTGCGTGGAGAGAAGCAATGTGGGATGCATTTTCTGCTCAGGAAAATTCCCATGATCCGGCCGGGATGCAAATCCGGGACCCTCCTAACACAAAGCCAACGCCCAACCATTGGACCACGGTTCCCACGGAGTTACTCTTCCAGTAGCTAAATACAAAACAGTATAACACATTTGGGTATTTCGATAGTTCAAAAGTGAATACAATGAAATCACTTTTTATGATATTACATGTATTTTATATTGTTCAGTTGTATTTATATTTGTGACAAGAAACTGTATAGTTTACGTCTTGCATAAAATATTTTCATTGTCATTGTTATCCTGGGATCAATACTATCATTTTTTATATTGGTTTTACATCACATCAACATTATTTCAGTTATGTAGCGATGCCCGACTCTTAATGATGGAGGAAGACCCCATACTCAACTACCCACAAGGGCTGGTCAAGGCGGGTAGAACCATCGGCATTCCGTAAGTCAGTAGGGAGACTGCCTCTCATGAAAATCCATATCCCTCTCAGGATTTCAACCCACGCGGAGAGGGGCCATGTGATTGCAAATTCTGTACTCTAACCATTAGGCCACGGAGGCCCGTTATTATATTATTACATAGTATAGTTCCCAGGATAACTGTATACCTCTTTCATTCTAGATGGCTCTTTCTCTAAGGGGGAGGGTGCAGGAGTGTGTGAGTGGTCTTGAAATTATATGAATGCACCAGTTTAAATAGTTAACTCCAACACTTGATGCCAGCCGATCCTTAACCCTTTACCAAACACCGAATTTTGGACTGTTCCAAATTGAAAAAGATTGCAGACGACATTTCAAAATGTAATGACATTGACAAATAATCTTCTGATAGGGCAGAAAACATTGTGGGAAAAGGAGATTTCCAGGGTAGTCTGTAACAAACTGGTTAAGTGTCGTTATTGTTTGTTTATGGGTTAATCAGCCGTTTTCATATGTGTCCTTCATTGATAACTATTTCTTGGACAACACAATTACTAGTTGGGTTACTTTGTTTCTCTTATCGATTAACATCCCCCTCACAAAAATCATGTGATAAACATAAATGCTTTGTGCAATTTTAACGTGTCATGCTAACAGAATACTTACCTGTTTACATCTGACAAATAAGTTTCAAAAATCAGTTGGACAAAAGGAGATTTCACTTGATATACATGTATGCAATTTCTCCTTCTTTCACAATGATTACTATCCAATGTCCCCAAAATGTTTGTTACATGAACTTTCCTTTTATTCATTTGGGGGATTATTTAAAAGGATTTAGTTTTGAAGATGAGGGGATTAATAACACTATTTTAGAAACCCTGCATTTTTCAAGAAATCAAACATTGCATTTACAGGATGACTAGATGATGAAAAGATAATTATAAAATCGCAGGGGAAATAATTCAGTAAGTTCTTCAAGCTCATGGGCTCATAAAAAATAGTATCATTCTTATTTATCTTGTTTTGACCATCTCACATTGTGTGATATGTGAGTATCAAATGTGAAAATGATAATATGAACAATACTAATCACTAAATGAATGACCACTTCCAATACCTATATTTTAAAGATGCTGAAAACCAGTGTTTTCATTGGATAATTGTGAAACCAGCATTAGGGCCTTCAGTGCTTTGATTAAAAAAAGATAGTCATGAGTTGCTCTTGGACTCAGCTTGCTAGCGTCAGTTGAAAATATTGTGGACCCATTACATTATCTTGGTCCAAGACAATCTTATTCATTTCTAGTATTTCACAGGATGGAAATATAAGATCAATGCTTACAACATAAGCCGTTTAAATGGTTTACTAGATCAGCAACACAAATGTGCTATATCTCCACTACCTGGTAATGAAAGAAGATAAAGAGTGTGTCATTAGTCTAGTTTTCAGTAACTTAATTGATGTGTGAAGTAAACCCGTAAAAGACATATTATTTACAAAAGATTGAAATCTCAATCAGAGTGCTTTAAATAAGTATTCCTTTTCCAGGCTTTCGAATCCTGGAAGAATGTGTTTATTGAAGTTAATTAATCTGTTTACTGAATAAAAACTGATATCCAATGATAGGAATAAAACATCTATCCATGCTTTTTCATTTCTCATGTGGACAAATATGTATTCCGTAACTGTACTTTAGACATGGGGATGCATTCTCCTATCAGAACATAAAATATGAACATACATGTGTAACATTTAAGACAAATTTATTTATCTTTTCATGACTTTTAAACATATTTCTCATAAATACTCTTAAGAGTTAAGCAATATATCAAAGGCATCAACACAGACAATGCACAATACCACTTTCTTTTTGGTATTCTGAAACTTGTATTTTCAAAATTGTCTGCTGCATTACATTAAAACAAGAGTGTATAGGTAAATGTAAATAAACACAATAACATACAAAATGTGTTGTTTATAAAAGCACAGAGTATAAAAACGGAGAACTATTGCATTATGAGCAAATTCTTCTCTTGTCACAAGCATCCAGATGATGTCTCCTAAAAGGCATTCAAAGATGTATGAGTAAGTGAAAAGTAAAAACTATTTGTTTAAACTTTCCTCTAATGTATGCCTTTAAGTAATCACACTGATAGGCTCCTCACTTTCTTAATGATAATTCACAGAAAGTTCCCACAACTCATTTGCCATGATACAAAGTCTATAAACCAGGTCTTTAAAACTGCATTAACCGATTCTGAAGTTATAGAGGAGATTCCATAATGCATCTTTGAAGCATAGAACAATGCATGAATGTGCCTCAAAACTATGAGCAAAGCCACCAAACTCTTTTAAGTATAAACCAAAGCACACTTGTGTATTTTATGATCTTCACATATGGTGCGATAGAATGGCATGTCCATCATACTAACAAACAAGTTTATTTGTATTGTAAAGCGTTTTATTTTGATGAAACCATGTACATATGAACATAAAAACTTGACTTAATATTTGCTGTGTTCGCATTTATCTCCGATCAATAAGGTCTATTTTCTATGCATGTTTTTAACTTGTATCATTGTCTTTCTTAAATGCAGCAAAAGTTTGAAACTTCCAAATATACATCAATACTATGAGGTAACTCATGATGTAAAAAGAAAATGAACAATTTATAATTTTAAGGTTACTTACTTGCAATTTCAGAAAACATTTTCCTACTCATGAAGAATTAAGTGAAAAACCATCAGGAATGGAATATACAAAACACAGCACATCATTATCGCTGTCAGATTCATTAATTATGGCTTCCGATTCGTTAAAATTCAGCAAACTCATATACCAACCAATCAGACCCCAAAACTAATGACTTCATTAAACACTGGTCAAAAGGAACATTTTAGACAACTTTTATGCTTCTGATTAGAACATTGAGTGTGTGTTCAAGACGATCAAAAGTTTGTTGAACCTAGTCCAGATCATTCTAAGCTTGTTCCAGAGAGTCTAGGCTTTATTCAATGAAGGCTGGATTGTTTCAAATTTGTTCAAGGTAATTCAATATTTAGTCACAGTGGACTAATTTATTGGCAGTCTGTTAAACAGTCTAGAATTTGTTCATAATAACCTAGAATTTGTTAATAATAATCTAGAATTTGTTCATAATAACCTAAAATTTGGTCATAATAATCAAGAATTTGTTCATAAAAACCTAGAATTTGTTCATAATAATCTAGAATGTGTTCATAATAATCTAGATTTTGATCATAATAAACTAGATTCTAGATAATATAGAATTTGTTCATAAAAATCTAGAGTTTGTTCATTATAACCTAGAATTTGTTCATAATAATCAAAAATTTGTTCATAAGAACCTAGAATTTGTATTTGTTCATAAAAACCTAGAATTTGTTTATAATAATCTAGGATTTGTTCATAAAAATCTAGAGTTTGTTAATTATAACCTATAATTTGTTTATAATATTCTAGAATTTGTTCATAAAATCTAGAGTTTGTTCATTATAACATGGAATCTGTTCATACAAATCTAGAGTTTGTTCATTATAACCTAGAATTTGTTCATAATAACCTAGAATTTGTTCATGATAATCTAGAATTTGTTCAAGATTGGCTATTATATTGTGACTTTAAACCCACCCAGTTGAGAATAAGTTCATGGTAAGAAGTACTTTGGTGTACTCATGTGGAATCGGTGGGTCCTAAAGTAACCATGTCCATGGTGAAGGGCTCCGAACCTGAAAACAGAAAAGTTATATCATTTTTCAAAACTTATCATTTTTTAAAGCTTAGAAGAATATGTTAATTTTAGACTAGTCCAATTTGAAAGCAATAGTAGGGAAAAATAATCCACTGCATTCTTTATGACTTTCTCCTGATGTCTCTTTCCCTTTCCCAAAAGTTAGTTTTTGACTGTCCCAAATTGAAAGAGTTTGCAGACGACATTCCAAAATGTGATGAAATTTGAAAATAATCTCCTGATAGGGCAGAAAACATTGTGGGAAAAGGAAAAAAAGCTCATTACGAGCAATTTCTCCTTTTCCCAAAATTTTTTCCAGAGTCGTCTGCAACAAAGTGGTTTAATGTTGCTATTGTTTCGTAATTGGTTAAATAATTATTCACAAAATTGTATACAAAAAAAATGATTAAATACAGTGTTTAAATCGTGTCTGCCTTAAGAATGAAAACATTGCAGACAAAATGTTATTTACAAATCACACAGCAATTGCTTTATAATTTTCCAAATAAATGGACCATATCAAAATGACAAACTTCACAAACTAAACTCAAGTTTATCAAGTATCATCCCAATTCACTTCAGATGATTTTGTTTGTTTGGTTTAGACCAAGTTTATCGTATGTTTAAGACTAAATTTGTTGTTTGAGACTAAACATAAACAGAAGTTTATTTATATACTTTTGTTCTTTATCTGTTCCATTGGTATAGAAATTCATATGAACAACCACGAACATCCCCCCCCCCCTCCACGCCCCAAATATACAGGATCTTTAATCAGTTCAATTTCAGACATACATCCTTGCTAGTGTTTACAAAGGGTCATGTGTAAGACTATAGTTAGTCCTCAATTCGCAAGAGTATGAAAGAGTTTGCAGACAGCCATATTGACACCGAAAACACACTATTAAACAAAATTATGACTTTTACTAAATTTTACATTTATCAATCTAAAATGAAGGAAATAAAACCCAGTTTTGTTGGAGCTAAAGAATACATAACGTACTGTTAAAATTTGTGTGAAAATGCGACTCAAATTGATTGGGATGGCATAATGATGTGTGTCAAAAATGCTAGATGATTTTAAAGATAACCGTTTTTTAAACCCCCTAATGACATTTGCACTTCAAATGTATTCATGATGCTTTTTGTACTATCAGTTTCTTTTATCTTTTTAAAGAAAATGGCAAATTAGTTATATCGTGGGATTGGATATATCCAGTGTTACAATGCTTTTTGATTTTTGTCAACCTTATTTTTTTGTTAACATGTTTCTTTATTGATACTCTTGTATTAATCATGACACTGTTGTTTTGAAGGAAATAAAGCTTAAAAAAAAAAAAAAACTTTTGAAATGTAATGAAATTGGAAAATAATCTTCTGATAAGAAAGAAAACATTGTGGTAAAAGGAAAAATTGCTCATCATGAGCAATTTCTCCTTTTCCCACAATGTTTTCAAGAGTCATCTGCAACAAAGTGGTTAAATGTCGTTATTGTTTGGTAAGATGTTAACCACTAGGCCAAGGAGGCCCCTGTGAGAACTCCCCAATGTTGATATAACTCAAACCTACTTGGAGTTGAAGAGCACATGAGGCGGTATCTTATCAGTATCATATGTCACTTTCGAGTTGTCCTTGTAATTCTTGGGATTATCTGGTATACCAAAACGTGCCATCTGTAATTCAGTATCACTCAGTCCTCCGTGTGAGACCCTTGCATAACCCTGTCTGCAAACAAAAATAATAACAAAGTTGACAGATGAAATGCACTGTATTTCTAAAGGAAAATACCATACAACAAATTCAATTCTGTAAAAAAGGCCAAAGTGGTCCTTCTGTAGGAATTCTGCCTCAGTATACGGTGGTCTAACCCTTGAATTATTTTGTAAAGCTGGGCCAACCTTGTAAACTTTTTTAATGAATTCACATTTTAAGGGTCCTGCAAGCAGTTTCAACAGGAATTTATAGTAGCTGTAATCTCTCTTAAATACTTCAGCTTTGCGAAAGGGAAAAAATAACAAAATATTGAAAAGAGCTTACTCACTTTTCAACATACATGAAATTTGTTTCTACCAATTACAAAAGATGTTATTCTTCAGGATTAGTTATCACAAATCACAAAATCTTGTACAAGAGAATTATGTAAAATGACCTTGATAGATATAATCATAGTATATGTGTTGTACCTAAATATAAAATGAAGTAAAATTCACATCTTACATTCCAACCTTTGTAGAACCTATTTCATAGTTTCTTATAAGTTTGTATATAGCAGACAGCATGAAAATGATAAAAGTTTTGAGAAAGAATATCTGTGAAAAGCTGGAAAAAGGATTCATTAATATCAATTTGCTGATAATGTGTAGAACTGCTTAAAATTGCCTGAATCAGGGAAAATGTAGGCAAGGTTAAATACTATTACACCAAACTGTGAGATAACAGGTAGTCATGAATACATACCTCACTAGGCCTCTATACATGATATATTCACAAAATCGTTTACGGTCAGTTTCATCGATATCTTTCACATTGCCCCCATTGATAAGTTCTTCATACTCCTTACTGTAGGGTTTGGATGTGACATAGCCAAGAAACACGACAGGGTTCTCACTGGAAATATATGTTGCTTTAATTAAATATTTATATATGGGTTTTACATCAAATCAACATTACTTCAGTTTTGTTGCGATGCCCAACTAATAATGATAAAGGAAGACCCCAAACTCAACTCCCTATAAGAGCTGGTCAAGACAGGTAAAACCATCTACATTACATCATTCCACTGTGTGTGTGTGTGTGTGTGTGTGGGGGAGTACACATAAGAAGGCTGATCAGTTACAGAGGTTCATAAAGGGGCATATCTCCTGTATGCTGCTCTTTTAACCCATTACCAAACAACAATGACATTTGACCAGTTTGTTCAAGACGATTCTCGAAAAAATTGTTAAAGGAGAAATTGCTCATGACGAGCAATTACTTCTTTTCACACAGTTTTCTTCACCATCTGAAGATTACTTTTCAATTTTATCACATTTTGAAATGTTGTCTGCAAACTCTTTCGATTTGGGCCAGTCAAAAATGTGGCGTTTGGTAAAGGGTTAAGCTAACTTTGTGTGGCCAATCATTTGATTCAGCTCATTGCGAAAGGTGGCCTAGATAAGGGACATATCAAAATCTGATACACATAGTTTTTAAGCATAATTATGAAACAAAACCATATAATGAGAGAAATGATGCAAATTGTCTCATTGAGACAGTTCTAATGAAAACTTAAAGGCCCATTAAAGGAGATTAATGCTATATCAAATTTTATTATTTGGTAAACTTTTGGACAGATTCAAATAGTTTTCAACAGAAAACACCATCAGCACAACTTAAATGTGAAAGTAAACCAGAAATAACCCAGATTAGCATGTTTTATAATTCAGATTTCCCGATTCTTCACCTCTGACCTTGACAGTTGATGCACACATTTTTGAAACGACCAATCAGAATTTGTTATTTTGAATATGTAAACAAACAGGTTGTTGATAAACATGATTGAATTGGAGACAACAATATTTCAAGCACAAAATAACTTATTTTAAATGAGTCTATTTAATAGGGTATCAATGCATTCCTTATCTCATTCTCATAACTTTTATGAACATAATTAAAGAACTCCATATAATTTTTCAGTAATTTATTTGTACTCCTCTCCTTTGATGTGCCTTTAACCTATAGGACTTAGGCAAGAAAAAAAGGATAAACTTCTTCAATAATCCTCTGAAGTGCATATCTTTAAGTTCTCTCTTATAACAAAACATTTGTTGAGATCTAATGCCTCCATACTTTTTTGCCTGTCCCAATTCTGGTTGAAAGTAGGGGAAGGCTGTAATTATGACCATTACCCTTATAGTGTGAAAAGATTCTTGCTCCAGAAAAAACCCTACTAGTTCTACAAGAGATCAACAGAATTACTCGACTATGTGCATTGGAGAGTTGGAATGCCAACCTATCTCCAAGGAAGGAATTGTGGGATTAACAACTTACATATTGAGGGTTCAATGCAATACTATAGTAAGTGCTTCATGTTTATGAAGCACTTACTATAGTCTTGCACTGAACCCTCGATATTGCCTCAAACTTCAGTTGAAAAATGTTCAAAGGGACAAAAGTTACTTGTATTAAAAAAAAAATTGTTGCTCGATTTGCATGTTTGCAAGGGCAAGACTGACTGAGCTGATTACATAGGCTTTTGCTTTCAGAAGAGACAACAGGTAAAGACAAGTTTTATTTATCATACAAGCGTAATGTTATATATCATGCTGACTAACCTTTCCCGGAGTTCCTTGGCTAGGAATTCAGACTGCAGTTTTCTGTCAATGGTATCTCTGTCATTTCCCATGTGAGTAACAACAAAATCCACCAAACTGCCAGAAATATTGACTGTGGCAGTAACAGCAGGGGCTAGCTCACCTGTATAAGGGGTATCAGAGTCTTTTAACCCTTTCCCAAACAACACATTTTCGACTGTCCCAAATTGAAAGAGTTTGCAGACGACATTTCAAAATGTGATGTCTTTGGAAAATAATCTTCTGATAGGCCAGAAAACATTGTGGGAAAAGGAAAAATTGCTCGTCACGAGCAATTTCTCCTTTTTCTCAATGTTTTCTTAAGTCATCTGCAACAAAGTGGTCAAATGTCTTTATTGTTTGGGAAAGGGTTAACTTGTATATCTTACAATGCTTTTATTTACAATGCACCGTCATCCATTTCAGTTTTGTTGCAATGCCCAACGCATAACTTATTTCATTCTACATTGATTGTGACAGAAGCTTGAAGCTTATTAAATTCACTCTCGATGACAGCTTCATGAATACTAAACCAGTACCCACACAGATTTGTGGGCTAGTCCTGGCAAATTTTACCTTGCTGCTGACTTTGATGGAACCCTGGACCCAAGGTAAAAGAGACTGACGCTCTACCACTGCATCACTGTTGCCCAACTCATAAAGAAGCTGGAATACCAGATACTTAACAGCCAATTAGGGCTGGTAAAGCTGAGAAGAATCATCAGCATTCCATAATTCAACAGGGATGTTAATTCTCATGAACATCCTAATGCGGGATTTCACCCTACACAGAGAGGGGCCATGTCCAGTTCCGTATTGTAACCACTGAATCCACCAACTTTTTCGTATAAAAGAATAAAAAATCAGTAAAAGCAGGGACTAGCTCACCTGCATAAGTAACTTTAAACGTTCGGTAGTAAGTAGGTATTTTGGCAAGTACATAGGTAAGTAAGTAGGTAAGAAAAGTGTTGATAATAGAAACATGAGTAGAGATTAACTCAAATAAATATGGCAACACAGCAAATTACATCCAACCACATGGCCCTGTAAGTCACTTTCTATGATAAGAGTAACATAAATACATAAACACAGGGGAAATTACCATTGGATCAACCTAATCTTGGTAGTACTGAAACAGTTAGATCTTAAATTGCTTTGAAATTTTAATAATATTGTAATTGTTTCAAATTGCATTGCAAACATATAATGATATTAGTGACATTTAAATAAAAAAGAAGAAAATGGTTTTGTCACTAGAAATGTATTGTGAGCTTCATGATGAAGGCAAATAATCTGTTGAATATATCATTTAAAGGTTTTGTGATTATTGTCTGAACATTCTGAAATTTCTCTACGGAAGCTATCAAACCAAGGCGACATTAATTTCAACATCAAAACTATAGAACGATTGATTTAACTTTTTTTAATAGAGTAATGAAAAATCAGAGGTACCCTGAAATTTATACAGACACAAACTATAGGAAAGAGAAAAGTAATTTTCTCTTATTTCATATACTGTCAGGGCTTGGCAGAGAAGAATTTTAAGACAGAAAATCAGAATTCATACACACCATATGGAGAAGGAAGAAGGTGGTGTTTTGATTTTACAAATGGATACTTGGACAGAATCAAGTTTCTGCAAAAAAGAAAAAAGGAAATTGATGTGTTAAATAGTGGATTTGGAGATTGACTCCTGAATAAAGCTCATTAGATTTTTCCAAAGTAGTTAAATGTCTTTCCAGCAGAAAATATCAGACTGCGTCTCCATGTTTCATAACAAAATGAAGTAATTTCTATTTAACAATTTGTAAAGGTTTTCATTCATGAAAGCAACAGCAGACAACATATACAACTTGAAAAGTATATAGTTTCTTTTTGATACTTGGTAGAAACAATTGTGACAAAAGGATAAACTGCTTTTTCATGAAATAAGCTATTCATTGACCACTGGATAGATGGCAAATCCTGTTTAACACATGTATAACATCATACACTGTCAAAACAAGACAGTTTGAATAAATTTCTAACATTTTCTACCTAATATGGTCAACACATGCACTTATCCACAGATACAATTCCCCATATTTTCAAAGCATTAGGTACACTATTTATATCATTTATAATTGCATTTTCATTCCTTCAGTTTTTATCAAGTGCTACCCTATTTGATTTCCATATCTATTGTTACTTGTATTGTTCAAAAAAGTATGAAAAGTACCCCTATGACAGTCAGGGATCAGGAAATCTCTGAATCCCAATTGTTCCGAGAATCAACCGGAAATCCTTCATACCTCTTCACCCCATTCCCCCATCCCCAAGAAAAAAATATCAATTATTAACTTCTTTCATGCATAGAACCATATATTATGCTTTTTGTGACAATATCAAAATAAACCTTTTATTTGAGATAACATTAAGTATCAACTTTATGTTTCTGTATGTTTAATTTCAATGATCAAATCAGAAATTATCCGATCCAATGAAAGGTTTAATAGGATTTGAGGTTTCTTTGTTTTAAACTCTTCAAAACTCCCTTTGATGATTCCCCTGATGTCCAATTAATTTGTCAATACTTAAAAATTGTGTTGCATCGGCTTGGGAAGCAAATTCATAATATCATCACACTTAACAAATTAAAACTCTTTGATATCTATCAAGTACATTTACAAATCAGACTGAATGTGCTAAATATGATCGTTTTTTGCGGAATAATGAATGAATGGTGTTTTAAGGGGCATCGATTTTTCAGAATATGCGTGTCACTTGTACAATTAAACCCTCAATTTATACAACCCTCAGGCATGGCTTGGCACAAGGATTCATTAATTATGTGAACCTTGAGGTATTGTTAGGTGTGTAGAGTGTCATATCCATCTATTATGCAGATCGACTTTTTTATCAAATCTCAACTTGTAATTGATCCAGCACAACCAAAATCGGTCCAAAACCGGCATTTTCCTGATCCCTTCTGACATACCAATTATGGTGATATGATACAGAATTTCAGAAGTACGGTGAACCAGGGCCATTGATAAATGACTTAGAAACATGGGGCACTGCTTTGGGCAATTGGTTAGGTCATTTCTAATAAAGATGTCACTCATGGTATATGTTTGGTAACATCATTTTAGAAAATGACCCACCATTTTGTCCCGCCTTTTCGGAAAAGAACCTTAAGCTCTATGGATACACATTCAAGAAAGATAGATAATCTTACCCCCAAGTGTGGTCTTTTGTTGAGGGCCCAAAGTCAACATAATAGCCCATTTTTTCTTCAATCCACATCCCTAAGTCGTTGTTACCCAGAAATGGTTTTGATGCATCACTTTCCAACAGTGTTATAACATCAGACCCTGTAGATAAAATTTGAATAAATTGGACAAGTTATTCATTAGGGACAATTAATCTTTTTGTCGCAGTGGTTTCGAAAGTCTTCTGCAGTAGATGGAAAATGAGTATTTGGGGAGTAACTATTTAAATTCAAACTTTTACTTCATGAAAGGTTAACTAAGACTAAGATTTTTATCATGCTCATAATGCTAAATGTATAAATAAAATTCCATATAGATAAAAAAAGAAAGTACAGAGCATTATGTCTTTCTATATAATTTGCATATTAGTGTCATAACTACATTAATTTGCCCCAAGACAACGATTCTGAAAGATTGAAAACTCTCTTAAAGTAAGGAACCAGCTTTTACCTGAAATGCAAATAAAATATATTGCTCATAGAAATAACATTTTTGAGATGTTTGCAAATTCAAATGTCATTTTATTGCAAACATGGATATGAACTGTTATTCCCATGTCAATACCTAAAAAATAAGGACATAATTTACCTGTGTCGTTCAGCAGTGAGGCAGTCCTTTCCAAACTTGGCAAACCTTTATTATCATAGCCAAAATGATAAGTCCAGATGGCTGCTGTAAACTCCTTTGGGGCTTTCTACAAAAGAAAAGAAATATCGCTAAATTAACGCATTTCTATGATAAAATAAGACATCATGAAGTATTAATGTTGTCTATTTTTATTAGAAAACTACAATACCTCATGCTGTTTTTTTTCTTATATCATATCACAAGTATTAGTTATCCTCTGACACTTTTTTTTAAACAATCTCCTGATGGGCAGAAAGCATTTCGGGAAAAGGAAAAAATAGTTTGTTAAGAGCAATTTCTCCTTTTCACACAGGATTTTCTAGAGTAATCAGTAACAAACTGGTCAAATGTCATTATTGTTTGGTAATGGGCTTAACACTCCATTTTTTTAAAGTCCCACTGAAAGAACATCAAACAACATATTCTTACAAAAATATCTCTTTCATTCAACGCACTTACCTTTTCTGGGTGATCATGTTTATTAGGATAATATCTGTAGCCATAGCCAAGTAGTCCTGCACACAGAATCACAGCTAGAACTGGTAAAATAAATACATAGAGGATGATTAACTCCGTTCAGTTGATATCAAAAATATGTCAAGAGAATGGGTTGTTATCAGGTTGAAAAATGAGTTCAAAGAACGAGTTTTTTCTACATGATAATAAATCATTCAAGTGACATATTTTTATATTAATCAAATGGAGTTGATTATTCTATTTATTTCATTCAACAACATACAGCTTATTTGCCAAGTATATCTATAAACACCAAATGGAATATAATATAAATTGGAAGAAGAAAAGTAGTTAACCATGCCCATGACGTCATTCAGGCGTATGGATACATTTGGGTTTATTCACTTTTTAATGGCATGTGCAAAAGTGCAGTCATGACTTCAATCTGAACACATCGGGTTTATCCAATAGATAACACCTCTGAAATAATAGAGAATGACGTCACTTTCTTTCGTTTCTAAAAATAGATCTTGAATGTAAAATCCAAAAAGTCGTTAAATTTGATTGAGGAAACAAGTATACATGTCACAACAACAAGTTCGCCATTTGGTGTGAGTTACTGATCAAAAGTGATTAAATAGGATGTCCAACACTTCCATACACATTGAACTACTTAACATGCACGCTTAGAAAAGGTGTTAATCGGCGGATGCCGATTTACCCGAAAAATTGTAACCCTACACTTATATCCGAGGTGTATTTCACAGCTCACGGAAATACCCGAGTAGTTCCGATTGTCATGACTTTTAAGCAAAGGAATGGTTAAAAAGTAGTTCCTTCAAAACTGATATCGTCAATAGTGATGATATGACTTATTGAGATCATCACTAGTGACGATATTCACTGTGACAAAATGAAAATCAAAACACTGAGAAATCCCAGTATTTCACTGATAGGAATATAATAAAATGCTTTCTCTTATCATAGGTAACAACCAAAACCATGTGGAAAAAGCTATTGCAGATAACAGTATGATTAAGGAGGACTTATTCATTTTGAAATAGAAATCGAATAGAGTGAGTGAGAAAAAGCTTCCTTGTTATAATCACTTTTGTCACTTACACATTTTGTCTCCAGATATAGGGATGCTTTCAGAATTCTAATAGTACAATGTATATGTAGCATCTTTATTTTATGTAGTGTGTATGTTGAAACCATAAGTGTTCAAGTCATGAACAAACAAAATATAATTAGTGAATCCAAGAAATGATATGATTTCAAAACAAAATCTTACTTTTGTTAAAGTTTCCTGATGACAATTTCTTTTTGCGTATAGTGACATATGAAGTGAAGCCATCATCTTGCATTGTTCCCCCTGAAAATTAAACCACAACTTTCAACAGAAATAAAGTGCCTTACTAACAAAAGCTCTTAACTGTCAATTTTGTTTTGTTTTCTAAATATAAATTGTATTATGAAAAAACTATAATAATACAGTGATGATTCATTAATTGGGACAACTTTGTTCCCATAAAGGTTTTTGGCTTAAAATACAAAATCTATTTGAGAACCAAGGTAACTGTAAAAAAAAAAATTGATATATACATACATATACAAAGGTCTTCCTTACTTTAACTACAAAATGTTCAACTTATAATTCATGCAACAAGATTAAGCCCTCACATTTCTATAATAACCCAATGTTTAGTAAACTACCATCCCTTATATTGCTTGATGAAAACATTTATACCCGAACTTGAACTAAACAAAAAAGGTAAATTATACGAGGAAAAAATGAAAAAAAAAGTCTATTGAAAAACAAATGAAAAAAAGTGCAAACTGGGCATGATCAAATCTAATGGTAAATGGACCTTTTCAAAAACCAAACCATATAAATAAAGAATCATATTTACCAAAGAAAAGTCCCACAAAGATGCAGATCATGTTAAGAATGATGAGTATATCAGTCCTCTCCCTGGTATATACCCCACCAGGAACAAAGTTGTAAGCCACCGTCCATACCAGGAAGAAATTCTGAACCATGAACGTCAGAATAGCGAGGAAAAACGTCCTTGCGGGCGGACATCGGGTCACTCTGTCTGTCATCTCTGGCCAGATGGACACAGCATACATGGCTAGGACCAACCCACCTGGTTAAGCAATAACTTTAGACAATGATAGTTATTATATGGTAAATTTTTATTTGTTGATTTATATGGGGTTTCATGCCCTTTCAATAAGTTTTCATAAATACTGTGGCTTTTCTTGATTTACCAGTACTTGGCTAGCGTTCTGAAGCGTTTTGCCAGAGGATACTCTTACAAAACCAGAGGTATCGCTAGGACTCATACCCTGTACCCTGATTTCTAAAACCTCCATAACCACTGAGCCATGCAGGACCCTAGTACATGATAAAATTTCCCAAATCATCTCAGTCAACGAATGATGCCTTTTACATTTTTATATTAGGTTTAACACTGCTTTTCAATATCTTTTTCAGTTAGAATTGACTTCCAGGGTAATTTTGCAATACAAAGGTATGAAGTATGTTTTACCCAAGGAAATTCTACAGTGAAATAATGGGCAGTTGTCCCATATCACATATCCAATAGCTCTCGAGTTCAGATGAATATCACTTTGTCACTAAAGAGTATCAATTGCACACTATATTGTTTAATAGTCCAGGGTACATAACTATGGAGTGTGTCTATCAAGAGATATAAGTTGTGTTTCTTCCACATGGTTACAATATTTAATGCAATGATAAAGCTTTCACATTTTGACATATCGAGAGTTCAGTGCAATATTATAGTAAGTGCATCATGTTTATGAAGCACTACATAATATAGTCTTGCACTGAACCCTCAATATGTAGGTATAAATGTTATCATCTTCCATTTAGAGCATTTCATCACAAATGTACATGTATTTAATACATTTGTATCTTCACATTTAACAAGCATTCA
Organism: Cerastoderma edule; assembly: GCA_947846245.1. Classification (NCBI taxonomy): domain Eukaryota; kingdom Metazoa; phylum Mollusca; class Bivalvia; order Cardiida; family Cardiidae; genus Cerastoderma; species Cerastoderma edule. The sequence continues at coordinate 41,033,959 of OX401408.1, forward strand.
TAACACAGCATCCCATAAAGAAATATTCCACTTTGACAATGCTGCAGACTTATGATTTCTTTGGAAAAAATCAAAATAATTCTTTCATAAAAATTGCCTTTGAGCCAAAAATCTAATTTTTACCTCTTGACCCTTTACCAAACGCCAAATGTTTGACTGTCCCAAATTGAATGATTTTGGAGATGGCCTTTTAAAATATGATGAAATTGAAGAACAAATCTTCTGATAGGGCAGAAAACATTGTAGGAAAAAGAGAAATCGATGTTATAAGCAATTTCTCCTTTTCCGACAATATTTTTCCGAGTCGTCTGCAACAAACTGGTCAAATGTCGTTATTGTTTGGTCATGGGTTAAGCCATCAACTGGAATCATAATAAAATTCTCTGAGAAGTTATGCTTTATAATCTTTTAAACCATTCATCTTCCATTATAGGAAACACAAGTATTTACCGATATATCCCTGCCAAGTAGGGAGATAATAGAGGGTTCCAAATGCAATCATTCCCATCATCCACCAAACTTTACTTGTTGCGACATGACGACATGATGACATGTACGCTCCAACACAAAGCGCGATGAATGTCCCTGCCCTGATAACATACAAAGAAAAAATTTATTTACTTTGTCTCAGTGATTTTTTTCCTTAAATGTTTGGTACCGTAAAACCAACCCATTTCCAATCAAGGTAACAGACTATTTTTCCCAATGAATCTTATGTTTTAGTTAAGTTATTCCTGAAAAATTCCCAATTTTAGAGAAAAACCCTGTCATTTTTCCCAATTTGTCCTGTATTGGACCCTTTCCCAGAATTTAAAAAAGTTGCTGTGTCAAATCAGGGTAATAACAAGTTTTGTATTTCACTACATTGTTAAGCTCAATTGCTTTTCCTCTAATTTACTTTTTTGGCGGTACAGAAAACTTGTATTTTCTTTATGTTGAGGAGCAAAACCATTGTGACAAAAGCGGAAATTGTTTGTAACAAGTATTTTCTTCTGTATGTCATTATGGTTTTCTTAGGTCTTCTGCTGCAAATATTCTTAGATGAGTCAAGAAAGGCTAGAGGTAGTAAGATGCTGCTATGCATTTTTCTATACACAAAATGATTATTTATCTGTTCACTTTTTCGGCAATGTTTATATTCTTTCAATATTACACACTGATAGCCAAAAAAATATGTTTAAAGCCAACCTCTGTAGTGGACTAATTTGATCAATGAATTAGATAACAAGATCTGATATATTACTGTAATGAGCTTCATGCACTATTTAATATTAATGGCATCCTAAGCTTAACCCTTAGAATGCTGGGTAATTTTCTAAAAATAGATTGTTGTGTCATCTGCTTTCTGAAACCTAAAATGTCTGCTTAATTTTGAAGAGGAAATATACCCAGAGTAGAAAACAGGTTGATTCACAGGCTAGCCACCAATTTACTTAGCAGCTGGCCTGGATCTAACCTGTTTGCATAAGCATGAAGTTGGTACCAGCACAATAAGGGTTAATATTGTGAGATGTTATGTAGGGCTCTTTCTTTAAGTGTACCCTATTAAACCACCCTTCTTTGAAGGTTTTCCCAATGTTTTCCGTAAATCTTCAAAGTATAGTACTTGTAAATGAATTGAAATATTTTTAAAACAAAAGTATGTCCTTCACAACAAGCTATCGAAAACCTTTAAAATCTGCAGTAAATATTTTCATGAATAGCATATCTCTAATTTTCTTGTATTCATACAGTTGCCAAGGAGATAAGAGCTAACATACAAGCCAAAATCGATAGCAGTCTATGCTTTCTCACAATGTGTTAACCCATTACCAAACAATAACGACATTTGACCAGTTTGTTGCAGATGACTAAAGAAAACATTGTGGGAAAAGGAGAAATTGCTCTTAACAAGCAATTTTTCATTTTCCCACTACGTTTTTTGCCATATCAAAAGATTATTTTTCAATTTCATCCCATTTTGAAATGTCATCCGCAAACTCTTTCAATTTGGGACAGTCGAAAATGTAGTGTTTGATAAAGGGTTAAGCAGTGACAGAAAGCTTACGCCTTAAAGATAATCATCAAAAATATCAAAATTTGAGCTGACAAATACAGCATCTGTATTTAAGTCTGAAATCCAGACTTACCCCCACGGGTAGGGGTCAGGGCCCTGATTAGGGTAAGGTCTGACAACCCATCTACAGGTCAGCGAGGATTCACCAAACACCCAGTTTAATAGATACAAAAGACTTCCAAATCCAAGGCCTGTAGGTATTGTAAATGGCTGATTTTTCTGTGGTTTAATCCCTGGAATATCTATGCTATCAAATCCTGAAAGAAACAGAAAGTACGAAACAAACCATTTCCCATGTACATATTCTTTTTTTCAATAAATTTCACTAAAAACTTTGCCTACATGCTGGAGACGTTTCATAAAACCATTGTCAGAAAAAGAAAAACTGTCAAAGTCAGAATAGCACTTACTTACAACTAAATTGTGTAAGTTCAAGAATGATTGACAATTAACATAAATATGATTCAAATTCCCTTTTAAAGTCTAACAGGAATGGTAATATGTTCATAGGATGCTTTTAAAAGAGTAAAGAAGATATGGTTAAGTTTACATGTAATGATAAAACAAGTCAAATTGTGTGATACACAATTTGTGAAAGCACTTTGAAACATCAATACTAGGGCAGGCATTATATTCTCATAACATCGAGAATTTGGCTTTTGGTAAAGGTTTAAAGAATTACCTGTACCTGTCATAAACTGATCTACAACAGCCACAGCTCCAAGGGCGATGACCACAGAGTTTGATTGGTTTGTCCACCATGTTGGTACAAATGAGACGAACCATATACGACTGGAAACAAACGCCATGAGACCAAGAAGAAGCCCCAAGCTTGTGGTATACCTGTTTTGTATAAAGAAAACAATCAGTAATAAATACATCTTTTTATAACATTAATCATCCATATACAGTGGGGATAGAAGAAATAGAGAGCATATTTTTCTTTAAATGAAGGTATAAACACAAACACCTTATGACTCTATATACCTACGTTATTAACAATGTATCTAATTAATAACAATTCATCAATGTAATCTGTACACAATTTTAAAAACTTTGTTATTGTGCAAGAACATCATATGTAATTCTAACACAATGGCTTCTCTTTTTTTTTGAGCAATGAACAATCATTCCTTAGCAAATGTCAACTTGGCATTGGTCATGAACTTACATAAACTTGTCATTGTTACTACTTATAGGTTGTTTAACCCATTACAAAACAATACCGACATTTGACCACTTAGTTGCAGACGACTCAGGAAAATGTGGGAAAAGGAGAAGTTGCTTGTAAAGAGCAATTTTTCCTTTTCCCAAAATGTTTTCTGCCCCTTCAGAAGATTATTTTCCAATTCCATCACATTTTGAAATGTCGTCTGTTAACTCTTTCAATTCGGGACAGTTTAAAATTTGGCATTTGGGAAAGGGTTAAGTTTGTAGTGCATGTATGATCAGTTCTTGTATTTTAAAAAAGGAAACAACCAAGCTACAAAATCAAAAATAATAAAATACACTCAAATACCTACAACAGTATTCCCCAATTAAAAATGGACAAATGACCTATCCCAGTCTGTGCAGAATGTGTTTGAAAATCATAACTATAAGGAGAAAATACCTTTACAAGGATAGATAGACATCATTGAGATACAAGAAACCGTTAACTCTGACAAATGGAGTTCCAATTGAATCCATCTATGAGCATGATTTTAATTTAAACTTTGCCCAAATAATGATGACTGCATGTTATACAAACCTGATTCGCTGACATGGACTCCAGAGACTTAAGGTAATAGTTAAGGTAGCAATCCCATTACCAAAGGCTAGAATAACCAGCCGTGAGAGCGTTGATGGAGCTTGAAATGACGCCAAGCATGCCACCATGAGACCTCGTAAAACACACATGGTGCTTCTGTGCTGCAAAAGACTTCTGATATTGGAAGATCCTGAAAAATATAGAGACTGTTGATTTTTTCACATGGCACTGACAATATTCCATTGATTTTGCTTGCTATGACTCATTATCATCTGAGGAAAACCTGGACTTAACGATAAGCAAAGCCTTTGTCAAGGCTGGTTTAACCATTAACATTTTATATACATACAGCCAAGAGACTACCTCTTTTAAAAGTACCAAATAATTACAGAGTAGTGGGTTGTTGTAACCTAGGCTCCTGGAACTCAACCAGAGATGAAAAAAAGTCAGTTACGCAGGAATGGCGTTATATAAGATTTGTAAATCATCCTTGATCAAATGTGGAGTAATGAAAACTTAAAGTTGACTAATCTTTCTGGTGTAAATCTTTCATGTTGAAGACACAAGACCTTTAACAAACCCTATGTAATGCATAGGAGTTGATCAAATTATTTGCTCACAAATTTGAGGCTGTTGTCAAAGACTTTGCCAAGAAAAATCTTCTTTAAAGAGCCAAGTTAAAGCAAAGTTGTACATAATTGGGATACCGTAAATATGATTTTATTCAATGACGATTGCAAGCTTCCTTTTTTAAAACAGAAAAGCTTTCGTAAGTGTGTTTTCTAATTTAGCTGAACAGGTAATACACAAGTTAAACAAAAAGTCTACCTACCAGCAACAATCTGAAGAAACCAGAGACCTGCAAAAGCTTCATATCCCGAGATTTCAAGGTCATTCAACGGATAAAACCAGATCATCGGGGCAAGACCTTGGAACAAGCACCAGAACACATAACCTGCAACAAATTCAAGCAGAACTTAAAAAAAGAAAACCTTTTCTCCTATAGAAAGGCATTTGAATGTACCTGCAATACAGTTAAGAAAGCACTGGTAGTAGTTAGTCTGGATTTCTGGTCTCTAAAGCTATTGCTATATTGACTGACCCCTTTGAGTCCAGAGTCCATCATGATTTTTACGAACAATTTCTCAGCACAGATTTTCTGCGCAACTTTGACGGCCTGTAACTCCATTTATATGCAATAAAATCAGTAATCAAACATACCAATTTGGAGCTTAACCGTTTCTAATTCGATGTGTGAAGTTTCAAAAGTGTAACTATTGCATTAGTATCCAAAATTATGATTTAAATCACAAATAAAAAGTGCAAAAAGATGTTTACGTAGAAGTCCAAAATATCCAAATAACCAAGGTACGTCACACGGTTAGAAAAGTAGGACGACGCTTAAAGCCATACGTGCGCTTTTTTACACTTAAATTGTGAAAGTTTAAGAATAATTGAAAATTAACTTAAAAGTACTTTAAATTTCTTTTAACAGAAGAATTGAGACTGTAACACATTCACCTCGTGCTTCTAAAAGAGTGAATACTATAAGGTTTGTTTATAATTAGCGATACAACAAGGTCAATCAAGAAATGTTGGGAACCAATAAAAAACAAACAATTCCTAATTTTGAACGTTCACATTGTTAATATTTGATGAATGACAGTATTTTGATGTGTTTCATGTGATTGTTCTAACCAGGTGATCGCCACTCATTAATCTGAGCGCACCTTGCTATTTTAGATGTCACTTGAATGTAAACAATGAAGTTAAATTGGTGGGCACCAAATTTGTGAAAATAGCACTTTGAAAAATAGATAAAAAATAGTGCAGGCTTTCCAATGTCATGATCCTGTGGTTTTTCACTATGTTTCAACATATTCTTTCATAATTTATAACTCATGTTACCCAGTTTTGCAGTTTTTCTGAGAGCTAGTATGCTTTTAAATTTCCACATACCCCTGTGATTACAGTGTACGCAAATAAGTGGAGTACAATGTTTGTGAGCATTTGATACTATTCTTCGACTAAAGTAATTTCTCCATATTTTCCTTTATTGATTCTTTAGTTTTGTTCTTACTCATTTGAAATGTTGGATTTCTATGTAGAATTCAACTGTTGTTCAATTATTGTATTAAAGACGTATCCGAGGGTAGTCATTTTAATTCAAGTTGTGTAGTCTTCGGGAAAAAAGTCGATGTTGTTTCGAAAGAAAGGTAATTCCGGTAGTTTTATGTCAAAGAAACAATCAGAAACTATAGAAAATATCAAGTATTTTAACAAGTCACATGTACCGGAGTGTGAAAATGACTGCGTAATTGAAGTCAATGCTGATTCGGACAAATCATTACAGTGTCATTTTACTCAGAAACGAGTATGAATAGGGGTAGATATTTTTGTATTTTCTGTAAGCATACAGAATTAGCTAATTGAGTTAGAAATATGGACAAATTCTCTACGTTACATTTTTTAAACAGATGAAAATATCAAAAAAAAATCTGTTTATCGACCCTTTGGTTCAAGTTTTTAGCCATAAAACTGATCATTTTTCTCCCAAATGAACTGATCTTTACATCTGTTGTATTGTAAAATGCTCAATGAATATAATCTAAAGATGATTTCACAACTTTTATGTATTTTTATGGTCATTTATTACAATAATTGACAACCATAGTCTGAACATCATTTTGCAGATATACAGAGTAATGGCCTTTGGAAAAGCTACATTGTGTAAAAATGAGCATGGTGACCCCTATTTTTCAAACTAGATTTTTGTTCCATGTATTCCATAGAACATATGTACAAAAAAGGAAAAATTCCCTGCATAGAATCTTACTCAAGGATATGTCTTTAAGTCCAACTCGATCTTGGATAAGACATATACATCATCCCAAAACTGTACTATATAATGCAATAACGTTATCACGCGCGAAAATCTCCTCCAGTCGTAAACAAAATGGCTGACAAATGCTTAATTTTGAGCATCATCGATGACAACTGATAGGTAACTCACTTAGGTGAATCAGACACTTGTCTGGGTTGAGAGGATTAAGTGATTATTAATGTATGTACTTCATATCTACGTTTATTTGTCAGTCCCTTTGAACATGAAAAATAGCAAGTCAAAAGCACTCAGTCAGTAGTTTGGAATTTTTGTAACAGAAAAATCACATTAGCATTGAGACGTAGCGAAATACGGTTAATGTCCAAATGTTGAAAAAAGCTTCTTTCACAACTCATTATTGAGACAAAAGGTAAAGGAGAAAATGCTCAAATCAAGCAAATTCTCCATTTGCCACTACGTTTGCTACCTGATGTCTAAAATTGTGACAAGTAAAACTGTGAGTTTCCTCTTTTCTAAGTGACCAGTCAACACGATCCTAATATTTGTACCAAATATAATGTATTGAAAATAAATCTACATCCACTTTGAAGGAAAACTCCCTGATTGATTTATTAAAGGTTAATGCGCAGAATTGTATGAAGGCGAAATTTAAGTGAATTGTTTACACAATACAGCTCTCGGGAGGTTTAAGATAAGATGCGCTGCCAGTATATATTCGTGCGAAACATTCCCGGTACGAATCTGAAGATAAAGGACTATACCATTGACATCAAGCATTTCAGTAATACAAAAAACTCACCATTTACTGTTTCACGACATAAGTGTCTGAAGGAATTGTCGAATGCATTGTTTGCTTCTAAATCGACTTTCTTGCCTGTTTTAGAAACATTTTGCACGGTTTTTCCGGTAATTGTTTCTTTGGGCGCCATGTTGTATTACGCTGGTACCCGATGTCTACCAAGTTCCTTTTCGACCTTTTACACCAGATACCGTTTACACCTTACTCGGATGATCCAGAGACATAGACAAGAGAAAATTGATGCAAGCCTCAACGTCGCCCGCAAAAAATTGATTTGTCTTCCTAAACAAAACCTCCAACATAACATAAAAAGAATATAATAAAAAACAGTGCCTGTCTAACGCTCCTTCAACATATGTTGACTAGATCTGATTGTCTTTCATCATAAGTCGTTTCAGATTAATTTCTTCTACTTTTGGTGAAACAGTCAGCCACAAATCTATGTTTAAACTTTGTGACAGCTATTCCCTCGGCTATGCTTTCATTAGCCGAGTAACAGGCTCTTTCTAATGAGTTTGAATGATGAGATATGTTTGCACGTTTTATAAATATATTTCTATTATATTCTTTTTATACTTTAATCAATAGTTTGTTTAAAGGAGTAACAGGTTATTGACTCAACATTGCAGCATTTAAGGTTATGTTTAAATGTGGAAAATATGCAAACTTATATAACTTTCCTTATTCAAACAACATAATGTAAATCATGCATTGCATTTTGGAGAAGGTTAAACCAAATAAAGGCTAACACTATGGCTGATCATTTGAACAAGTTTTTGTATAGATCTGTACATATTCCATTGAGAAAAGTGTTTGTTATTACTACTAATTAACCTCAATAAATTTTGTCAATTGTTTAACAATAGAATTATCTTTTGTTTGTTTCAACTAATTATAGAAAGACTTTTGGTGCTTTAGATAATTTCAAAGACTTTTGACAATGATGGATTTCCTTCCTAACACAAATGTTCCCCTCAATTTCATCATTAAATCATATGCTGTGAAAGGTTTTTAAGAATGATTCAGAGAAAGCATATACTTACAACATACAATTTGGTGAAGAGTAAATTCTACATATCAAGGTTTCAGTGCAATACAAAACTGTAAGTGCTTCACATATTGGAAGTACTAACTGAAGTCTTGCATTGAATCCTCATTTTGCATGGAGAGCTTTTGGAATTCAAATTATTTAGTTTGGTGGTTTTGATAATGCACAAACAGTGTCTTCTGTTTCTTATTGCATTACTGATATGGGTAGGATAGCTAAAACATGAGAGTATCTAGCGAGAACCACCAACCACACATACATAAGTCTTAGATGCTATGTTTGATTATGGTTTAACAACATTTTCAACAGAATGTTTCAGTTGTGTCAGTAGACATATCCCTGTTTGTTCCAATTATTTCCTCGTCAGTTCCTGCGAATAAACCTTCTAAACCACCGATCACTTACCCCATACAAACATCGTTGCTCTGTGGTTTAGTCAAAATAATTCAACATGAAGAAGCGTTCCACCCCCACCCCCACCCCCGAAGTTAGTTTTGGGTAGGACCTGGATCACAGCTAAAATGTGGTTATGGAATATCCATTGATAGCATCCAACCATACATAAATGTTTAAGTCTTAGATGCTATTGTTGGATTATGGTTGAACACCATTTTCAACAGAGTGTTTCAGTTGTATCAATGGACATTAATCTCTGCTCCTGTTATTTCCCCACCAGAACCTTCCAATATTCCTCCCTAGACATAGTCCGAATGTTCCAGACGTAGATATTTCATTCTTCGCCACAGTTAAAGCTTGGATCATCTGAGTTACCCTAGACACTGACCATTTAACCCATACGAATATCATTGCGCTTTGGTTAGACATTTAAAAAGTCGTGGTGCAATGACTTTCGAAAGAATATCATACAAGCCGAAGTATCAAACGCATGATTTTTCAAGCTCAATACCAGCTATACTTTTGTCTTATGACAATGTGTACTATTCGTAATGGTTAGCAACTCATATATATCTACAGTGGTAGAATAAAGTAGTTGGTGTCGTAGGTTATATATTAAACACATCTGATTTGTATCTTGACAATGGCTATTTCTTTCAAATTGGAGTGCCTTCAGACAGGACACTGCTTCCTGGCTTAGTACTACTGATACAATACAAAGGAAACATTATGTTGTACAAATCCAGAATTAGCACTGTTCATTAACTGAAGGAAAAAATCTCTTTCGCCCGGTTTAGGCTTTGCCTATTTTCATATTATTGCTTTCATCAAAGACCTATTATTAGGTCTTTGCTTTCATGCTTTAATAGAGTTCGTTCTTTTAATTGTTTTAAAGCTATTGAAACCAGAAACTTTTAAGACATTGTAACAAACCAAGATATATTTCTTGACTTTTGATACTTATCTTTACCGTTTATCACTTTGACTTCTTCCAAATTTCACAATATTAATTTTGTGCAGGTGTTTTCAGTTTGGAAAATTATGTTATTCCAATAGGATAACATGGGTTAAGAAATATGCAACAGAAGAATTTAACCTGCAAACCCATATATAGAAATTGAGTATTTCTAAACTTTTATGAAAGTTGTCTTCTGTAATTGTTTCCATTTTTGCCAACACAAAGTATGTATTGAAAACTGCTTGTTTAATGATATTGAATTTGGAAACCGGTGTCAAACAAACACATGATAATACTCTTGCAGCAGAAGCTAGAATCTATTAAGGAGGAAGAAGAAAAACTTGTTCAATACAAACAATTTCTGTGTCTCATTTGTAATACATTGTAATTGTCGTCAATTTAAGTTACAAATCTGATTATTCTTATAATCTCATATACAAAAAAGCCTACACAATGTAAATGATCATGGAAACTGTACCAGTGTTCATTTTGTTAAAATGTCTACCAACAATGATTAAACAGATGAACCTGAAACCTGTCATTTATATGACAGTTTGGGAAATCATTGTGATTGAAGAAGAAATTCCTTACAATGAAGCACATTTCTCTCATTATTATTTACACTTGATACCCTTTTCTTTTTTTATAATACAATCAATTTAATCATAACCTTAGATGTACCTTATGATGAGTTTTGTTTTCAATATTGATAAAGTACCAAGGAAAAGGTATAAAATGCATGGCAAATTACTAAAGATAACTAATTAAATATGTCTTTTAACCTTTTCCCAAACGGCAACTTTTCGACTGTCCCAAATTCAAAGAGTTTGGAGACGACATTTCAAAAAGTGATGAAATTGTAAAATATTCTTCAGATAGAGCAGAAAACCTTGTGGGAAAAGGAAAAATTGCACTAAGCGAGCAATTTCTCCTTTTCCCACAATATTTTCCAGAGTCGTCTGCAACAAAGTGGTTAAATGTCGTCATTGTTTGATAATGGGTTAAGAATGTTATTAATATATATTTACATGGCATAATATGGGGGAAAAAGGCAATAATCTTTAATTCTAAAGAACGACGAAAATAAATGCAGGCATCAATAATAAGATATGAAGACAATATTTTAATTGCATTATTGGTTAGTTGAAACAGAGACATAGATAACAGTTATCTTTGTCTCTGGTTGAAACCATAGCAAAAGAAAAGCAATAAACAAACTGTCTACTTATTACTTATATAACTTCATTTCTTTGAGACAGCATTGATAGCACACTACAAATTTTAAGTGAGTATTAGCACTAATCAATCTAAGCCTTTTTAAAGAATGTTTCATCAAGTAAATCGATGTGCACCAACTTCGTACAGAAGACACATTTGTCTTATGCCAAAACAAACTATTACATATATAACAACTTTAAGAAAGAGCAGGACGTGGAACATTCTATGTTGACCTGATTAGAACTACACAAAGACCGCATCTTCACATGTTCACATTTTACAGATGTCTTACTTCTGTCATTTTTGAAACACAGACTTCGCATCACATTTAGGCTTGTTGTTGATACTATCGAGCTAAGTGACTTATAATTAAATGTACGGTACGAACGTAATATGGGACGAATGGAAAAAGATCGAAGTGTTTTTGGTAATTACCTTTTTATTTTCATCAATAAAACCTAAAAATCATCTGTATATATACTTTCTGATTATGGGCTGTGTCTTTACCGAAAGAAATTGAGTGATTTAAAGGAACGATTGACGATAATTCTGCTTAAAGGCTAAAAACCGCATTTTTATCGGCACGAAGACCGTAACAGCTACAGTTTTATTTTGTTTTTTCGTCGATCAAAATGGAATTTGTAGGCGCTGGACAAAAGACTTAATCACTGCATATATAACTTATTATTAAATCGTGGACAATTATATACAATCAATGCGCAAGCGGTTAAAAATAAATGTTAAATGGAATAAATTGAGAGGTCGGTATTTTAACAAAGGCGATTCGACAGTTGAGATGATACTGGCACCTGCAGACGTATTTTATTGGTCAAATTAATTGACTGTCATCTCGTAGATTACGTTATAAAATATAGGGTTTTAGAATATTTATAAAAGAGACAGTCTAATGGACCTCGTCAGACGACTTTACAAATTGGACTGGCACTCGGTACCACCTTTTTGATAAAGAAAACCGATTTTAAGACTAACTAAAAGAGATACAGGCTGAAAAATGGACCTGTTATTGTTTGAGATGGATCTCATTTTAAACTTTTTCTCCAAATAAAAACCTTTTAAGAACACAAAATCAAACAGAAAACCTTTTTTGAAACAATGAATAAAGGAGAAAAGATCAACGACTAAAAAAAGAAAAGCCTTTGTTATGAATTATTTTCAAATAAATGATAACAAAAATAAATATAGCCTCCCTTTCCCCATGTGCACTAACCAAAAGCTTCTACAAATATGATCGCCGCCTTCTGGCGGGCGATCAAAAATATGATCGCCGCCTTCTGGCGGGCGATCAACTAGATGATCCAAGCTGTAACTGCGTGACATATCTAGGTCTGGATCATTCGGACTACTTTACACCATGATGAAGTTAAATGCAATCCTTAAACCCACTACCAAACAGGAAAACGGGAAAAGGAGAAATTGCTCGTTGGGAGCAAGTGTTCCTTTTACCGCATTATTTTCCACTCTTTCGGAAGATTAATTTCCAATTTTATCACATTTTGAAATGCCTACTACAGAATCTTTCAATATGGGTGGTTTAGGACAGTTGAAAAATTGGCGTTTGGTAAAGGGTTGACTCCCGAATGATTTTGTGATTCGTTTTAAAGAGAAACGAGCGTTGAGCGCGCATATTCAATGCGAAGAATTTATACAATATTTTATTTAACACACCTTTAACAGAAGAAATAAGGAGAAGATGAAAAAAAAACCTTAAAACTGCACATGGTCATATTTCCTCCTTAGAAACCTTTCTACTTACTTTTAACAACGTACTTCGAATGGCATTTTTGTTCACTATATACTCGGAAAACCAGGCTGTAATTACGTTACAGTAGAACAGACTATCTTAGTCTGGATCTGCCGGACTTACTATGTACTTGAAATATCCTTTTGTTCAAATGATTAAAAATTTGACCCATGAAAAATAATGATTGACCACACATTATCTTTCAATTATGATGTTTGAATAAAAACTACATATCATCAGAGACATAGATAACATGTCATCTATGTCTCTGATATCATACAGTAAATCATGGTCCGCCTTTTAAAATATTAACGAGTGTTAGAACAGTTCAGGGCCCAGTTGTTCAAACGCTTGTTAAAATCATAACAAGCCGTCAGTTAACAAAGGTGTTAAATTGGTTTGAGCAACGCTTAATTAACAGGCCGTTAAGTGACAGACTGTTAGGGATTTTAATCAACCGTTAGTTTAACAGATGATTAGATTTAACAACCGTTTGAACAACTGGGCCCTGATGTCAGTTTCTCTCACGGCGGTTCATTTTGTAATAAGATCACCAAACGGCTTCGGAGTTATATAAATAGCCTTGATAGTTGACTGACGTTATCCAACAAATAAGGGCAGTGAAATAGACCAAAGACCTAATAAACGTGTTTATTAGGTCGTTAAGTAGGCCTACCTGTTTCCACAAATGAGACTCTGTGACTAATTGAAAAATTGAACCTACAGCTGACGGCATAATAAAGTAAAGCGGACAACTGTTTGTTACTCAACCAAACGACAAGGCGACAAGAACAAATGTAACCAGTAGGCTAATAATGAAATACCGGTCTCTCCGTTAATGTATATAGGATCCAATCTCAAAATTATGTTGTAGATGGTGGTTGTGCAAGGTTGAAGCAGGCTTACGTACTATGCGAAGTGAGTGGTCGGCTTTTCAAACTAATTAGGCCTACATGTTCAGTGTTAAATGATATGACTACATGTAGGCTTATCTTGAAACATGGGCTTTCATTGGCGTAGCTTCCTTTAGGCACGTGCCTACACCTTTTGTCATGAAGCAAAAAAAAAAAAAAAACACCAGAAAGGGCCTCTGTTTCCCGTCTAAAGAAAATATATCTTTGTGTGCTCAAAAAGCGTGCACCTGAGCGATTTCAGACTGTATTTTAACCGGGGGAGCATGCCCCCTGTCCCTCCTAGAATGACGTGCCAACACATTCATTTCAGGGTAGCCACACCCATGGCTTTACTGCCAATGTATAAACGATGTCTCGTCTAAAAGCCTTTCATCGGATGGGAAGAATCAATTTCGGGGATAGTCTGTCCAGAGACATAGATAAGTTATCTATGTCTCTGGTCTGTCCTACAGAATGCTTTGCATGTGGCACGATTAACAAACGACCATGACCACTGATAATTGGTGCTGCTGTAGTTTCATTGTTTGCATATCAACTTGCACAATCACCATCTACAATTCAATTTGAGAGTGGATCCCATACATTAGAGGAAGAAGCTGTATTTCAATATTACTGGTTACAACTGTTCTTGACGCCTTTTCGTTTAGTATGTACCTCGTTCTGTGCTTTGCATTGGTACACGAGGCGTTTGAACACCCAAAGTCTAGTACTGCATGTGGTCCCCTGTAACTAATCTTACAAGACGCCCCTTATCGGCCTCTCCATCTACCTTTTAAGAGATTATGGGCATAAGGATCAAAGGCTGTTGATGCGCACTACAGGATAAGTCGCAATATTGATTGAACGAATTGTAGGCAATAGCTTTCGTCTTGGAAGGACCATTTATCATGTTCCTGCAAAGTATGGCAATATCGGGCGGCTGTCTACGGTCGCTATTTTTGAAGATTATATACATTTGTAGTCACATTAGATGTCTTTCGCTCTTCAGGAATTCTTTTTTAAGTGCTGCTTGGAGTACGAAGTTTAAGGCCTTGGGCAATCTCAGTTGCCTCTCTGAGAAAACAGACAGAAACGTGAGTTATGGGGCAGGGACATTCACAAACTCCGCGCAGGAATACCTCCCTTCGCTCGTTAAGTACAGCACTCCTTACCAAAATGAAAAGGGAGATCACTGCGTAGGAGAATGGGCCATTCAAAGTTAACTCAGAATACGATTGAGAAAATCGTGAGTTTAATCCATGACAAAACAATGACATTTGACCAGTTTGTTGCTCTTAAGGAGCATTTTCTCCTTTTCCCACAATGTTTTCTGCCATATGGGAAGATTTTTTTTCAAATTCCATCACGGGACAGCCCAATATTTGGCGTTTTAGTAAAGGGTTAAAATAGGGCCATTCACCGAGAATCTTGGTGAGGAATTCTCGAGTTTAAGCCAGGGTAGGGTCCTTTATAGGTGTCTCAGAAAGGGACAAGGAGATTTTGTGAGGACAGGAAGAATCTCGGTTGACAGCTAAGAAAATCTTGTGAGGGTCAAGATTCTCTAGAAGCTTCACCACCTACTACCTCGACTGCGAACAAATGAATACGGGTTTGGTAGGTCTATCAATTTCTACTAAGTTTACCCTTCACCAAACGTCAAACGTGTCACTGTCCCAAATTGGAAGAGTAAGCAGACGACATTTCAAAATGTGATGGAATTGGAAAGGAATCATCTTATAGGGCAGAAAACATTGTGGGGAAAGGAGAAATTGCTCGTAACCAGCAATTTCTCCTTTCCCCAATTGCTCGTAACCAGCAATTTCTCCTTTCCCCGAGTTTTCTAGAGTCGTCTGCAACAAAATGGTTTAAATGTGGTTATTAATTGGTAAATGGTTAATCGCCCCTATTTTAGGTACTATTAACATGTGGGATTCATCAACATTTGACTATGTATGCCTTCTTTTCTTTTGTGAAATGGGAAAAAGCTACTTAAAACATCAAAAGGCATGCAAGCTTATTTCCGTTTTGGATGAAACGCAGATGTTCATTAACTTTAAAATACATGTAATAATAATAAAAAAAAAGATTTTTGCTTGGTCACACAGCCTTAACACGTCACCAAACGCAAAATTTTCGACTGCCCAAATTGAAAGTTTGCAGTCATTTCAAAATGTGATGCAATTGAAAAACACACTTCTGATAGGACAGAAAACATTGTTGGTAAAGGAAAAATTGCTCATTAAGAGCATTTTCTCCTTTCCCCACAATGTTTTTTAGAGTTGTCTGCAATAAAGTGGTTGAAATGTCTTTATTGTTTGGTAACGGCTTGAACCCCATTTTCAATGTTAGTTATCCACAGGACACAATCTGTGAAAAAGTCCCTTTAAGGCAACAGTTCATGCTTCTAAGGCAACCCTTTCTGGACACAGGACAAGGACTTAACTTCCAAAAGGGCACTAGACAACAAAACAATGTCAGGCAACTGGGTCTTATGTCATGTGACCAACAGTTTTCACAAATTGACCTACAACAGTTCATCTCCAAATGAAATTCTTAAAATTCTGTTGGATCACTTCTTTTATTTCTTACATGCTGATAATCCTAGTCAGGTATTTTACAAAAAACGACTTTGTTTACAGTATACATTTGATAATCAGAATGTCATCATAACACAATGTCTTATTCAAGAGAATACATCAAAACATTACTCGTAAGTGAAGACTTGAGAGCTATTTTTTTTTATTAATCAATCAAACAATGGTTATTTACAACAATGACAAGGATGATAGATAAATGTGATGACATAATTACCTCTTACAGTAAATTGAAGTGGAAACATAACATATTACCCAGGTTAAAATTTGTCACTTGTCCAAAATATAAAGATTCATAAATTCTTATGAAATGCATGAATCTATTTTTTATGATTTTTGAGTAGAAACTATAGCAACATCAGTAAACAAAACTGACTTTTTCAGATGTATTAAAAAGAGTAATAAGATAAACATAGGGTAATTGGTTAAGATTCAAAACATCATAAAGTCTATTTGACCACAATTACAGTTACGTTTTTAGAATAAAAGGAAAATAAACAAATTTTGTCCGAGGTGAAATAGAGGAAATATAACATTTGAGAAAAAAAATCTAGAAAAAGATTCTTCCATAACTGTTCTACAGTACAACACATCCATTTGAAGAAAGGAACAGGTTTTCAATCAAGTACTTGTCATCTGCTTAAGAATGTTTTCCTCACAAGAAGCATTGTCTTCTTTATCCAAATTGAATAAAATATAATAATGCACATCTTGTAAGTTCTTTAAATTCATTATTCCAGTGCAGCATTAACATGGCTGTTTGAATTGTTCTGAAACTATTTCTGAACTTTTCAACTGCCAAGTTCTTCATTTCCAATCCTGGAGGTACCCATAAAAATCCAACATTAGAATAACTCAAATGAGAACTTACAATAAAACATTTTGGGAATTTAAAGCAAACCTCTTTCGGAAAATTAAGATTGTTTTCCACCTTTTAAAAAAATATGGAAATTACTCATGATAAACTACCATGATATAAGTTTGTCATCAAGACTGTTCCAAAATCTGTATTTCTCCCAAACTTATCTCAAACACTAAATGGATAAGATAAAACAGAATTATAAAACTCTGCTTTGTGAGGTCACATCCAAGTGTGTTTTGTAATAAAATGTAAGCATTGATTTAGATTATCTTTAATGTACGCAACCACCAGTCTGTTGTTGAAACACATCTATTGAGTCTCCATCTTCCATTTCCAACTGAAAAATACAATTGTGAGAGATATATATACAACTTTTCTAAAAACCGCCCCTGTTTTTGAAAGGAAGGGAAGAATTGCTCCCTTACAAATCCATTTCTAGAATTAACACTGGACAAGGGGGATTTCATTTTGAAAATCAAGGAGAAAAAACATTTATTTGGGGAGAACAGATATTTTGACCAAAATTAAGCCCTGTCTTGACATTTGTCCAGGCATAAAATGAAGGAACTCAACCTCTAATGAATGCTCTAGGCAAAGATTGACAATAATTCAAATGCAAAAGACTACTGCATTTATAAACCAATGTCTATAATCTGGAACTTGTGACAAAGTAATTCCATGGGTAAAAGTTCAGAAAAGTGAAAATACTGAAATTTCAAGCTGGGGGCCTGGGGGCCGGAGGGCCCCCGGTGGGTACAGGGCAATGCCCTGGCTGGGGGTCCAGGGGGCCGGAGGCCCCCGGAAGCTCCTGGATTTTAGCATATCGGAGTGCAATCTGAGGCCTTTAAATATACTTAAACACTGATATTATTCTCTACATTTTGAAGGTGAAATAGATGACAACACTACAAATCAAAGGTTTAAAAGTTAGAAAAGCAGAAAGTTGATCTACACAATGTCAATTTATTTTCACAATCAGTAACTGTAAGATGAGAAAGTTACTGATCACCCAAAAGTCACTTAAAATTGACAGGATCTCAAAAATCCCTACTGAATCGTGTCTAGGAATGATTTTACTTTTCAAAAACACTTTTTGTTTTATCAAAATCCGTCAATGCAATCAGAAACAGCAAAGAGTTTCACAAAATTCTGCGTAAAATTTCACCATGACATTCCTTACGTCCACGGACGGATGCACGAAACCGGTAGTTTTTAGCAAATTTTCACTTATTCCTCCCCGAAAATATCCAAAAGCCACAAACCTTCGAAAGATATGTCCATTCTCTTTCGATATGATGCGGTTACAACATCGGGCATCGGACACACAATTCACATTTGCAATATTAACAATAAATATTCACTGTTTGACGCTTGGAGTCGGCCATTACTTTTTCTAATCGGAGTAAATAAATAACGTAATCCCATTGGTTCTCAAAATTAAAATTCGATTGATTCGGCAATCATCTTTGTTTTCTTAACCAATGGGATGACGTTATTTATTTACTCCGTTTAGTGAAGATAACAACAATTTGACCTGCCGGTCCTTGGACGTCAGGAATGTCATGGTGAAATTTTACGCAGAATTACCCCCATTTTCTCCTCGAATTTATGTGATTTGGAAAAACGGCCCTGACGAAGATCAGAAATACGGAATTCCGTCATAATACGGAAATGTTTTACCCATGTAATTCATAAGCAACAAAAAATAACATAAAAATGACGCTTTCTTCACGATAAGGGGGAGAAACTTTTGTGACCAAAGGATACACTTCTCATTTCAATCAATTTTTCTCAAGTCAGCATAAGCTTTAGACATGGGTGAAAGTTGAAAAATTTCAAAAACCTGAAATCTTTAGTTCATTATCCTAAAAAGGCATGTTTGCTATAGCATTATATAGGGACAAAAAGGCTCAAAAACCTGAAATTCAGGAACAATCCTGAACACTTTCACCCATGTTTAGAACTTTCTGCAAAAGATAAGTCAAATCGAAGTATTGAGGGATATATGGCTTACAGAAATAAAATGTATTACTACATATTAAAGCCCTACTTGTGCTCAATTACACTAAAATTGTAAAAATTCTAGAATAATTGACAATTATCTTAAAAGCACTTTAAATTCCCGTTTACAGACGAACTGAGATGATGCTTTTAAAACAGTGAATATGATAAGGTTTGTTTATAATTGGCAATAAAATAAGGTCAGCCAAGAAATGTCTGGACCCAATGAAACACAAAGAATTCTCTATTTTAAAAGTTTAGGTTGTTGGTATTGGACAAATGACAATATTTTCATGTGTCAAGTGATTTTTCTTACCAGGTGATCACCATTCATTAAACCAAGTGCTTCCTGCTATTTTAGATGTTTCTCGATGTAAACAATAAAGTTAAATTGGTGGGCAAAATATTTATGAAAATAGCACTTTAAAAAATAGACAATTAATAGTGCATGCGTTATATTGTCATGGTAATGTAATGTTTCCCTATGTTTCAACATATTCTTTCATATTTCATAACTCATTTTACCCAGTTTTGCAGTTTATCTGTGCGCTAGTATGCCTCTAAGTTAAGTATTTCAAATTCTTACCCCATGTGGAGAATCAGAGTCATTAATTGGACTCCCATCAAATCGAAATCGAACATTGCCCATCTTAAGACCCTGTTAAAATAAAATTACAGAAATTAGAATATTGTATGATAGAAAATATAAAGCATAATAATTATGTGGTTATATTTTAAAGTGATTTTGGTGTGATTATCACTCAAATCATTTGTACAAAAATTTTAAAGCAGGAAGAAACTTAAAGAACCATGCAGACATCTAGAAATCAAACCAGCTTTTCATCTGCAACAATTGTTTTTGCTTGTATTCCTATCAATAACATTTACATCCTCATACAGGAGAGTAACTTCCTGGAAAGATGCATCTTGATCCTTAGAATGCTGGGTAATTTTCTTAAAATAGAATTTTGTGTTGTCTGCTTTCCAAAAACCTTAAATATCTGGTTAATTTTAATGAGGAAAGATACTCAGACTAGCAAACAGGTTAGATCCCAGGCTGAAAATCATTTCAGGGTGGTGATCACCAAAGCTTTTTATCATATTAGATAATTAATATTTGCGTTAGAATACTTACAGCTCTTTCACAGTATGCAGACATCAATTTACGGAGAGGAGTGTTTCTTTTAATCTTGAAATGTACCACACTGCCATCCTGTCCTGTTACTTTCAAATTGATGTGCTCTGTTTCATTCTTAACATCATCCTGAAAACATGAAGCAAATATGAGAAAAAGAAAGAGAAATATATGGTTTTTAATCATCTTTAACTTATTAAAAATATTGATGTATACATAGATTGTCAGTTTCAGATGGCCAACCTAATGAAAAACTTTGTTGTACGGCCAAAAACTTGGACAATCATTAAACTTATTTTCAAATTTCAAACACAAAATGGTCAGTAAATTCAATTCAAAAGAACATGTATGTAAAATGAAATCAAATTGTATTAAATAATGTTATCCCTTGCCTTTTAAATTGACTTTTTTTTTTTAAATTTTGGGATTTGGTCCAGTATGGAAAAAATAGCTAAATACCACAGCATTTTCTTTAGAATTTACGGTACCACACTTACAAGGAAAAAACTGCTGGAAAAGACACACTGCTTTCAGTCTTGAACAACAAATGATGGGGGAGTATGCAAGGACACCATTATCAAAATAATTTGACATGAATAATGCAGATCTATGGAGATTTTAACTTTTTGAAATAAGTCTTTTACCTATAAAGAACAACAAAGATTTCTGAAGTAGCAAAGAACTAGATTATTGACAGCTTCCCAACCCCGTTCGTAACTATACAAAAAAAGTCTGCGCCAGCACATTCGCCAAATGACAAAAATAGGCGCCAAATTAAAGTAGGAGCCAAATTCTGAGCAAATGGCTCCAAATAAAATTTCTTTATTTTAAACACTTTTCATGTTATATGTACATATGTGTTAAATCCTCTTGATAAATTATTTCTGTTTGTTATGTTTCACCATTTGTATTAAAATTGTATTGTCATAAATATGTAATGTGTAATGCCAATAAAAAATATCATGTAAAAAAAAAATGCCAAGACATCTCCCCCCCCCTCTTCCGAACAAATATAACCCAAAGGCCCATGTGAATGATTAATGATAGAGGATTGCAATTTGAATAATACCGTTGCATCAGCGAAGGAGGCAAACTGTCAATATCAAAATACTTTACAAATTAACCCACTTTTAATTCTCGCATTCTGCCATGCATCATAACACACTGGACGGAATGGGCTAAATAGTAATCGGTTTTCGTGGAACAACCGCATCAAGTCTACCAATCAAGAGTCGAGTTGTTTACACATAATAAAGACCCGATTAATACACGCCTCAGGCATTGTTTGACACGGGGATAACAATAAGCGGATTAATTTGGGATTTTCGGAGATACTGATAAGTGTGTCAAAAGATATAACTGTCTGTAATGTCCTGACAGGTGGAAAAATGGTAAAGTTGAATAAAAAAACATGCGCCAAGCAAATTTGCCAAATCGGGAAATCTTTCGCCAGAATGAAATAATATTCGCATTTGGCGACCGACAGCGTGAGCCCTGCTTTTGGGTGATTTATCGGAGCGGGTGTCAGATTGATTTTGTATACCTTTTCTCTTGTATAGTATATACAGTTGGGGGACATAAATGAGTTCCAATAATGCCATTTCTAAAAAGTACGATCTGTGTCAGATATACCTTATTTTTGTTGTTGTTAATATAAATAAATGAAATAAATTTTAAGGGGTAGTACTTTGAAGTATTTAAAATCAATTTTTATTAAAGTCAACCATGATTATTCACTGGACAGTTGATAATCAGTGGTCAAAAATTATATTCAGTGATGAAACAAAGATAGTGGTCGGTGCAAATAGAAAAGTTTACGTTTGGCGTAAATGACGAGAGATTACGACCGGAATGTGTTGGGATCCAATCTGACTTGGACCACCCAACTTGAGCATCTACAATGTTTTGGGGCTGTATTGGTTACAATGGAGTAGGTACACTAAATCAAGTAACAGGTAATATTTAAAAGTCACTTTGCCAACAAGCCCTGGGCCTCTCAAGAAGATAATGCCCCATGCCATGTTTCTTTAAGAGCAAATGCTTAGAAAAAGGACAATGATATTAAGACCCTACCGTGGCCTGTTCTTAGTCCAGACATTAATATAATTGCAAATGTATTGCGAGTGCTGAAGTGTTAAGTGCAAAAGCGAGTGAACGAAATTAAAAACGACAAGGACTTAATCAAGGTTGTGACAGAGATTTGGACAGGGTTGCCGATAAACTATATCAGGAGCCTATATCAAAGTATTCCTAGAAGAATTCGTGCAGTTTTGAGGGCCAAAGGGAATATCTCCAAGTATCAAAAGTTTCAAGTAAGTTTGTTTTGTTTGTGTGTGTCAAGTTCAAGGTTAAATGACATCAATGATGTCGTCATAAAACATGAAGTCAGGCATTGTGGGAACTCAATTATGTCCCTTACCTGTATCCTCGCGTCACCACTTTCGACGCCCATAGCATAAAAACGATCACAGCTCACTAAATAGTCTGAATAATATAATTATTTTCCTAAAATTCTAATCGCTGTTTGCTAACCTGCATCGCTCAAGGATGGTTCTATGAGCAAAAAAGGTTGGGAAGCTAGTTAAATGTCCAATACCACGGAGGCTGTCATTTTTTCTGTGTCACCTATTCCGACACCTTTGCTTGGCTGCTTGATTTATCAATAAATATTCAATTGTGCACGGTGTACGTTGATTATTTTACCTTGTCAGTAATGTGTGATAATCAATAAAGATGAAGTGTTTCAGAATTTAACATTTAATATAGATTTTTTGTTTATAACATAGATGAGGAAACAGGTTTTGATAAAAACAAAGCGTTGATTATAGAAGTTGGAGCCTGAAAGTGGATGAGATACACTTAAATGACTGTTTCCCTTATTAATCATCAATTCTTTAAGTAATTTGCTGGTTTGGTTCAGTTTTGAGGTGACACAGAGGACAAATCAATTGGCAATTAACACCGATATGCCGCTGTTCACATATAACGCGTACACCTTACTACACAGTGAAAATCAACCATTTCGAAAGGTGCTTGGTCACATAACTATCACGTGACCTATGCATTAATGAATGAGCGTCATCTGCAATGAATTGGCAATATTTTTAATAATCGTTTTTGAGCATATGAGAGTGCCAAACTCTGGGCGATAAATTGCCTTAAGAAAAACAGGTACATTGCATTCAATTAGAATTTAATAACAAAAACTTATTTTATATTCTCTTAATTTCCACGTATTTGCACCAGAGCGTAGTTCAATGTGTATACAAACAAGTAGTAGTTAAAAGTTATGTCATACAGCTCACACGGATCAGATTGACATCAAAACAAACATGGCGTCGAATTAGGTTAGCGTCAAAATAGGTGATCGGACGATAGAGCATAATTTTTATATTGGGATATTAACGAAGATTGTTTCAAGCACCTGTGGCTTACACAGAAATAAATTTAACTGTGCACTGTGATTAACCCAGACATTATCAGTGGGGAAATGGATATCTTTAAAATTAAAATTGGTCATAGTTAAATTTCAGCCAGAAATCAATGCATTTGAATCGTGTTAATCCTTTCCAAGTCCTCTACGCTCGCCGGCCCTTTACTTATCCAGCCATCGTCATATGAAACAAAGCATCGATTATCACAAACAGCATGTCGCCTGGTGTCATTTGATCTTCATGTAGGTTTTACTCAATAAGCGTTTAACAGGCGTTTTCATGGTACAGACATGTAAGCATTGTTCATTTTATTAAGTTCTTCAGAATTTGAGAAAAACATGTGCCAAGTGACGTCAAAAATGGGTTTTACCGGTAAACAAAACAACACTATCAATGAGACGGAAATGATTGCTACTCTTCAAAAGCCGGCTTTCTTTGTGAAAAATGTTACCTTTTTCTGTTGACCTTGTTCTTGTTCAGACATATTTATAATAGATGTTGTGCTTTGGGTTTAGTTTCTTGCTTTTACGTTCTAATTCCACCAGTTCTATCTTTAAAATGGCGCACAAAGAGAAAAGGCGACTCCGGGCTATAATAAAACGAGGAATTTGATTGGTCTATCAATGAAATAGTCTCGAAAATAGTTTATTCAAACTCTTAAAACATGAATCTTACACGTTGGTGATTTGGATGAATTATACTTCTTTTTATCAATAAAAATTATTTGATTTAAAAGAAAAATGTATTTTTCTTCAAAATAGTCGAAAAACATTTCCGTTTTTGATATTCCTAAAAATAATTGACGAATCATAACACTCATATTTATACATGAATATTCAACAACAAAGTGACGCATGATATATCGGTAGATCTTGTCAAAAGTAAATTAATATTAACTTAGTAAGATTTTTTTTTCAAGTAACATGAATTGTGAAACACGTTCTGAACTTATCATTTTAAATGTGTGCATTCGTAGGACTTCCACAGAACGAGACCAAAGCAGATAGAGACATTGACATAAAATGAATTAATGTCTACCTCTCTGATAAAGAGAACGGCATTCACAATATTGAAACAGATGGGGGAAACAAAATTCATATAAAAACGAAGAGATAGAGTCTGTCTTTAGAACTAGGGCCCAGACAACTTGGGATATATGATGTCCAATCATAATCACTTCAAGGACAACTGGAATAGATTTAAATGAATGAATCAGGGGAAACAAATTCTGATATAACACAAACGATAACATTGAAGGGGTTGCCCCCCTTAAAATGAATGCGTTCGAAATAATTATTTATTTGAAGACCTTTCTATTGTGTATCCTTAAAACTATATTTTAGAGATGTCTGTCTGTCTGTCTGTCTGTCTGTCTGTCTGTCTGTCTGTCTGTCTGTCTGTCTGTCTGTCTGTCTGTCTGTCTGTCTGTCTGTCTGTCTGTCTGTCTGTCTGTCTGTCTGTCTGTCTGTCTGTCCTGCCTGCCTGCCTGCCTGCCTGCCTGCCTGCCTGCCTGCCTGCCTGCCTGCCTGCCTGCCTGCCTGCCTGCCTGCCTGCCTGCCTGCCTGCCTGCCTGCCTGCCTGCCTGCCTGCCTGCCTGCCTGCCTGCCTGCCTGCCTGCCTGCCTGCCTGCCTGCCTGCCTGCCTGCCTGCCTGCCTGCCTGCCTGCCTGCCTGCCTGCCTGCCTGCCTGCCTGCCTGCCTGCCTGCCTGCCCTGCCTGCCTGCCTGCCTGCCCTGCCTGCCTGCCTGCCTGCCTGCCTGCCTGCCTGCCTGCCTGCCTGCCTGCCTGCCTGCCTGCCTGCCCCCCTGCCTGCCTGCCTGCCTGCCTGCCTGCCTGCCTGCCTGCCTGCCTGCCTGCCTGCCTGCCTGCCTGCCTGCCTGCCTGGCTGCCTGCCTGCCTGCCTGCCTGCCTGCCTGCCTGCCTGCCTGCCTGCCTGCCTGCCTGCCTGCCTGCCTGCCTGCTTGCCCTGCCTGCCTGCCTGCCTGCCTGCCTGCCTGCCTGCCTGCCTGCCTGCCTGCCTGCCTGCCTGCCTGCCTGCCTGCCTGCCTGCCTGCCTGCCTGCCTGCCTGCCTGCGTGCCTGCCTGCCTGCCTGCCTGCCTGCCTGCCTGCCTGCCTGCCTACCTGCCTGCCTGCCTGCCTGCCTGCCTGCCTGCCTGCCTGCCTGCCTGCCTGCCTGCCTGCCTGCCTGCCTGCCTGCCTGCCTGCCTGCCTGCCTGCCTGCCGGCCTGGCTGCCTGCCTGCCTGCCTGCCTGCCTGCCTGCCTGCCTGCCTGCCTGCCTGCCTGCCTGCCTGCCTGCCTGCCTGCCTGCCTGCCTGCCTGCCTGCCTGTCTGCCTGCCTGCCTGTCTGTCTGTCTGTCTGTCTGTCTGTCTGTCTGTCTGTCTGTCTGTCTGTCTGTCTGTCTGTCTGTCTGTGAGGAAATAACATTAGTAAGCAGAGGCATAGAATATGTCTTTGAATTTAGCCACAAAATGGATTCACCATTTCAGAACGTTACATTAAAATTACTTACCACACACCATTTCCACATTCCTGTTAAACATCAGTTCATAGTCAAGAGTGAGAGACACGTTTTGTCATTCATACCTGATTTAATCTTAATTCCTGCCATCGTCTTGGTACAACCCGTATATTATAACCAACCAAGCCGAACGACCATGAACTAAGAATCTCCAAAAGTACTCATTTGAGTGCATCGCATTAATCAATCAAAATGAGGACAGTTTTTATGATAAACATTTTGACATGACCCCTTCTAGTCAATGTCACAGAGCAGGCGGTATCTTACCTTACATGTATTACACGCTCACTCGAAATGGTACTTCACACAAACACACCTCCGCAATGAAAAGTCCCTCTCTACATAAAGGAATTTTTATCGAGATTAACCATGTGAAGAGTCATTGTTCATACTGATGTGGTTGTCATAGAATATTGGTCGGTCTTGTTGATCTTTTGCTACAAGGCTGCTTATCAGCACAGCTTTTTTTCTCAGCGTCTGTAATGCTCTGGAACCATTTGCCATTCAAAGATGTCGTCAAATATGATGTTTCTGGTATCCGCAGCCTGTATAATAAAAGACAAGGTTAAGATTGAATGACCTGTAAAAAAAACTGTAAATAGAAACAACTACAAATCAATTCCAACACTGATTACATATGCACATTTTTTAACATTAAGAAACAACTGCGACTAAATAATAAATTGCTTATGACAAGCAAATTTCTCATTTTGTGACAATAGCTTATCTCCAATTAGTTATATAAAAATCAGGCCAGACATTTTTGTCGTTTGCTGTTGTTTCAGTTTCGACCGGTTCACACAAGGGAATTGGTTCCTTTATGGCGTCACATTAAAGTTTCTGTGCGTCATAGGATTATTTTTTGAAACTCTAGAAAAAAAAGGAATATTGATTAAATTAACATTTTAGCAGAGAAACCAATAGCATATAAGATGAATTTTGACATTTCTCATTTTGTAAAGATCTGAGGGAAATGCGCCAATATCTAAATATAGCGTCAAGGTATGAACAACCAGTTACGTGACACTCACCTGATACTAAGGCTTCATGCTTCACGCTGAAAACAATATCTTCATTTATACTGCGATTTCGGCGATTTTTTTTAATGAATATTTGTTAGAAGCATGACTGAATACCATACGCAAATTCTACTTTTTACCTATATATATTTAGTGTATGACGTCCAGGATCTTTAATACAGGCATATTACTGTCATAGTAATACTTTTACATTTGGTTATGACCGTATCTCGTACCAACATCCAGGGTTGATGATTGATAAACCCTTTGCCAAACGTCACATTTTGAACTGTCCCAAATTGAAAGAGTTTGCAGACGACAATTCAAAGTTTGATGAAAATAGAAAATAATCTCCTTGTATGACAAAAAACATTGTGGGAAAAGGAGATAGTGCTCGTTACGAGTAATTTCTCCTTTTCTAACAGTGTTTTACAGAGTCGTCAGCAACAATTGGATAAATGTCGTTATTGTTTGGTAATGGGTTAAGAAAAAACTAGGTCAACCGGGAGAGCACGTCTCAGAGTGAGGCGAAAGTGTGAGAAGAAAAAGTTAATAGCTCAACTCAACCATTGCCAAATAAAGCCATGACCCAGATAAACAGCAATAACAACGTTATATTACTTCACCTTACTGTTTTACACCGACTGTGTACGAAGCCACTATCGATGACAGCCTCATATAAACTAAACCAGTACTCGTGCCGATACGTGGGTTAGTCCCGGAAACTTTCACCTCACCTGACGGGGACTCGAACCCGGGACCCTTGGTAAGAGAGACTGTATCACAGACGTACCCCCGAATATATAAGAAAATAACATATCACGGACATTTGATAAAGAAAGCTGTCTGTTTTCAAGTTAATGTTTTCATTTAAACAAACAATGCAACACTACTGACGGGATTGGCAAAAATAAACCTATTTTGAGCACTTCAAACTCACAATCATAAAACCACTTGATATTCTTTATACTAGTTTGTACTCGTCGTTTAAAATGTGACTATGTACTCTATTCATCTTTAATAAACTATATTCTGCTTACCTTCTTGAATTAAAGTGCATACTAATATGTTGAACCCTTCTAGTGCTGGAACCGACTTCATGCTTATGCAACCAGGTTAGATCCAGGCCAACCGCCAAGTAAACTAGCGGCTGGCCTGTGAGCTAACTTGTTTGCTACTCGGGTATCTTTCTTCATCAAAATTTAGCAGACATTTAAGGGTTTTGAAAGTAGACGCTTATTAACCAGAATTTATCAACAGTATCCAGCAGTCTAAGGGTTAAATTATGTAATTAACTATGTACCATGTACTAGTTTGTTAATATATATCATGTTAACCTTCTTGAATCAAAATGCGCACACTTATGCTTGGAAGCTGGACAAATACTACAGTATTCTGAATGATTTAGACGTATATATCTCACAGTTTCATCTGAGTTAGGCCAATACGCATTTTAGTGTCCGTACCTCGGAGTCAGACTAGTTGTGAGCCGATGCCAAAACGGCATACATGTACCAGCGAAATACATGTACAATCATTCACTGTGGGTTTTCACTTCTGTATCAGTTAACATTGCAACCAAGCGATTGTATCTCATTTTTTTTCAAAATCGCCCCTTTTCAAAACGAACGGTCGTTTAAACTTTATTCCTCGAAGTATATCAAGTGTCTAGTCAATTCAAAGTACAGCTTATACCTTTTACCAGTATTTGCCCCTTTTAACAAAGTCGAATGTGTTTTTTCTTCTTCAAAAGAAAGTCTGGCCAAACGAAACAGTTGTATTTTTAAATTTCTATACCAATAAATAACCTAACCAAATGATTACATAAACTCCTTCAGTCTCAAAATTTGTTTGATGAAAGCAAACGATTACCTAGCTTTCATTTCAAAGTATGACCGAAATGTTAGATTTTTAGCGTGTTAGAGGAAAAGGCAGTATATTTAATGATATACAGAAGTGTCCTTCACGACCAAATGCGTAGGCAATCTCATTTGCATATTCGTCCTACATACGTTGAACAATTTCAACCTTGACCGTAATAGTGCTGGAATCGACCTCGTGCTTATGTAGATAGGTTGGATCCAGGCAAGACGCCAAGTAACTCGGCGGCTGGCCTGTGATCTAACCTTTTTGCTTTTCTGTGTAAAATTTTCATGAAAATTAAGCAGATATTAAAGGTTACGGAAAGCAGACCACACAACAATCCATTTTTATAGATTTATCAAGCATTGTAAGGGTTAAATTGACAATAGATAGATACCCATAGAAAGACTGTATTCACTTTATTATCTATCTTTTGAAAATTACCCAGGATTCTAATGGTTAAAGAAGAATCGTCTGGAGATGTCGCCCGTGTAAAAGAACGTTGTCAAGTTAACTCCAATAGGAGAAGATGTCACCTCCTCTACTATTTATATACCGAATTAAGCAAACCTACAACGTAAACCTTTTTCCATATTACACTTGTATTACGGCATTCAATACTGCTACTGGTTTTTTTTTGTTATTAGATATATATCTTTTGAAATCATTTGATTTATGGAAGTAAATCTGACTACCTGTTATGTCAAATGCATTTATCTTAAAAAATGGCATGCTGAAAAAGTGTATCCGCCTCGAGTCATTTTTAGAAATTTAAGTCTTGATATACTGTTCGTGTTATTATATTAATATTAATTATTCATCTTCCACGAAACAAACCTCTTTCCCATAGAAACACGTGTGTATATTTTATAAGATGATTTCTCAGGCCAGCTTCATGCATCACCCTAAACGATAGTCAAAATAATTCGACGTGAAGATCGCTTTTTATTTTCTGATGGGGCAATCTAACGTCGAAATTTCGAACGATCCAAATAATGTCGGACTTTTTTTATTCTAATTTTCGGATTTAAAGCACAAATGGCCATTCAAAGTCAATTGATATGACAAGATATGTTATATAAACTTATATACCACCAAACAATCGCATCAATTACCGTTAAACAATTAAAAAACCGCTGAATAGGCTTTTCCCATTCCAGTGCGCATGCGCAGAAAAAAAATCATCGTTAGCAAAACATCGTCAATTAACGTTAATTAAACCATTTTTTCAAAGTTAATACGTGGAATACAGACATGTAAAGCGCATGGATTGATTAGAAAATGATTAATTCATAACTGTGAGTAAAACAATACGATAATTTCTAATAGCAATGGAAATATGGGTCTTCAAACAGTACGACAAACTTTTTGTCGCAAGTGACCACCATTAAATGAATGGCTCGAAAGTTTGACGTGACGGGAGATATTGCCCGATACAAAAATGTCTCAATATTTTCCAATCTCGTTAAATAAGTTTGACTACCGGTATACGCACCATAGAGGGAAAAGTATGTCCTCCACGAATACAAGTCTATAAATCCGTCGTTGAACCATGAATCCAATGTGTGTCAAGTTGAAGTTGGCACCCAACTGAGTTATTCAGGCCCTACGAAGAAAGGATTCAAAAACGGCAAATAGAGAAACCCAAAAACGTTAGACACCACTGTTCCATCAATATAGAGGGCCGTGGTGACCTTGTGATTGTTGTGAACCTGAAAACTACAGGCCTCGCAAATGCAGGTTCAAATCCCACTACAAGCAGATTATTAACCCTTAGGCTACTGGGTAATTCTATAAAAATAGATTTTTTTGTTGTCTGCTTGTGTCATCAATATGTTAAATACCTGCCTAGTTCTGATGAAGGAAAATACGCAGACTAGCAAACAGGTTAGATCACAGGCCAGCCGCTAATTTACTTGTCGGCTGGCCTGGATCCAACATGTTTGCATAAGCATTAGGTCGGTTCCAGCACTTTAAGGGTTAAAGGTCGTCTCCTGGCTGATGAAGGCATTTCTCCGACATCACAATATAGTTTGAATAATGTTGACGCGATGAACTACGTAAACCAAACAAACACGAATACACATCGAAAATTCTGTTGACCATTTAGCCATGGTATAGATATGTTTCAAACCGAAATAGAAATCAGTAGCAGAAATCATAAATAACTTGTTTTAACATTGAGTAGACAACGTCGTGACAAAAGAATGCATTACTCATTTGGAGCAATCAATCACTTTATGAGAGACGAGAGGTGTTTCTTATACGGTTTGCAGCAGATACCTCAAAGTGAAAAAATACGTATTATGGGGTTGATTCAGGCTATACCAGCTGGGTGCACACGTACCTTTTCGTGTCCATTAACAGGTTCACAACAAGCGGGGTTTTAATGGACAAAGTTGACTAACATTTATGGGATATTCATTTACATAATCAAGGCGAAAAAACTAAGTGCGGGGCGCTTAAAGCTGCTTGTTCACAGATATGATGAATTTTGGAGATGAAAATTTGATTTTGACATCTGTAAAACAAGTGTATTGGTGTATACGATACACTGGAGAATAGCTATTGGAAGTTGAATCAGTTTGTATTTATGTATTTACAGTCTGCATGCAATGAATAGATAATGAGATGCAATAGCGTTGCACAGGTTTTGAATTCCACTGCATAGCGACTGCAAATATTTAGATATATTCACACCTTCTGAATTTCATTAAATACTTTACCGAAAAATAAAATCTATATTGTATGAATGACATTTGATATTGAATTGTAAATTTTCCCATGTGTGAACAAGCAGCTTTAAGAAAATAATTTTTACACGTGGACACACCTGGATTGTTACGAGCTAATTAGGTGGGTATTAACATGGACGTTTGTTTAACCCTTTTAGTGCTGGAACCGACTTCATGCTTATGCAAACAGGTTAGATACAGGCCAGCCGCCAAGTAACATGCTACTCTGAGCAATTAGCAGATATTTAAGGTTTTGGAAAGCAGACGACACACTTTATTTTCCGAAAATCACTTAGTATTCTAAAGGTTAGCGTAAAGTCGTTGACTGTTGTCCCTAAAACAGGTAGATACAATACCGGCCTTGACATTGCGACTACAATATTTCAGTTATGTTCCGATACCCAGCTCAATATCAGAGGCAAGACCAAACGCTTTACCACCCAAAGGGGCTAGGCAAGTCGGGTAGAAACATCGAAATTCCGTAAGTCAGCCTGAAAACTACCTCTCATGGACATCCAAAGCTACTCCTACCATCATTGGAGCAAAGCGGACGGAAAGGAGCCATGTGATTATTTTATGGTCTGTGCTCTAACCACATGGCCTATATGCCCTGTCGTGAGTGTCTAAACGATTTGCAATAGTAACCGAGATTCGTTTCAGCGAGATTGTCTACTAGGAAACACAGCTTAAAGACTACAAATTTGAGATATGTTTTTAGAATAAGCATGTTCTTATTTTGCTTTAGAATATTTGTAGAAATGTTATCCTTGTACGCAAATGAGACAGTAATAAAAAAAAACATATCTAAAATCATATTCCATTTTAGAAAATTCAAGTTAAATTCTTGTAAAATGTCCTGCATAGACAAATTATCCCTGATGCATGACATTCTTTCTTTTTTTTTATAGACATCAAACACTTTATACGAAACAAAGTCCCAAATTATATGGAAAGAAATAACATTGATTGAGGTATGATTATGTTGCCCAATATTCAATGGAGTACTTATCTCTCTAATGAGCTTTTAACCACATGGTCATATTTTTACTTGTTGAACCAGTCAACCATGACAAAATAATCAGTCAATGTATCCACAGTTAACTACAACGAGTGATTCCTGTGCGTGCGCGAATAATGTTAAGCGCAAAAAACTATGATGTAAATGCATTCAATCGTATTTTAAAGCCGCGAATTTTCCCACGATTAAATGCTTGTATCCGCGCGCATACTCTTAGTTGTTCTTTGGTCACGCAAGAGGACAGGACAGGTAAGTTTAAACCATTGTTATATACTATATGTATCTAAGGTCAACATTACGTACTGGTGTAATGTGTAACGGGATTAATAAAAAGCAAAGACGAAAAATAAAACCTATGACTACTGATCTAGACGTGTTTCATTCACAGTTACAGTTTGGATCATCCGAGTTAACATTGGCATTTTTTCTAAACGCGTATTTTAATTGTTTTGCTTGCTCACTAAGATGAACTTATCTTTTCCTAACGGTGATTTCTAACATAGATTGTAGAAGATGTACCAAATTGAGACATAATTCATAGTTGCGAAAGGAATATAGATCAGTTTGATACATATTGATTCATATATTCATTTAAACATATCGCGATAAACTCCATCTGTTTTCTCCAAAGCCTGAATAAGCGAAACCCGAGCTATCTCTTATCTTAAACATGAAAAATCGTTTATTTCTTAATCACAGCGATCGGTAATTATTGTAAAAATGGATTCTTTATAAAATCACAACGCCAAAACTGATATCTGCACTACTTGTGTACCATTCAATGCTATGCTTCATTTTGGAAGTGTATTCGCTAAAGAAGTGTGCAGGTGTGTCCGAAATGCGTTCGGACACCTCTGAAAACTTCATATATCGGATACCTCTGAAAACTTCGTATATCGAACACAGCTGAAACATCATAAACCGGATATTTCTGAAAACCTCATGTATCGGATACTTTTGAAAACGTCATACATCGGATACCTCTGAAAACTTCATATATCGAACACCTCTGAAAAAGCAATATATCGGACACCTCTGAAAACTTCATAAACCGGATACTGCTGAAAACTTCATATATCGAACACCTCTGAAAAAGCCATATATCGGACAACTCTGAAAACTTCATAAACCGGAAACTTCTGAAAACTTCATATATCGAACACCTCTGAAAACTTTATAAACCGGATACTTCTGAAAACTTCATATATCGGACACCTCTGAAAAGTTCATATATCGGACACTTCTGTTCAAAAGCTACAAGTCGGATACCTCTGAAAAGTTCATATATCGGACACCTCTGAAAACTTCATATATCGGACACTTCTGTTCAAAAGCTACAAGTCGGATACCTCTGAAAAGTTCATATCGTACACTTCTGAAAACTTCATAAATCGGACAACTCTGAAAAGTTCATATCGTACACCTCTGAAAATTTAATAAATCGGATACCTCTGAAAACTTCATAAATAGGATTCTTCTGAAAACTTCATATATCGGACACCTCTTAAATTTCATAAACCGGATATTTCTGAAAACTTCATATATCGGACACATCTGAAAACTTCATATATCGGACACTTCTGTTCAAAAGCTACAAGTCGGATACCTCTGAAAAGTTCATATCGTACACTTCTGAAAACTTCATAAATCGGACAACTCTGAAAAGTTCATATCGTACACCTCTGAAAATTTAATAAATCGGATACCTCTGAAAACTTCATAAATAGGATTCTTCTGAAAACTTCATATATCGGACACCTCTTAAATTTCATAAACCGGATATTTCTGAAAACTTCATATATCGGACACATCTGAAAACTTCATATATCGGACACTTCTGTTCAAAAGCTACAAGTCGGATACCTCTGAAAAGTTCATATCGTACACTTCTGAAAACTTCATAAATCGGACAACTCTGAAAACTTCATATATATCGGACACCTCTAAAAACTTCATAAATCGGACAACTCTGAAAACTTCATATATATCGGACACCTCTGAAAACTACATATATCGGACACTCCTGAAAGCTACAAGTTGGATACCTCTGAAAAGTTCATATCGTACAACTCTGAAACTTCATAAATCGTACAACTCTTAAACTTTATAAATCGGATACTTCTGAAAATTTCATAAATCGGATACTTCTGAAAACCTCATGTATCTGATACTTCTCAAAGCTTCAAACTGTATATCTGATACTTATGAGTAAATCGGACACTTTTGAAAGCGTTGTTTATTGGAGACCTCTGACAAATGTATATTTCGAACACCTCTGACTCTGAAACGTCATATATCGGAAACATTTGAAAACTTCATGTATCTAACACATCTGAAAACATCATAGGCGATTGTATATCCGTATTGCTGCGGGATTAGTACATCTACCCCAGTAGGTCTACAACCTTTAGATCCCTAATCATTTCAAATCTAGCAGCGTCATGTTTCAATACACGCCGAAATGGGCTCTGTTAGTTTATGTTCAACCCTTTAACGACTAGGCGAAGTAGACCCATTTTTATGAAAAACAGACCTTTTTTGCGCCACATCCGTTTTAAAATTCATTTTAAAGATCCTTGCAACTTTTGGCTTCTTATGTATCTGTCAGAGTTATGACATTATGTATTATAACAGACGACTTTAGGCTGAGAACAAATAAAACGCCTGTACTAAAAAGATTTTCTACATCTTTGGTATCTTTTACGATTCATTTTCCTGTATTGAATAACCTATATTCATATTTATTTGTATTTGTGAAAGAAAATAGAGTGTAATGATATACATTCAAGCTAATCACAGCCAAAACAACTTTTGTGTGAAAATGGAGTAAAATATAGTTAAACTAACCATTGTTAAAACAGTTTACAGCTATATCCTTAAAAAGAGACGTTAATTTAAGGTTAACTGTAAACTGGGGCATTACATTGCGTATTCTTTTTATAAAGTTCTTATTACGATGACTGTCTCGTCATGGCTGCCCCACAGCTACTTGTCAAGCTTGGTAGAACAATTTTTATTCTGTTAGTCAGCTTGGTGACTTCCTCTCATTTGAATACAAATACAAATATCGGGATTTGAACCCACATTGATACAATACCGTAGAACTGAGCGGAGTATAACGTGCTTAGCGAAGTAGTCACGACACCAAAAGGCATGTTTTACCTGTTCGTTGCCATATGGGGACTGGTGTGATGCATATGTCAAAGTTGCTTGTGTACAGAGAATAAACATTTAAGAATCGAAATGAATCGTTCAAACATTATAGTTTTTGAATAGTTGTATTGTTTTTAGCGTTGTTTGAGTGTTTGTATACTCATGGGAAAGTTGTATAAGTTTGAATGGTGAAATTGGAATAGGTTTACATGTAAAGTCAAAACGATGGCATTCTCTTCCTTCATATTTTACCGAAGTCGAAAACAATTGCATTTAGCAATTTATTACACGTTTCAAAGCAAGACGGTAGTTGCATCAATCATTCAAATGAGAGACGTTTTTGTGCAACCAAATACGCTATAATTTATCAAAAACCGAAATGACGATGAAAAAATAAAACAATAACAACAACAACGACGACACCAATTGACCAAAAAGGGCACTGACAATCACAGGAAATCATGTCTTTACCACAGCGATAAAATCTGTCGTTTACCGCAAAAACCTAGATAGAGGTTCGCCGGTAATTTTGAAAGTGTTTAATTACCAGTTTCGACGATCAATAAGTTAACATTGATGGATGGATCTTTTGTGCGTGAACAACAATTGCATTGCGAATTGTCACCGCATCGTTTAGACAAATTTGCTGACATCCTGTCATTTCATCTCTGTGTACGAGCGTACACACAATGCTGATATTTTTACGAAATGCACTTCGTGCGTCTGTAGTCATCCATCAAAGAAGTATATCGCATTTCAATATTCTGTGCACCTGTACAAATAACATTTTTGTGATAGCATTTTACTTTAAAGTATCTTCTTACAGGAATTGCTATGACCTGTCATTTTAAAATGAGTTAAACGAAACTGTATTTCTAGCATGTCTGTAAATACGACATCTGACTTAAAATTTCGGTCACCTTTTGATTGTATTAATGCAAGGTTGCTGTTTTTAACATTTGCAAATTCGTCTTTTCGAAATGTGTTTGGTCCTATAAAGTGCCAAGGCATTAAGACTAGTTAACAGTCTGTTTGCAAAACTTACGAACTATCTATGTGTGGTGTCTGTAACTTAATTGTCGCTGTGCAATAGTCATAAACTTGTATACTCCTTTCTTGCTATGCTATGCCATTACCGACACTCAATCAATGATATCACAAGATATCCTGGGTCTAAACAAGTAACACCCCTTTCCACGGTTCACAAGATATCCTGGGTCTAAACAAGTAACACCCCTTTGCACGGTTCACAAGATATCCTGAGTCTAAACAAGTAACACCCCTTTCAACGGTTTTCCACTGATAATCCTATCCAGATTACCGGGAGTTCCACGGAGCACGGTCATTGCTACGTGTTTGACTATCCGAATGGCTCACATGTCGACTGATAAAAAAGACACTAATATAAAATTAAAAAGTAAAATGAAATAAAAAAGAAACAACAACAACAACAGGATGCAAAAACAAAACAAACAAAAATGGAATACAACCTGAAACAGGATTTACTAATTGATTGTAATAACAGTCTTGCCTGTTGTATTTTTGATTTTCTAACCGCATTCGTTTTATTACAAAAGTATTATATATTCTCTTTCCCTAGATTGTCTGATAACCCAAACCAGCCTTTTCTATTATTCATGTTATCTTTAACTCTGTTAACTTTACGCTCAAATGTACATGTGCATCGTCCAGTGTGCTACGTATAACATTATTTCATTATGTCAATCATATTATATAACAGAAAACTCTCTCGTTATAGCACCACACAAACCCCAGAGTCCAAAAGGGGAGGTAAACTCTGACAACGCTAAATAGTCAATATGAAGCCATTTTCCGAGGTAAAAACCGCATACCTGTTGGTCGTTGGACCTCTTGGTGTAGCTACTATAGGACTTCTCCTGGCCAATCAGTTCTACCTTGAATCTGGAACACTGAAGCCAGACAGGGTGTGGTGGCAGACAGGGATAATATACCAGATATATCCGAGATCATTCCAAGACAGCAATGGAGACGGCATCGGTGACTTACAAGGTAATCTATGAGGGTTTAAGTATTACTTAACCCTTTCCCAAACAACACATTTTTCTTTCAAATTGAAAGAGTTTGCAGACGACATTTCAAAATGAAATGAAATTGAACAATATTCTTAAGAAAGAGCAGAACACCTTGTGGGAAAAGGAGAAATTGCTCGTAACGAGCATTTTCTCCTTTTCCCACAATGTTTTCTAAAGTCGTCTGCAACAAAGTCGTCAAATGTCGTTATTGTTTGGGAAAGGGTTAAGGGCGATTGAAAGGATTATCGCACACATTTTGATATTAATATTTTTTAACAAAATGTGTTTTACCGATAAAATGACAACATAAGGTGACATAAGACTAGATTATTGACGGATTTCATGCCCCGTTTATAATCGTACACAAAAGATATAGATAATTTGTATTGCAGGTATTGCAAAACGATAAAACTGGTTTCTGTAAATAATGAGCTAAACTTAGAACAAGAGTTGCTATTTTAAGTTTTGGATGCCATCGTCACTTGGGTCTTCGGAATGTTTTACCGCGCTTCTCAAGTGACGTTAGCAAGATACTTGAGAAGGAAATCCTGTGTCTATTTATAAACAGACTTTCCCATAATCCAATTTCCAATTTCTTTAGAAATGCATTCAGGCACTATTCAACGAAATCACGGAGTTTCAGCAACTTGAAAATGGTCTTTGTTTTAGAGACAATGATTGTTAATATCAAATTTTATTAAAGTTTATTATTCCGAGACCATACTTTTCTGAGTTAGTCCCTTTAATTTACGTGTATTGCCGGGGAGCGCCAATAAGGCTGATGGGGGAAGTTGGCATTAGGGCGTTTTTGTTATTCTCAAAAAATGTACACGATTTTTCCGGGTCATGGTGACAGTTCATTAATAACTGTACTATTTTGTCTCAGCGACACATGGTGTACTTTTAACTCTCAGAGCTTGTCAACATCCAAATCTTCGTGGCTGCGCTGATCTGTCAACCCGCGGTACCCTTTCAATGGTGTGTCGAGGACAAATATATCAAGTGCAATACACTGCAGGCAGGAGTTTGAAGTTGACACTTTCTACCGTTCAGAATCTTTGGATTTTTTCAGCCAAAGACTTATTTCTTTAATTGTGTAACTTTGTCGAATGTCTTTTCGAAAACGATGTAAATTTTGCATATACAAGCTCTATATACTGAGTTGCTTGTTTAATCAATCGGTACACGCTTCTGTTTGTTGGGTTATATAAGTTTTCTATACTTCTATAAGATGAATTATCCATTATCTTCCTTTCCTGAAACAATGTTGAACGGTGAAAATAGACTTGTGTTTTTTCCATGTGTTCTATAATTCTGCCCCTTATCATTGTTTCCATAGTTTTGCATATAATTGATGTGAGGCTTATTGGTCGAAACATATTGATTTTGTTTATGGATTTCTTCTTGAGCACTGATGTTGTAGTTGTGGTGTTACTGATTTGCATAATACATGTACATATTGTTGTATTGGTTTAATAAAGAGCGTTGTTAGCGGCTTTAATGTATTATTTGAAAACAAAAACCTCGGTACTATGAATGAAGAGCGCCTAGCCAATGAAATGTCCATTTTTTCAAATTTATTTTCAATTATTGATTCATAAGACATACTTTCGCCAAGTATTCTTTTTGCCTAAAATGGAAACTACGGTACTTTGCAATATTCTGATACGAAAATAGATTGAAAGAAACTATTCACTAGATCTGTATTTTAATGTTCGTTTGTTGTGACTTTCCTTGAATATTGAATGGGACAGTTAATTATTGTTTATTTAATTTGAGTTTTTGATTGATCAACTTTTAAGAAGATCTTACTGTCATTCGCTCTGCAGTTGAACACAATACAATCCATTGATTACGTTCTCTCCACCGTTAGATGATCAGTGATGAGAGGCAAATAAATCATATCAAATAATGTCTTTATTTACCGTCGTTAATGATATTGTCCTTGCCAAGTTCAGCCAGGTCTCAAATTAAGGACCCACCATTAAATTAGGTACCAGGCACCGGGACTTAGGTAATGAGACTGTATATGTTTACCATACATAACATAATAACATATGTTATGTTATGTATATGTTTTACATACAGGTATGGGCTAATGAGACTATAATTAATATGCACACAGGTATACGATCCCGGCTAGACTATCTAAAATACCTGAATATCGAAGCGATATGGATCAATACGATATACAAGTCTCCGATGCGAGATTTCGGTTACGACGTGTCGGATTACAAACAGGTGGATCCGATATTTGGTACGATGGACGACCTTGATGAACTGGTCAAGGACTGCCATGATAAAGGTAAGCGAATACATTCAATGGTGGTAACAGGAATTGCCCGTATTGCCCGGTTTGTTCAATTGCCTTAACCCATTGCCAAACAATAGCGACATCTGACCACTTTGTTGCAGACGACTCTGGAAATAACTGTGGGAAAAAGAAAAACTGTTCGTAACGAGCAATTTCTTCTTTTCCCAAAATATTTCCCAATATCATCAAATTTTGAAATGTTGTCTGCAAACTCTTTCAATTTGGGACAGTCGAAAATTTGTCGTTTGGCAAAGGATTAACGGACAAGTGAATCTTTTCTGAAACTAACTATATAACCATCATACATACAAAAGATTTGACATTTACGAACAAGTTAATCAAAGTGAAGATTTCGCCAACCTTCTCTTTACATTTCATTTTCAACATGCATAGATCGGGCCTATTTTCTTCTTTATTTTACAAGTTAAAGGAGGTAGATGTTTATATTATGTAACTTTGTATTACTATTTTATGTCACAAAGGTGAAATCAAGAAGAAAGAAAACAACATATGTTGGCAGTTAATCAACACACTGCTTGACCAATAATACCGTATTTGGTAGTTTTTTATTTTTCCAATAGAATAGCCCATGCCTATCTGTGACATCGACACAAGTAAAGCTATTTACATTTTGAAATTAAAAGCAAAAAGAATCACACAATTGAAAGAATCCCACCACTACCTTGTATCTTATTACTCTAGACGCAACAATTATCCGAATTCATTTGTGATGGTTACGGGCAATGAATTTCACACTAGCAATTTACTGGCTGAGTTTAAATATATCTTTTTCACAAATTTACATAAATATATTTACAACCCTAGAACGAAAGGAAAGGTATTGGACCGAAAGCTTAACTGTTATCTAAGATCTTCTTTGAGCGGTTTAGAGAAAACATTTTGTTGGTTTTCTATTAAAACCTTATATACTAATGTTACTACAATCTTAATAGAGAATACAGATTATCAAATCTCATTTAATAGTTCTTGTTCAACAAAGAGAAAATTTGAAAGTCAAAATAAGATGTCGTCGAAACAATACAAAATAATATTTAAAAAACAACTATAAGTAGCTATTAAAGCATGGTTAATCCAGGGATGTTCCCCTTATCTCAGCATAGTAATGGTAGGTAAATCGTCCATTACCGTGATATGCGTACAATATTTAGACAAATGAGAATCAAACTTCAATTCGTTACACATATACATATATGCAGGTGAGGGATAATATGAAAGTTCTATCAATATCTATACATATCTATGTATGAGCAATTTATATGTGGTTGTTCTCTAAAGCGATGTCACGCTTTCGGGTTGAAATACATGTTAACTCACTATTATCCCATTACAAAACAATAACGATATTTAACAACTTCGTTACAGACGACTGTGAAAAACATTGTGGAAAAAAGGAGAAATTGCTCGAGACGAGCACTTTCTCCTTTTCCCGCAATGTTTTTACCCTATTAGAAGAATATTTTCGAATTTTATCACATTTTGACATGTCGTCTGCAAACTCTTTCAATTAGGGACAGTCGAAAATTTGGCGTTTGGTAAAGATTTAAGCCTTTTTACAAGCTGTGTTGGTTAACGTAAATTTTAAGCAGGCTTTAACGGAATATGCCTTACTCCGTACAGGAGTACTTCCCTTTGCTCCTCTGCAGTGCGGTTGTACTCACTGAAAGGGCAGATCACTGCGTAGGAAAATGGGACTATGCAACAGCCTTTTGCGTAGCGAGTTATGCTATGATCGGACAGTGCTATGTAAGAGGAATTCACTTTTTTACGATGGACTCAACACATGATGAATAGGCCGCTAATATTCGGTGAAAAGAACCGAGTTTCCAGGGACAATGGTAACTCGGCTGATCCAAGCTGTAGCTATTACACAGAATCAAATATGTATGCCTGGATCATTCGGACTAGGTTTGGTCACAAACAACAACGTGCAACAAATTCACCACACTTTTTAAATAATCATGTACATTATAAAGCCCTATTGCTTTCTGTGGCTATGGACGAGACGTCTTGATGGTAGTGGTAATATTTGAAGTGAGAGTATTTCTATTTCTATACATCAAAGTCTTTGTTGACATCGTATATACTTATTTCCGAAGTGTATTTCTCAGCTCACGGAAATACCTGAGTAGTTTCGATTGAAGATGCGGTAGTGTTTTTGAAGTGAGACTATTTCTATTTCCAGACATCAAAGTCATCGTTGACCTCGTGCCCAACCACACCAGTAACGAGAGTGAGTGGTTCAACAAGAGTAGACACGCGGGAAACTCCAGCAGCGCTTTCAGAGATTTCTATGTTTGGAACCCTGGGAAAACGGTCGATGGTCACAGACAACCACCAAATAATTGGGCAAGTGAATAAAACTCATGGACAATTGAACCTTACATTTTTATCAATAACGATGCCTAATGTAAGTGTATCATTCCCTGCAAGCATTATATTTCGTGAGGTATATACAATGATTTGATGTTTCAACGACGTATAATGTGTTGTAACAGTATAAATGTACATTATCAAAACGATATCACGCAAAATACATTGTAATACGGCGTAAGACCTTTTGAACACCCATCTCAATAAAGAGAAATGAAGAACTTGACCTCCCGTCTTTTTTTTTATTAAATTTTTGCATTCCGTCCATGCCAAACTAAAACATAGAAACAAATTCAATTATGA
Organism: Cerastoderma edule; assembly: GCA_947846245.1. Classification (NCBI taxonomy): domain Eukaryota; kingdom Metazoa; phylum Mollusca; class Bivalvia; order Cardiida; family Cardiidae; genus Cerastoderma; species Cerastoderma edule. The sequence continues at coordinate 41,077,080 of OX401408.1, forward strand.
TTTCAAATTGTCTTTAGCTTTGCTTTCACTCCAAATATATGCAGAAAAACATAAGCTAATGAATCAATGGCTTTCTTCACAGCAAAGTAAATTCGGAGGTCCTGCCTGGGAGTTTGACCCTGTGAGAGGTGAATACTACTACCACAACTATCTACCATCACAACCCGATCTGAATTACCGTCATCAACCGGTTATTAATGAGATGGGGGTAAGCTATTCATAACATCGTGTCATTGCAGGTCCTTGAGCTGATATATTGTACTAGTATGCAGATTTTTTTTTCGTTTACCTTTATAGGGCTGCAACCGACTTCATGCTTATGCAAACAGGTTAGATCCAGGCCAGCCGCCGAGTAAATTGGCGACTGGCCTATCATCTAACCTGTTTGCTACTCTGAGTATCTTTCCTCAACAATATTAAACATATATTCAACGTTTTGGAAAGCAGACTTTAAAAATCTACTTTCAGAAAACAACGCAGCATTCTAAGGGTTAATTTAATGCAATTAACACTCCGTCATAGCATGCGCAACTTCACGTTTATGTTAACAAAAATTTCGTAACCCTTGAATCTCCGTGTAACCTTTGTTTTGTGAATGGAAAAAAATAGCCATGCATTTAGAAGCATGATAACGATTTCATTGGAAGGACTCATATTCTGTTAACGTCTAAGTTAACGCTTTTCTTCGGTATTTCTTTCGTTTTATATCTACGTTTACGTCGAAATCTACCTTACAACCCTTTGCGAGGCAGGCCCTTGACCCGTGGGTATGTACCGCACTAGCGCTATGGTATCTAGAGTACCAGTCTAATGTATAGAAGGGGGCTTAACCTTCATCCGGTCATTCATAATACAAGAAACAAAAAACCAAAAAAAACAACAACAGCTTTAATGACTATCTTCAACGCAAATCCGCGCAATTGATAGTTGTGTCATAATAATTTGATTATCCATTTCTTCGTAAAAAAATGTTCTTGGTCCAGGTGTACCATGATGCAACTAATGTTGTTGAAAATGACGTTAAATCACGCACGAGAGTTTCGCTTTTTCATGCATTCTAAGAAAGGATAACCGATATGATGAAAATGTATTCCTAACGTCATAAGTAGTGTTTATTTATCACAAAAGAGCCCGGTATACTTGCGATCGAGTAAGATATGAAGGTGGGATGAAGTGCCAACAAAGGATGTGAGAACGTTATAATAACGTCGTACCGTGTAAATCATGCGGTTGTCCTTTAGTGACATACAGCGTTCGTTAAAGGACTTTTTTCTAAGGTCGTTGACACAATGGTAACGATGCTCTTTAAAAAGTGCAAATCAAGTGCATAACCTCCGAGTAATGATTGTCTCTCGTTAGACAGCCACAACCTTGCAAAGGTCATATTGCCGTATACCAAAATTACATAATGATGTTAGTTCATTGAAGTGTGACCATTCCTTAACAAGGTAAATATGTTCTTCACACATGTAACGTTATCGGTTATTTGCATTCATTTAAACAAAACCATAAGCAAACAGTCCTGTTGTATTAAAACCATATTTTAATGAAAAGGCGTATCATTATTCAGAATATGAAATTAGCAAAATATGTGGTAGTTACATGCATGTAGGTATCTTTTGGGCCTTTAGAGTACAACACTTGAAATTTATAGTCCTCTTCAAGTGGATTTAAATTACAGGGACTACATATGGATTTTTCTGGTAGGTAGTCTCCCGACTGACTTACAGAATCCCGATGGTCAAACCTGGATTGACGTTATAGGCAGTTATATTTATGGTTACCTATCCACACCACCCCAACACCCCCACCCATCATTATAAGGCGGTCATCGCAACATAGCTGCAAAGGTTTGGGCACGCTGAAACAATTATATAAATAAATGAAAAAAAGATGAAAGAAAAAAAAAAGAAAAGAAAACAGCCGTTTCCTATATAATGGACATAAAACCCCGTGAGAAACCCAAACGCCAAGAGAACCAAAACTTCTGTACATTTTATCGGTTGTAGAATGTTTTGCGGTTCTGGCTAGAAAAGGGCGTTGATGGGCTCCGTATCGACGCGATCACATACCTGTTTGAGGAGCAAGACTTATCATTAAACATCGAACCTGTCGATCCGGTAGGTAGTTCACTGATGTATGCCTTTTGATTGTTTTACATGTATTGGATTTTTAAATCAAATTTATTTACATCTATTAACCCTCAAGTGCTCAAACTGATTTCATGCTTATGCAAATAGGTTGGATCAAGGCAAGCCGCCAAGTAAATTGGCGGCTGGCATGTGATCTAACCTGTTTGCTGCTTTGAGTATCTTTTTCCTTATTAAAGGTAAGTAGATATCTAATGTTTTGGAAAGCAGACGACACAAAAAATTATCTCTAGAAGATTATCCAGCATTCTAATGGTTAGTAGGGTGCACCATCATTTAGAGCATGAATTAAGCAAATGTTGTGTAGTTATCTTTATTTCTTTATACGGAAGGCCCAACTGTTTTGTTAAAGAACCTGGCAATGGTCTCTCATAAAACCTTGATTCTGTTTGATCTGGGCCGGTGACTTCAAGTTAGGTGATATCCCCACTTGACTGCAGATGCCCTTGTAATTATGAAGAGCGTTATCATGAAATCCAATTGGAGCTATATATTGTTCTTGAAACGATAGATATTATATATAAACTCTTTGGAGTTAGTCCCTTATATGTGGTATAGTTTCCACACTATTCAAGTTCAATCAAAATAATTGAAGTTTCATCCTTCCCCACGTTTTCAAGACACGTTACACCAAGATGTCTTATCAACATGCACGTAATCGTATGAGGTTTAATAATTAGTTACTCTTCTATTCTAGAGACAAAACCAATACCAAAAAGACCAGCCTGAAATATTCGGTGTGATACAACAATGGAGGAAAATTGTGGATGAGTTCGAGAAAAGGGATGGTAAGCCGAGGTCAGTCGATGTATGTGTGTACATCCGACAAACAGTAGCGATGTATAATAACATCAATCGTAACTACTCGGGTATTTCCGTGACCTGAGAAATACATGTCGTATCTTGACCGTAGGGTTATACATTTTGTGTTATGTGTCCCCGGCTATTTACACGTTTTCTGGGAGTGTCCAAGTTGACTAGCTCATTGTACATGGAAGTGATGAACATCATTAAAATCCTTTTTCTGTCAGAAACTCATACTTAATGGCAAAATTATGTCTTATGACATACATTGTTTCCTAAACCATATTATATCACTGTTTAGATATTGCATTTGATATTTTTATTTGAAAACGAAACTACAATGCATTTAGACTTTTATGATGCAAGAAGGCGGATTCCATATTATGTCAAAGGTATTTTCAATTGGATAAACATAATAACATTGCACGGGACCTCGTTCATGTTACAAAGCGCTATCTGTCCTTTTCACTCACTGGTTTCCTGACAAACAGTTGTTTAGATTATTGACAACTTTCCAATTCCGTTTATAATCGTACAGAAAAGATATAGAACATCTGTTTAAACGGTTCTATTTCGTAAATTCGGATTTAAATTTGGAGTAAGAGGTTTATAACAAAAAAGAAAATATATAGAACATCTGTTTAAACGGTTCTATTTCGTAAACTCGTATTTGAATTTGGAGTAAGAGGGCGTGATTTTAGATTCCATTGTCACGTGGGTCTTGAGTTACCGCTCTTGTCACGTGACGCTTACAAGGTCCGCGAGAAAGAATCCCTGCTTCTTTTTTTTTATAAACCGGCTTTTTTTGAAGCGCTGTTAGGCGTGCAGGCTCAATTCACATTATTTTATGAAAACGCGGGATTTCGGCAGCTTACATGTTAAGAAACTGAAAGTTGTGTTTGTTGTAGTGACAATGAATGTACATTATACCATAACGTTGGGTTAACGTTTAGTACTCCCAGAGCCCACATCTCTGATTTAGTCCCTTTCAACCATTACCAAACAATAACGACATTTGACCAGTTTGTTGCACAATAGTATGGAAAACATTATGGGAAAAGGAGAAATTGCTTGTTACAAGCAATTTCTCCCTTTCCCACAATGTTTTCTGTCCTACCAGGGGAGTGTTATTCAATTTCATTTCATTTTGAAGTGTCGTCTGCAAGCACCTTCAATAAACAACAGTCGAAAATTTGGCGTTTGGTAAAGGGGTACAACATTTACAGACTTTGGCTGGCCGAAGCAGTTGCGATCGACGCGGACATTCGGATGAATTACTACCAGGCTGGAGCTGTTCCATTCTACTTCAAACTGGTTGGGGCAAAGCAGATCTGTAACGCAACATCACAATGCTACCTTACGTTAATCAAAGAAGGCGTGGCTGTCGATGAGGGCCAATGGCCAACCTTTGTTGTAAGTAAAAGTACCACTTGGCCGGGGGGATGGGGAGAAAAACATGTATTCAATATCTGTAGTAGCTGTTCATATAGAAAATTGTCGCATAACTTAAAGATTTACATATATGTGTTATGTGTTTATAAGTATTTCGCATTTGGTATGTACTGGTGGCGCACCTGTTATCAAGTACTTGTGGGTCTTAAAACCCAAAAGAAGTCCATATTAAAATTTTGACTTTCGATTTCTTGTGCATAGCTTAGCTAGCAAAGGATGCCTTGGTAGAACACTGTTGTGTTTCTGTATAGATATGATAGTCCTGGGTACCGTTTCACTAAGCAACATTAGGAAAATATTTGCGTAAGTCAAAACTGATAAACGCGGACAGTATATTAGATCAAAGTACAGTATTGTAAAGTGACACGTCATTGGAGGCGTCTCGGAGAGACGCTTCCAATGATGTGTTACTTGCAATATTGCTTGGCCCAATATTGAAATAAGAGGAAATGTTGTTTGAATTTACGCAAGTTTTTAGCATAAAGTGTTTGGTAAAACGGTACCCTGCACTGTTTATAAAATTTCTTTCGATTGATTTTGTAGAGCTATTCTATGGGACGTATGAACAAAATTGCTTGAGCCTCGGCTAGATTCGACGGCTTGTTTTGTGATTTTCCGACGGTACTAGACTATGGTCATCTGGTTTTGTCTTCTTGTCAGGGCTCACAATTTGTCTTAACGCTCAAAGGGCATCTAAACTAAAAACACATAACTGTTAATAGTCAAATGCCGATTCTATTAAGACATGAACAACCTTGTTTATCTATCAAGAGGTCATACCAAGATATTTCCTGGATCCAGCACTTTTCCTTGCCTGTCATGTGACTGGATATTCCAATCAGAATTATATCCACGTCACCTAGATTATGAAGGCGATAAAACGTTACCGTCTATCCTTTTGTCCTATTTTCCCTTGACCTCACAGAGATGCGGGAAGAACACCCACTCATTATATCCCCTAAAGGAATATTGTCTGTACCATATTTGTAAATATTGTCTTGGCCAAAGGAATGTATATGCTGGTTTTTGCCAAATAAAGAATTGAATTGAATTGTTAATGTACTTATTGTAGATTGGTAACCATGACCATACACGGGTATCGGACGAGATCGGTGAGGCGTACGTTGATGTTTTAAACATGATGTTGTTGACACTTCCCGGCACGCCTACAACATACTACGGGGAAGAACTGGGCCTGCCTAATGCTAATTATACTGGACTTCGGCCGAGGGACAACAAACCAAGAGGATTGAAGGATATGGTAGGTTTGTTTTCATTTAATTAAGACTACATTGAGGTTGCATTGCAAGACTATAAAACGTGAACAGTTTTGCATTGAACCCTTGGATGTTAGCTAAGTAATAATATTAGTGAACAAAGAATTTTAAATGTGTTCTTCATTATCGGTTAAGTTCTCCCCTCATAAGCTTCTCAACGTGAATTGAGACCCAGTTGATTAGTACGAGCAAATCGGTTTTTAAAATGGCACCAAGAAAGTGATGCGTACTCGTTTGATACATGGACACATTACAATACAAATGACTCTACCACTTTACTTCATCTATACCCGAAACTATGGAACTCCACAGCTGTCTTATGTTCAACACTGATATGATGTTTGCTTCATTCCTGTGTTGTTGTGTCGAGTGATCAGCATGTGTTAACCGGACGTAATGTCTACATGAACAGAACATAATGATTTTGCAGCATAACAAGTCAACGTACTAACTTAACAACATATTAGTTTAACCCAACATCATGTGCTTTCAACCGAACAAACCAATGTTTATCTGGACAATGAATAGTTATAACAACATTATTGATTAACCGAACATGCGTTATTATAAACTAAACATAATGATCACTCGACACAACAACACAGGAATGAAGCAAACATCATATCAGTGTTGAACATAAGACAGCTGTGGCGTTCCATACGAAACAGTTTGGATAAGAGGGATTCGTAAAAGAAACAATGTTGCTACCAATCTAGGGTAATTTTTGACGGTATTGATTAATCGTTTCGTATTTTCATTTTCACGAAAATAATAAATCACATATGGTAGCATTCCCTCCTAACTATTCTAAGATGCCCATAACTATATTGTCGTCGTCTATAAAGGTAAATACCACAGATAGACGTATTTCCTTGCATTCATTACTTCAAACACCGACCAACATGGCGCATTTAATGCAGTCTCTTATACTTTGTTTGTTTATCTAATGATAAATGTATTGGCATGTTGTGTTTTACAGACCCGGTCACGTGATCCCGTAAGAAATCCCATGCAATGGGATAGCAGCGTGAATGCCGGCTTTACCTCATCAACGAACCCCTGGTTACCGGTGCCATCAAATACAAACCATTCACATGTCAACGTTAAGGTAAGTGCCAGTAACACAGAAAACCCATATCGGCGAAGCATGAAGTGTTAGACAATTTATGAGATTATCGTTTGCCGAACTGTTTAATACATATTCATTTTTTCTTATACGTACCAGGCTACGGGTACCGGTTTGCTTATTCTTTGTGTTAAAAAAGAACTTTTCTATCTCATTTCAATAGAGAAAAGCAACATTGCAAAGTAACACACAATGATTGAATCGTCCATCCGAGACGCTTCCAATGACGTGTTAACTTGTAATGTTGTACTTTTATTTTGGATAAAACAATCCCTAATGCTTCTGGCTAAACCATTTAAACAAAAGAAAACAGTGCTAATTGACCCATAGCCTGTGTTCTGAAGGAAGTTTTGACCCATTCAAAGTAGAACACATAAGCATAGTGACTTTGATATTTCTTTTTTTTTTCTTCTCAAAATTAGTTTTCTTTTTTATATTTAGTAGAGAAACGATTCCGACGAGCGATTTGGTTTATTCTCTGCACCAGGAATGCAGAAGCACAGGATTCATTCAAATTACCAATCCTTCGAAACAACGGGAAATAAAGAGGCATTGTTCTATTTAACAACGATCCATCGTACGCTGACATTTTTCGGTTAATGATTAAACACATGGCCAATTAAAACGGATCGATCATTGACGTTAACAACGATAATATATACTTGTGTACACATATACATGATAGCCTGGTCGCTTTACATTACAACATACAGGCGGGTAGCTAGCCCTCCATGGACGCGGATTCAGGATCTAGCTAGGAGGGTTTGGGTCATTCTCCCCCGGACAATTTTGTAAGTAATAGTGCAATCTGATGCATTTCAGAGACAGATAGAATACATTAAGGCGTTAAGGATTTATTCATCAATGAATTAGATTCTTTTGATTTAAAATCATTCTTGACTCGTTGTTTTTGTTATCAATATCACGTGGAGTCAGCCGCGTACTTGCGTATAGGCGGCTACGCGCCTAACGTATGTAGATAATCGTTGATTGAACAATACCAATAGAGACTATCGACTATTACATATAAGGCGCATGAAAACAACTGTTGATCGTTAAATACAATTTGAATTACAGTGTATCATGAGAGTAGAAATAACTATATGAAGGACACGGAAATATGTACTTAGTAAATTGATAGACAAATCAAGCAGAAAGCAAAGCTTACTATTCCAACACCATTTCGTACGTATACTCGCTCACGAAAAAGAGGTTTCCGAATATATTTGGACACCTCTTCATACTTCGTGAGTAGTTATCAATCCGAGATAATATGGGAAACATTACTCAGGTAGTATGAACATTTTCGAAATCATTAATCGGCACCTTAGATGCACCTTTAAATTGCAGGTACAAATGTCTGATCCACGTTCTCATCTGTCTCTTTACAAACGCTTGGCACATCTGAGACAAAGACCAGCATTCCAGACTACAGCTATAGGTAACCCTTGATAGAACATATCACATCTTCTTTTTCTTTATATATCAGTCGACCTTTAAAGGTGTTTGTTCATAGCTGTGAGGACGTTTGAAAGTTAAACATTTATTCATTTAAAACAGCGCTCAATCTGTACTGTTATTTAATAGGCACTGATGGGTTGTCATTGGAAAAACACTTTGTTCGTGTTTTAATTGTTTAAAGTGTGTGTACAGTGAATTAACTTGTATTCTAACCCGAAAGCGCGTGAAATCAAATTTGACATTTACCACATAAAATTTGAAAAAAATACTGAGATCAATTGGCGCTTCCTGGATCAACTATGCTTTCAATAGCTACTTCTAATTGTATATCAAACAACAATACAAAAACTATATTGTTTCAACGACATCTTGTTTTTTACTTTTAATTTTTTTTCTGAGAACAAGCGCCTTTAAAGCATTCAAAATCAACAACAATACTCATTACACACCATTCAAAAGACAAACTCTGTGTTGACCTAATCACTTGAAACTATTATGAATGAAAAAGTTCTTGATAAGTTGCATATTTCATTTGTTAGATTATCATTTATTCGATATCGTCTGAGAATGCAAAACATATTTTAATGATTCTCCCAATAATGACGTATTAAAAGCCATTTGTTTCATTGATTCATACATCCTTCTAACAGTGACTATGAGATACCATTCTCATTATAGCTTTTACTTTATTGTTAAATGTTTATTATTTTCTCCCTTAACTTTATTAATAACTTAATTGTCTTAACCCTTTCCCAAACAAAAATGTCATTTGACGACTTTGTTGCACATAACTTTAGAAAACATTGTGGGAAAAGGAGAAATTGCTCGTGACGAGCAATTTTTCCCTTTCCCACGAAGTGTTTTGCTCTTTCTGAAGAATATTGTTCAATTTCATCACATTTTGAAATGTCGTCTGCAAACTCTTTTAATTTAGGACTGTCGAAAATTTGGCGTTTGGGAAAGGGTTAACCCATTACGAAACAACAACGGCATTTAACCACTTTGTTGCAGACGACTCTGCAAAACATTGTTGGAAAAGGAAAAATTGCTCGTCACGAGCAATTTTTCTTTTCCCACAATGTTTTCTGACCCTTCAGACGACTATTTTCCAATTTCATGACATTTTGAAATGTCGTCTGCAAACTCTTTCAAATTTGGACAGTATAAAAAATTGGTTTTGGGAAAGGGTTAATCCCAAGAAATATATTTTTTCAAATTCTGCATAATTCTAACTTTTGCATTTGTTTTTCAGAGTTCCCAGAATACGTTAAAGATATTCTTGTTTATACAAGAGGAACCAATTCGGATGTGTACGCAGTGCTTCTCAATTTTGGACGTAGACAAAGCCAGACCAATTTAGAGTTCTTACAGACAAGGTACTCGAAAGGCATTGTAGAAATATCTACATCAAATCTTGAAGGACACGAAGTGGTGTTATCCAATGTAACTCTCCAGAGAGGAGAAGGAATGGTTTTGAAACTATCGCCATAATTAACCCATTACCAAACATTCACGACATTTAATCATTTTGTTGCAGATGACTTTGGAAAACATTGCGGGAAAATGTGAAATTGCTCTCAACGAACAGTTTCTCCTTTTCCCACAATGTTTTCTGCCCTATCAGAAGTTTATTTTTCAATTCCATCATATTTTAAAATGTCGTCTGCAAACTCTTTGAATTTTTGAGTGTCGAAAATTTGGCGTTTGGTAAAGGGTTAACACGTGTGATAGTTTACCAATAATTGCTTTTTAAAGATATTGTTAAATGGAGTATAGCACTTATTGTGTTCCACAGGTCAAAGCCATTGAAAAGGTGTTTTGATCAATAATCGTCATTAGATGAATTATCTTTTAAGTTTCTTTATCTTAGATTTGTTGAAAATTATATTTTCGTTTAAAGAAATTGTGAGACGTGAGAAGGTGCATTTCAGTGTTTTGATAGAAACACTTTGTCTTCGAAACGTGGAGAAATTGCTTTCTGAAAAAACTTGCTTGCAGCATTTGATTAGAGTGCATACCAAACTCGTAATCTGGATACCAGTCGCTTATTTCGATGAGTTCACAAGAAGGGTTTAACAGATCATTGTTTATAGAGTAAACCGTTTAAACTAAATCTGCAAGACAAGTGTTATTTCTTTACCAAACAGTTAATGATTTGGCTGAGCGTATCAAACACCTAGTTTTATCTAACTTACAGATCTTCGTTGTTATTCCATCCGTAGAGGACATTATATCTAAGAATATAATGTCTCATCTATTTTTAGATAATCACTTTTAAAAGGATGGAACAATATTCTTAATGTAGTCATGTTTGGGTAGATGGATTGTTCCTAATATTCTGTTCAATATTACTCTCACGCATTGATCTTTGTATTTGACTTTTGAGATTACTTTTCTGTGAAAAGTACATGTACATGTTACTTTACTTATGTTACCTATTGTATTTTTAAAATTTGCGATATTTAGCAACTTTATATCATGTTTAGGTTAATGGAAAAGGGTCACCGACACGCCTAAATTTCGAAATAGATAAATAAATGTGTTCATAATCTAATGCATCTGCTGTTTGGAACATCTTTATCAAACTTGATCTCATTGAATCCTGGCATATCTAAAGTTAACCCATAGTACTGGTAGCTGATTTCTCCCGGTCGCAGTGTCCAAAGTTAGTCCCATTAAGACATTTTACGTATGCTGCAAAATTTTGCTAGAAAGAGATGGCCAGATAGAGATTACTGGTGTGTCTAGTATGAATGGTAGTTCAGAACAGAACAGAAATTAAGTTCATGACACTTAAAGTTCATCATCATTACAACAAACACACATGCATAAAAAATGGACAATATATGTTAATAGATAAAATCCATCATACAAAAACTTTAACGGAAATTTTAATTGGAATTCAAGATCTCAAAAGTCACAGGCGTTTGGCCATTTATCGATATATCGTTTACGCAATTACTTTCAATACCATCCCTTCGCCTCTCTGTAGCGTAACATCCGAAAGTGTCACCACATTTCCATCTTTACCAGGTGTCGTACATATTTCAACAACGCCCTCTGTGTATCTAGCATCGGCCAACTGCACATTCACAGAGCTCTGATTTTGTCCTAAATTAAGGACCACTATGAACTTTTCAGGGCTGTGTCCTCGTGTGTAAACGAGAATGTCCGTGACCTTTTCTGGAAGTTCTGAAAAAGAGAAAGAAAAAAAATATACATGTACGAAGACTCAACTAGTGCAATGTCTGAATCAATCGTTATATCAAATGTCCCAACCGAGAAGTCTATACTGAGATATTTTACATGAAGATAATTAATCCATGAGGTGCAAGAACATGAACATAATTGATCCGTAAGGTACAAGAACATAAACATAATTGATCAGTAAGGTACAAGAACATGAACATAATTGATCCGTAAGGTACAAGAACACGAACATAATTGATTCGTAAGGTACAAGAACATGAACATAATTGATTCGTAAGGTACAAGAACATAAACATAATTGATCCGTGAAGGTACAAGAACACGAACATAATTGATTCGTAAGGTAAAAGAACATGAACATAGTTGATCCGTAAGGTACAAGAACATGAACATAATTGATCCATAAGGTACAAGAACATGAACATAATTGATCCGTAAGGTACAAGAACATGAACATAATTGATCCGTTAGGTACAAGAACATGAACATTATTGATCCGTAAGGTACAAGAACATGAACATAATTGATCCGTAAGGCACAAGAACATGAACATAATTGATCCGTAAGGCACAAGAACATGAACATAATTGATCCGTTAGGTACAAGAACATGAACATTATTGATCCGTAAGGTACAAGAAAATGAACATAATTGATCCGTAAGGCACAAGAACATGAACATAATTGATCCGTAAGGTACAAGAACATGAACATAATTGATCCGTAAGGTACAAGAACATGAACATAATTGATCCATAAGGTACAAGAACATGAACATAATTGATCCGTAAGGTAAAATAACACGAACATAATTGATCCATAAGATACAAGAACATGAACATAATTGATCCATAAGGTACAAGAACATGAACATAATTGATCCTTAAGGTACAAGAACATGAACATAATTGATCCGTAAGGTACAAGAACATGAACAGAATTGATCCGTAAGGTACAAGAACATGAACATAATTGATCCGTAAGGTACAAGAACATGAACATAATTGATCCGTAAGGTACAAGAACATGAACAAAATTGATCCGTAAGGTACAAGAACATGAACAGAATTGATCCGTAAGGTACAAGAACATGAACATAATTGATCCGTTAGGTACAAGAACATGAACATGATTGATCCGTAAGGTACAAGAATAGTAACATTATTGATCAGTGAAAAGCGATGACCATTAAACCACATTATCTTCCTTAAAACTCGAAAAGAATTCTTTGCGGGTTTAAGTTAGAAATGCATAACACTGAGTCATTAAACATCAGCTAATGCTCTGCTAACATATATATTTATGACTATGAATTCATTGTTATATTCTTTGTCAACCATTAGCTGTATATGATTCAGTTGAAATAAAATGTTCTTCTCTCTTGTATTTGAAACAAGCTGCCAACACCATTTTCAAATCCTTGACAAAATATAGCTAGGAATAGCACTTTCTTCATACCATATCAGTGCAAAATATTTAATCATAGCCAAGCCAAAATCAATACTTTATACACTATGTCACTTTGTAAATTTAAAAACACCGAAGGCTTTCTTTGTACTATCCACAACTATGTACCCTTAAAAAATTCAAGAAGTATTTCTACCTTCCAACATTGTATGCCAAATCAATTGGCGGCTGGCCTGTGATCTAACCTGTTTACAGCTCTGAGCATCTTTCCTCACCAAATTAAGCATATATTTAAGGTTTTGGAAAGCAGACGCCACAAAGATCTAGTTTTAGAAAATTACTCAACATTCTAAGGGTTAACAGCGGGCACACCGCGTGGCACCGGCTTCATGTATGCACCGGAAATGCTTAAAAAGAATACCTATTGTTGTTGTCTGAAATGCTGACGTCTGTCTTAGGATGGCTAACCGTTTGTATAGTGACAGATGGGAATCATGGTCAGCCATTTCAACCTATAGAGCCAATACCAAATTACAACGATCATTAGCTGATATAAGTACAATATATATATTATAATGTACAAAAATTATTTGAGTATATCCTTTTTTCATATTTGTCATTTAGCGTGCTGCACATATTGTGAATTAAGGCCATACTCTAGTTTGGCTTTACTTTCTGCATAAGAAACTTGTTTGTGAAACTATGTTGTGAAGTCTCATGCTTCTAAAGAGTTATCACTCTTTTTTATTTGGAAAAATCAAACTTTTCCTCGTTGAAATTAATCGGCAGATCAACTCGACAATAAACTGTCCTCCTCAATATATTCTCATGTGTGTCATTGACATAAATATTAGATATAAAGTTATTGCACTTATCCAGACTATATTAATGAGACTCTCTCAGAGATAGAGATTTTAACTTTTTGAAATAAATCGTCTTCTATCGGTAAAAGAACAACAAAGATTGCTAAAGTAATATAGAACTAGATTATTGACAGCTTCCCAACCCTGCTCGTAACTACACAAAGATTTGGAACATTAACGTTGCAGATTTCGAAGACCGTTTAAACTGGTTTATTTTATAAAAAAAACCCATCTTACCTTAAAGTTAGAGGTGGTAATCGACAACAAACTATCCACCTTTGCATACATCCAAAAATGGTTTAAAGAAGCAATGGGTCATGCCTTCCGGTGGGTTCTTGGAACTATTCATAAGATAAAGACCTATGTAGACTATTCGTTTTCAAATCGTTGTCTAAAAATTGAATTTAAACGCTTCTACTTACTTCGACATTGACATGTGTGTAATTTGTGTTTGGCGTAATTGGTAACCATGGTTGCATCGACGAGGTAAAGTTTGCATTCAGACTTGCATCCCACTGCATTGGATTTCTCTCAGGATCACGTGACTTTGTCTGTAACGAATAATGATCAAATCATCAGGGACCGTTTTACTAAAGATTTTATGCCAAAGTTGAAAAAAAAAAGAATCCCCCTTATTGTAATATATGGTGACGCAATATTGCAAAGCAACACATCATTGGAAGCGTCTCTCTAAGACCCTTCCAATGATGTGTTATATGACAATATTGTGCATTCATTTAAAATGATATTCATGTTCATCAGTTTTGACTCACGTAAGAAAAAATACTGTTTGAATTACAATGGCTCTCTTAACAAATTAAATCGAAAAAAAAAATGATTTGTAACAACCTAGTCAATTAGTGATGAAGCGACTTAATACTCAAAACATTTCGATACTGACAAAGCTATTTCAATCGTTGTCATCTAATTCCAGTTTGCATTATTTAACAGTCTTTTAGTTGAATTGCTTACTGTCAATTTTTTTAAACGTTGGTGGAATCGGGGCCAGGTCATTTATTATCTTAAATAAATGACAGCAAGCATGAACATTTATACTTTGTTGTGAGATGCGCAGTAGGTCGACATTGACACATATGAATTTACTTTTTGGGTGTTCTTTGTTACGTGGAAAGCTTAACAATTTGATTGCCAAGATCCAAGTTTGAAGGAGTACAGTCGGAAATTGGGATGCTTACCGATCGATCGTTAAAAGAAACGTTCAACCCTTTACCAAACATTAATGTTTCGACTGTCCCAAATTGAATAAGATTGTAGATGACATATAAAGGTCGATTGACATTGAAAAATAAACCTCTGATAGGTCAGGCAACATTGTGGGAAAAGGAGAAATTGCTCGTAAAAAGCTATTTCTCCTTTTCCTCCAATGTTTTCCAAGATCATCTGCAATTTACTGATCCACTTTCGTTATTATTTGTCAATTAGTTAAATTAAATCGACCAAGTTTCATGCACAACCGATTATTTACCTTTCCGCATATGTGGTACCAATGATACTTGTCCACACATTTGGCTGTTATGAACCCAAATGTCGAGAGCCATTCATTCAAGTATAGACGGTTCGACCTTTTGGTTGAACAGTAACGGTTTACAATATTAGACGGATACAAACCACGTCTCCGGACGATATCGCTTTGGTGTCTCGTGGCGGAAGTCCTGTATAGTTCCCATTGCGCATGCCCAGTTCTTCACCGTAATACGTTGTGGGTGTTCCGGGAAGTGTCAACAGCATCATGTTGATGACGTCAACATAGTGTTCGCCAATCGAATCTGATATACGTTTGTTGTCGTGGTTACCAACCTGCGTATTTTAGATCAAATAAACCAGTTGAAGATAAAGCCTCAGTTGAAACCGTTTAGTGAATTTTGGAGAGGGTATTTTGCAATATCAGTTATAATAGTAAATGCGGCATAGAGATGCTAACTCGTTGAATCGATATTTACTATAATGAATGGCGTTTAACTATAATTCAACGAGATCAACAGGCAGACAGTTATACATTTACCTTGAACTGCGTAAGTTTGGCCGTTTGTGCCAAAGATGGATCATTTGGATCAATGTTTTCAGAAAAAGGTCCAATCATAAAGATATCAAATTTTAGAAAGACGCTCATTCCAGCAAAGTTTCAGAAGAGAACGAATCACAGATGTACAGTCATACATGTTTTCACTCTCGCAAACCAATCATATGTCATTCATTGACTGGACAAAAAAGTGATGGCACATGAAAATTATTAATTGGTTCGCGGTTTTGAACCCCCATATCTAGAGAGGTCTATCGTGTTATTTTCAGAATTTTGGAGGTACTTTTTTAGTTTGACCTAACAGCCATTCTTGATGATAAGCAATTCAATTTAGGGATTCCATCCATTGGTAAAGACGAATGTCACATTGTAAATAAAATACTGTTAACTCGAAAGAAATGATCACCATGTATGTCTTTTTTCACTAGAAAACAGACACACGCAATTTTCTTTAAAATCATGCAAGTTTTCCCATAAAAATGAGTTTATCTTAGGGTTTTCTTTCCCTTTTGCCAAAGCTAACATAATTTTCTTCTCATTAAATGTACCCAATTATACAATATGAAAAAGGGTATCATTATCCCCCTCAGATTGAACAGTCTTTAGCCTTTGTCACAACTCTTGATATTTTGTTTTGCTTTATTTACATGTTTAATTCGGATCCATATAGATATCATGATGAATAGACTAGATGGATGGTGTCTTGATTTGGAAAAGTTCTCGGTCACGACTTCCGATTGTTATCCGATTCGACTTAAGATTATCGAATGATGTGCATACGTCTTGTTAGATATTATATCTGGTTCAAGATGCCGACAAACTGTTCTCTATGCTAGCCAGATTCTACACATCAGCGGACATGGCAATATCGTGATGCTATTTTCCAAATATATGACTAAAGGTCACACAGGCTAAATAAATCCTTGACGTAAAACAACGGAATAGATGTTGTTATATCACAATACTTAATTAACCCATTACCAAACAATAACGACTTTTCACCACTTTGTTGCAGACGACTCTGTAAAATATTTAGGTAAAAAGAAAAAATGCTCTAAACGAGTATTTTTTTCTTTTTCCCACAATGTTTTCTGGCCTATCAGAAGGTTATTTTCAAATTTCATCACATTTTGAAATGTCGTCTGCAAACTCTTCCAATTTGGAACAGTCGAACATTTTGCGTTTGGTAAAGGGTTAGTTGGTATACCCTACCACAAATGTTGGCCACTCTCCTTGCACCTGGTCTATCTCTTCCTTTATCAGAGTAAGAAAACATTGCGCCGTTGCGTGACAAATCTTTTTGGCATCAATGAGTTTAAAGTAGAATGGAATGGCTCCAGCTTTGTAGTAGTTCATCCGATCTTCCGCACTGACAGCGTTAGTTTCCGCCAACAACATTCTTGAATGTACAACGATTTAGGAGCATTCATTTCGTTTTAAAGTAGAACGCACAAAATACGCCATTTTGAACGTCAATGCTTTGTCCGAGTACTTCGGTTAGGCTCGGTTGACACCGGTAGGGCGAAGCAATTCGGATTAAAACGAACATTTTAGGACCACATCGATGTTTAACGAGAACGACCGAACTAATCCGGCGAAAGATTGACTTTGGAAATGGCGGAATATGAGTATTCTACGATAATCGTTTAAATCGGGCTAAAACGATGAAATATTAGGTTGGACTCCGGGGAACTTTTGCATAAACTAATAAGCAAATCAGCAGGTCATTTATAGAAAAGTAATTAAGTTATAGAAAAAGTAACAAGATTACTTGGAACTTCCCTTTTAAAACGGTACAGATCATGCTTAAAGCTTGTCTATAAATCCTCTATCTGTTATGTGCATCACATAATCTTTAACTTTGAAATGGTCAATTGATCCAAAATCAGCTTAATATAATGTGGGGTATAAACGGCGGATCATTCCAATGAGAACAAGCTTCATATCCCACTAAGATATGAACGTAAGTATTTAATTTGAAAATATTCCTACCTCTGCTTACCATCCCTTCTCTCATACTCGTTCACAATCTCCTTCCAATGTCCTATAACGTCGAAGATCTCGGGTTGGTTCTTTGTGTATTTCTTTTTATTCTGACAAATAGAAATACAAACATATTAACTGCAATAATTACGGTTTAATTATACATATATACCCGTTTTTTTTCTAAACCGGTCGCATGCTTTTGGTAATGTATAATGGAAATATTTTAATTTTAAACTTATTTATTTTACATCGATTGTGAAACAAGTTCTCACAACTGAGATCAATGAGATGAATAGCTCTCTATTCTGCTTCCTAGATACAACACCAGTAATTGCACCGAACGTGGATTTGTGAAAGGTCGCAAGGTGGATCCCGCTAATCACGGGATTCGAACCGAAGACCTTCGTGTCCTTAGGCGGACGCTCTACTCATTAACCACTGTCCTCCACTATGGAAATATATGTCTGCACCTGTATCACTGCAAGAGAATGAATTGTCGAAATTCACCAAATGAAATATGTACCCTCACTCAGCAATCTTTGTTCATCAACTACATGCTATACCTTACAGGGGAACATACCCCTGTAGTTTATGTACAATGTATCTCACATATGATCAAAGTGATAACTTATTTAAAGCTACAAATAAACAACATAAATAGGTGAAATCTGTCCGTGGTCAGTCAGCCTGACAGACTAGTCGCCTGGTTTTAAAGAACATTCTTTTTGATAGAAAAAAGATGTAACCTACTAATAGTGCCATTTGGCGCTTCAAATTAAAAACAACTCTTTATTCTTATTTCTTTAACCCTTATAGTCCTGGAACCGACTTTATGCTTTTGCAAACAGGTTGGTGGGTGATTTTCTAAAAAAAAGAATTGTGTGCCATCTGCTTTTCAAAACCTTAAAAAATTACTTTATTTTGATGAGAAAAGATACTCAGAGAATCAAAAGATAGATTTGATTACAGTCCAACCGCAAATTACTTGGCGGCTGGCCTGTTGTCTAATCTGTTTGCATAAGCATGAAGTCGGTTCCAGCACTATAAGAGTTAAAACATAAACAACAATAAAAACAACAACATTATTTAAAACAAGCAGTAATCCCCTAAAATACTCTTGATCCTGTCGCAAGTGAATTTTGCGGACCGATGATAGCAGGTGGGGGAATCACGTGATCAATGTTTAAGATCTTATACCCGAGCAAGATGGTTGTGCCCATGGCGGATCAGGAATTTAGCTTTTTTCACCAGTGATAGCCACATTGTGTATCCAACATGAGTTGAACATCAACTTGTCGGCTCTGGTGGTATATGCCAACCTTTGCTTTAGACAGCCTTACGTCTAACACTCGGCAGAGAAATCTCAATCGAAGACAGACAGTTTTGAACATACACGCCCATCGACTATGTAACGCCGTTATAAAGCATGTGTTATCATGATATACCACTAGAACTGAAAAGTTGATGGTGATTTCATGCGGGGTACGAAGTGTGGCTATTAAAGACAAAAGTAGGTGAACAAAGCAAAAAATATGTGACGAAGCCATCTAGTTCGAACATAAGATTGTAAACATAGGTCGAGTGATTCCGATTCGCCTTAGCTTTACCGGGTAATTTTCCCACACCTTGCCCGATAATCATTTTCGTTCAAAACATCTACACTTTAGTTTATATTTATCATACAAATATATATTCCAACTCACACGCTCTTCCGGTGAAATATTTAATGATACGTCTACTTCTTCAAACAGGTATGTGATAGCATCAATACGAAATCCATCCACACCTTTATCAAGCCAGAAACGTAGTACTTTCTGAAACACAAACAACATTCTCGACACATATGTTCCTCATACTAGGAAATTAGTTACATTTCTGACAGGGATTTGGACAGATCAGAATACACCAAAGCAAGCAATAAGTCATAATTCGACAATACTTCTTAAAGTTATAACGAACCCAGTAAGAGAACTCCAAAAGAAAAATACCTCTTATCAACCTCTTTCGGCCACTGATCGGTTGTGCTATCTATAATATATACCCACTTCTATTTATACAATGTATTTGATTCTTAAATTTGCATTAATGGTACGCAAACGTTACAAAACGGGCAATGGCTATCATTTTCTTCGCTTCTTTCCAATTACAATCAGTACAGAAAAGCTTGTCGTTGTTATCAAATGTTGTTTGGTGATTCTTCAAAGCTCAAGCAAATGACCACAAGAAAAAATGCAAATAACTATAATTATGTTAAAGACGAAACAAAATGTTTCTTACCATTTAATAATATAAACAAAATAACGGATTTTTAATGCAAACATTCATACTACACACATAACTAATCTTCAATGAACAATTTTGTAAATAGTTGAATGCGTACGTTCATTTCGTCCATTACTGGCGGGTGTCGGTAATTGAGGTCAGGTTGTGATGATAAGTAGTTGTGGTAGTAGTATTCCCCCCTGACCGCGTCAAACGTCCAAGACGATCCCCCGAAAGTACTTTGCTGCAATCATACAGAAGGAACGAATAGGTCGCAATAAATTATCTTTTTAATCCTGTGACTAGTGCCATTTTGGAACCGATAACTAGGTGCTGTATAAATGTTGTGATATCCGGCACTAACCATATAACACATGCATGTGACGAATCATGACGACATACGAAGGCCATGACACATGATGTCATGTTTGCATCATTCTCTACTTTGTTTTTGTTTCCTTTATTTGTGGTAGTCGAGGCGTAGTCCTTCTTCGTTCAATTGGCAACCTAGAAATTGTGAGTAACATGAAGCTTTATTGCTGATTCTTAGTCCATATGGGTTCCACATTAAATTATGAGAGGTTGCCACTCTGGCAACTTTGGGCAATTTGCATAATTTGCATAAATTAAAAATGGCCACCGGAAGTAATTCTGAACAATTTGTGCGAGAGATATTTCATAACATATGACATATATAATAATGACATATAATATATGATTTCTGGGGTTTTAAGGTATGGGAATTCGATTTCTGACGTTTGTTTGTATTTTCATTCACTCAGAAAGGAAAAAAATGAGATTTTAGCCAATTCTGTTGTATTTTGTGCATCTTTTTGATACTTTAATAATCTAATCATGTCATATATGAAAATGATTTTAACCATAAGTCAATTGTTTTCTTATTACTACTCAAAACTAATTTGGGTCTAGATCAGTTCTGGTAATGTTTAGATCATTTCTAGGAAATTTAGAAAAACAAATCCCTAAAAAAGCAAAAACAAAAACAAAACGGATACCTCCATTGTATTATGCAATGCAAAGTATCAAGTGGTTTAGTTAAGATAAAACAACTACTTAAGCAGCAATTCATAAGGTCCAATGTTATAGCATTAATTTCCTATGATTGTTTAACAAAGGGAATGTTTGAAGCCGGTCTTAAACTCATGATCCAGAGGATGGAAACTTGTTCTGTCAACGGACTGCGTGATCTAAGTCGGGCCTTACCTGACACAAGTGAAAAATGAATAGATACAATACACCGCTACCTTTTATAACTTTATACAGTGAAACATATTCAAGGGGAGATCTTTTTTGCGGGGTGAATATTGGTTTCGTATTGTGAGATACATTCCAGAGATCCTCATTAAACATCATGAAGTGTTCCATGTTCGACGTCTGACCAGTTTCAACAATATCTTGCTATCATGAATATTAACTGAAATTAGTTGTTGCTGTTTGTTTAATTCTTTTGCAGTGTTGAATGTGAATATTATTACAAAAGCATAATAAAGGCTGAAAAGTGATTACATCTTATGCTCCCCCAAAAAGCTTTCTATTCACAGAATACATCATAATCATGTTATTAGAAACGTTCTTCGGAATATAAAATTCAATGGCTTGCCCTAACCCTTGTATAAAAAAATGTCCAACAACATAACCAATAACCATTCCCTTTGCTTCATAATCATTATCACCAGCATTTTGTCCTCCTTACACCCTAAAACTGCTTTATGAAAGGGTTCTTTCTTCTTTATCAATAGGGTTGTTTGTTTGTTTTAATGGGATGTTGTAGCAATCCTTCCCATCAGAACAGGTTGTAATTGAGGTGCATAAACGACGTTCTTTATCATAACCTTGCGACATGACTATCTGTTATATGTTTTCCTCCTCTAAGCAATGCATTTACAGCAGATGATGTAAAAAAAAATTTGATGTGGCTGCCCACCCCAACACTGAGTAATCTTCAGCAGACCTTAGCTTGGGGTTTGCTATATCGGAATAAAGAGCCAGAAAAAAAGCTGTCTACATGTTTGTCTCTTCTGAAAGGACATACAAAGCATTGATCTACAACTTTGCTGCTTTCACAAGCCATTTAGTGCTTCTTTGGTACTTTGACTCTTTTCATTCAAACGTATTAGACAGTCCAGGTTAATGTCACGAGTCTGTGTTCAAGGTGCTAAACTGTTCTCTTTCCATTTTGATATGATGTTTCACATCCACAGACAGCATGCCAGGGGCTTGGTACAAGACAATAGAACTTTCGATAGCCTTGCGTATAAATCTCCATGCGCTTAACATGTGAACCCTTGTCAGTGCAAGTGGTCGTGAATACTAAATTGGACTTAAAGGACAAATATATCCATATCACCACTAAGCTCATGGACGACGCTCTGTTTGGATCTAGAAGTCTACAGGACATCGGATACTATATTCATATCTGCCTCATCATGAAGGAATACTCCAACATCTTATGTCTCTAGTGTGGTATTCTCACCAAGCCTAACATTAACATGATACTAGCAAGAAGCTTTTTATGTTATACTTGCTATGCATTGGTTAGTTTTCTGTTCAGCAAGATATTGGCTATAAAAAGTCCTGTTCTATGGTGACTTTTCCTGATAGTCTCATAACTCCTGTTCTTTGGCAGAAATATAGTGGTATTTGACAAACTCTTTCTCTTTCATCATAGTATCATACGTGTTTGTATTGGATACATTCAATCAAGACTATAAAACTTCCACCATGCAGCCAAACTATGTGATAGGACACATCTGATACAATAACTATCACAGTATCAGGCGCCTCTTGGTTGATGTCTACATTGACTAGCTGTATAGGTTACAGAAAACCATACTTCTTGTACCTTTGTGATTAAAATGTACCCGTCAATGAGAGTAGATGGAAATGCACATAAACCATATGTACCTCTAATGTTACTGATTTCCTTTCCTTTCTCCCATATTAGCACTTTCAGGATCAGGACAGTCACATGACTTGACAGGTATGGTCTACTTTATTTAAGAGATTCGGGTACTTATCCTCGTGTTAATGGCATTGATCATGAGCATCCGATGTGTACATATGCTTCATCTTTCATCTCTTTCTTATGAAGTTTATTATCCAAACTGATCAGCATCAAAGAACCCACCACAACATCTACATACAATATCCAATTTTAATCAACTGAAAGTGCATACCAAGCTTATTATGTCTGTCTAGCAAGGAAGAATTACTTTATAATTTATAATTCAAGGTCATATTCTTCACATGGATATAACGCCCTCTCTCTCTTCATGTTCAAACTAATGAACACACAGTGTCGGAAGCAAGTAACTGTCCACTTAGCATCATCAAGTTGGATTTAGATCAACAGTTTCGAATCCGTTCAGCTTGCTTAAATTACTCCGGTCCAACAAACATGAAGTCAATGGCAACACCATCAAATATTCGCAGATCTTTCATCCAAGACCGTTATATTCAACATACAAGTCAGACAAAGATGCTGCTGCAACATATAATTTTAAATCTAAGCCTTTCATCTGATTTACCGATGTGAGCTTTAGCTACAGTGACATCTTAAACGCACTGACTAATGCCAGATCCATTGCTTTGTTGCAGCAGTACATGTAATTGGGTTGAAAAAAAGATAAGATGTTTACCTTGTACTTCATGGGATACATCGCTTTATCAATATAATTTATCTTTTTTCATAATCAAATTTTAAACTTGATGGAATTACTCCTTTGTAATGTTAATAGAAAAGTAATAACGGTATTACATATTTGTGTTGAGTATCATACAAATGACACTGTACGGTATGTATGTTTCTCTGAATTAAAGGCTTGTTGTATGTTGTATATTGCTATTAGATCTTGTCTCAATAAATGGTTGTCTTATCAAATTTTAACGGTATGTCCTTAAAATGGTATGCATTGTACAGAATGCAAAATCCATGATCAAATAACCAGTCACAATAACTTTTGTATTTTCAAAATGGCGTCTGGCTGCCGTCTTGATTTTTTCAAAACAGAGTGGGCAAAATTGAAATTAAACATCAAAAATGAACTTTCCATACCCCAAAACCACAGAAAAGACACCTTACATGCCATTTTTCTTTCTTAACGATGTCGTGTAGAAAACCATGATGCTAATTGGCGGCCATTTTTAATTTATGCAAAGTATGCAAATTGCCCAAAGTTGCCAGAGTGGCAACCTCGCTTAATTCAATGCAGGACCCATATAGACTAAGAATCAGCAATAAAACATGTTACTCACAATTTCTAGGTTCCGAAAATTTCGCCTCGACTATGGTGTTTTATTCACATTTTGTTTGTTTAAAATAATACGAAAAAGGTAATAGATAAATAGAATAGATGGTTGGTGTCAACCGATTTCAACCTTATGCTTAAATGTTAGATCAAGGCCAGCTGCAAAATAAATTGGCGGCTGGCCTGTGACCTGACCTGTGTGGTACTCTGAGTATCTTTCCTCAACAAAATTAAGCAGATATATAAGCTTTGTAAAGGCAGACAACGCAAAAAAAACTATTTTTTAGAAATGTTCCCAGCATTTAAAAGGTGAGTGCTCTGGATAAAAGATGATAGTATTATTATAAACCCTTACATGGAATGCTAGAAGCCGTTTAAAACATATCACTTTTACAAAGAAATGGATTTCACTACAAACATGAAGAGTCCAGCATCAACATGTAACTTACAATCGTCGACGGTTTTAGAACCCCAATTTAACAAAAAAGAAAAAAAAAAAAATAGCACGGTACTTCTTTAGACACATTACTCAAGCGCAAAGTGATATCTTTCAAAACACAAATTTATTTCTCTCTTCTGGTTAGGAATCGTTTAAGTGTGTTCCATTCAATAAATAAATCTGGTATTTTGATAGTCGTTATATAATTATAACACAACCATGGACTTCTTTCAGACAGAAATTTAATGATGGATTTTTAATTGGAAACGTCTATAACTGTTTCAAATACGGCACACTCATAAACTGTGCTTTGGGAAAAGGAATTTAATTTCATACCCAATTATTTGGTGGCTGTCTGTGACCATCGACCATTTTCCCAGGGTTCCAAACATAGAAATCTCTGAAAGCGCTGCTGGAGTTTCCCGCGTGTCTACTCTTGTTGAACCACTCACTCTCGTTACTGGTGTGGTTGGGGACGAGGTCAACAATGACTTTGATGTCTGAAAATAGAAATAGTCTCACTACCGCATCTTCAATCGGAACTACTCGGGTATTTCCGTGAGCTGAGAAATACACCTCGGATTTAAGTATATACGAGGTCAACAATGACTTTGATGTATGGTAGTAGACAATCGGTCGAAAGCTTGTTTAATCTATTACAAAAAAATACTGCATTTAACCAGTTTGTTGCAGACGACTGTTGAAAACGTTGTGGGAAAAGGAGGCATTGCTCTTAACGAGCAATGCCTCCGTTTCCCACAATGTTTTCTGCCCTATCAAAATATTACTTTACAATTATATTACTTTTGTTATGTCGTTTGCAAACTCTTTCAATTTTGGACAGTTTGGCGTTTGGTAAAGGGTTAAAAGCGCCATTAAATACTTTTCCTTGATATATACCTGCTCCAGGAGTAAATCCAGTGAGCAAAAACAAAAGCATAGATATACAAGTTGAGTTTGCCTTTCGTTAAAAACTTGAATTGTTTTCAGATTTTAAAATAATTTATATTAATTAAACTAATTGTGTTGTTAACCACAACCACAGTAGAATATCTACAACTCGAACACATGACTGTCGAGTTCCTCTTTACGTCGCATTAAATACGAAGTCCCGAATTGTTTGTTCTTTAGTTATATGTTTTCTTCTTCTTCCAAACAACTATACTTCGAGCTCTCTCTTTGTCGGACTTTTTATGGGTTCTTTTGGAATGGGCGTTATAGAGATTATACCGTATATTTATTTGTGGTCGCTTGGATTCACATATATTTGTTTTGTATCACTGTGATAGGAAAATGCCATTTACAACCATTGTAAATGTGACATCACTGGCAAAAGGGCATATACATTGACGCCAAGTTTACAACTTTTGTCAAACTTTTTTTTCTGCGGGGACGCTGTGTACGATCGTAATGCCACCTTTATTTATTAAGAGGAAGTTAAAATTCTCCGTCATTGTCGTATTCTCCTACGCGGTGATCTCCCTTTCCATTTGGATAGGAGATACTGTACTGAAGTGTAGCGAAGGGAAGTAATCATGTGCGGAGTTTGTCAATACAGGTGTCGGCCGCATTCGGAACACCTCGGCCATTTCTTAAAATAACCTTGGGGGTAATGGGGGGCCATTTTTGGAAGTAGTTCAGCAACGAAGGGCATGTCCGTTTGCAATCGTATCTACTTGGAAATCCCCGGCTTAAAAGAGAAAAGAGCCGATTGACAAAATATGAAACGAAGATGTGTTGATATGATCATCTTTAAGGGAGAGGGTAAAAAAACCCATTCAATTGTGATATATAACCAATTTGTGTGTAATTGAATACATATTTAGTGCCTATGTGCCTTTTGCGTTATCCGCCGGAAATAAGGCGAATTACCCCAGGATTTCTGGTGTATTCATGTACTGCCTACGAGGTATATCTACCGACTTGTGACGGGGATTGCCGAGTTGATACGATTGGTGTCAGCCGATCGCTTGAGACCGTACGGTTTGTCTCCCCTACATATATTTAAAAAAACCCCCACTAAATACATATAGAATGCTGTTCGCATAAAAA
The DNA here is from genome assembly GCA_947846245.1 of Cerastoderma edule. Lineage (NCBI taxonomy): Eukaryota > Metazoa > Mollusca > Bivalvia > Cardiida > Cardiidae > Cerastoderma > Cerastoderma edule. The sequence goes on from OX401408.1 coordinate 41,103,877, forward strand.
TAAATATACAGATTGCTATTTTATATATTGACATGCTTTTTGAAAAATGGGACCTTAAAGTTGACAAGGCTAAGTCTTACCTTTATCATGGCAGTCCTCGACCAGTTCATCAAAGTCGTTCATCGTACCAAATATTGGATCCACCTGTTTGTAATCCGACACGTCGTAACCAAAATCTCGCATCGGAGACTTGTAGAATGGGTTTATCCATATCGCTCCGACATCGATGTAATTAAGATAGTACAATCGGGAACGAATACCTATTTAAAGAACATGATAACAGATTATCTGACAACCTGAAGGGTCCAAAGAGTTTGAAATATTTGTACAATGTTTAATTGCAACAATAAGAAACAACAAAAGAAAACATAATAATGATTAATGATAGTTTCCTCCTTTCGAACACAATTCTATAATAAGAACGCAGTCATCATTGACACGCCCTTTCTGAGAGGATGCAATCGAAATGCTTTGGAGAGATATACCTTTCCCTTGAAGAACGAACATTTTATCGAAGACAATCGTATTTAACTTTTATACCTACCTATTATCACTTTCTTAAAGTTCTGTTAAAAGTACCAACTGCGAGTGTACGAAATGGGAGAATTTACAAGCTTAACTGCCCACAAAGGATGACTAAAATATATCATCAAAGCATTTCCTTACCGGTTGGCTTTAGTTCCTAGATAATAGGCACGTTTATATGTATGTATGCATGCATATGTATATAAGAATACATGCATAAATGTATATGAATAAACAATTGAAACTTTCAATAAGCCATTGTTCAGCTCAATACCTTAAGTATTGGTGTGTGTATATGTCATTGGAGGTGGGGTGCGTATGCGAGTATGTATGTTTACAATACCTACAAGCGTTTGTAAAGATTAATTTATTGTAAAGTTCTTTGTCAACCATGAGATAAATATTCTTCATTTGAAATAAAATGTTCCTTTTCTTCTTAGAAAATCAACAATATTCGACGGGTGAGGTGAAAGTGTATTTTTATAAAAATCATGCACAATCCAGTCGCTTATAAATCTGACGAAGGAGGGGACAATACGCAAACCGTTGAATGTAAAATAGAATCGGTTTAGATAACAGACCCAAAATTATGAGAGATTAGGAACAATGTAAGAATACATATTTCATTAAAGAAAAGGAAAGCAAAACACAACCATCAAATGGTAGAAAAAGGACAAGCTTGATGCAACGAATAATCTCCAATGTTTTAACAGTTCCCTTTAATTTGTCTGCAACAGACATGCAGGCTTTAACCCTTAACCAAACGCCAAATGTTTTAGTAAAAGAGTTTGTAGACGACATTTCAAAACGTGATGAAATTTAAAAGCGATCTTCTGATAGAGTATAAAACATTGTGGGAAAATGAGAAATTACTCGTTACGAGCAATTTCTCCTTTTCGCACAGTGTTTTCCAGAGTCGTCTATAGTACTGAGGTAAAATATCGTAATTGTTTGGTAATGGGTTAAGAAATTGACTGGTTAGGAATATGCATGTATGAAATTATGTAAGTTTATATTATGTAGCACAGGACAAATGAAAAGATCTGCTAAATGTGAGGATGAGGTGTAAATGAAGGTACAACTAATTTTGTCTTCTAAGAAAACGTCAGAGAAAAAGTATGTAAATCTAACAATTTAGTCCACTTAAATCTTTTTAAATCCTCTAATAAAACAAATAATAATGAAAATAAAGGTAAAATAATTTTAACAGCAAGAAACAAAAGAATAAAAAAAATCGACAATTAAATAGGATTCTCACTATTTATCAACATGTTCAATTTAATTATATTGAGATTTGTTTCTAAGAATTGAAAGCGGACTAGCACTCGGAAAAACTGGGTGAGTTATAATGAGTTATACGTTATGACAGAATATGTTGCATATAGCGAATCACCACCAGATCATGACAATATAACGCCTGTACGATTAATTATCTATATTTCAAAGTGCTATTTTTACAGTACCCACCAATTTAACTTCATTGTTTTCATTCGAGTAATAGCTTAAAAAGCAAGGAGCGCTTAGACTATGGAGTGGTGATCACCTGGTTAGAAAAATCTCGTGAAACACATAGAATACTGTCATGTATCCAATGCTTACAACGGGAGACATTTAAAATGGAGAGTTTCTCGGGTTTCATTGGTTCTCGACGTTTCTCGGCTGAGCTTGTTTATCGAAAATTGTAAATAAACCTTATCGTATTCACTCTTTTAAAAGCTACATGCAAACATGTTACCATCATAGTTCCTCTGAAAAGGTAAATTCAAAGTTTTTTTTTTAAAAATTAATTGTTAATTATTCTAGAACTTTCGAAATTTAAGTGTAAATTAGCGCAAGTATGGCTTTGAGCCATTATAACTAGTATTTCTTTCATTACTTTAACAAATAAAGACAAACAGGTGGTGAAATGCATCGCAAAAGAAAAATCAGAAATAGAGAAATTAAAAAAAGAGATGGGCCATGCATAGACCCAATCTAAGGGATAATTGCTATGACTTGATATAAACGCCATTTCCTCTCTCAAGAAGGATCCTTCACTAAATAAGAGATCACCACGTGGAAGAGCCAATTTAATGTTATGTATCATACTTCACAGCGCTATGGTTTGCAAAGAGATTGAAAGAGGTTTATTAAAATAGACGATTGCGTCTGTACCACTAAGGATCATTTAGTAATAGATAACCTACATTTCTAGTATGACACGTAATTATTATCTATTAAGACGAATTGTTCAGTATCCATGCACTAAATAAAGTATTGGGAAAGCGTACAGTATTTACATCTCATATGTTATAAGAATCATATAACAAATGATATATAATCATTTAAAACAGGGATCGTCATAAAGAGCTTAAATCATTTTTTGTGTGTTTCCTTCTCAGCTTTGAACAAACACTATACCAAAAGTTGGCTAACCTTAACCCGTTACCAAACAATAACGACATTTGACCAGTTTGCTGGTACCTCCCCGGAAATCATTGTTGGAGAAGGAGAAATTGTTCTTAATGAGCAACTCTCTTTTACATCACTGTTTTCTGCCCTATTAGAAGATCATTTTTGAATTTCATTACTTTATGAAATTTCGTCTGCAAACTCTTTCAATTTCGGGTAGTCGAAAATGTGGTGTTTGGTAAAGGGTATGTCTAGGTCCATGAATTCAAAAGTTACGCTTCTTTAGTCGTTAACTGCACAAAAATCACTTTGTCACGTCTACTGGAGACGCCTATGTATAAAGAATACGCTGAAATGGTTACATTGAGCTGTCAATTATTTTGTCAAAATGGTTTCTACTTTACATTCCACAACAGGTATTGTTCACCAACATTGGTCGTGTGCTGCCCTCTATGCATGAATGACTATGACACGGTATATTTAATACTCGACAGTCTTCCGAAAACGGTCGAGACCATCCGACAAAATCCGTCACGATTAATAAGTGTTTTTTTTTCAGTTGCAAAATACCCAAACGAAAAAAAGTTGTATTGATGGATTGTTGTTCACTACTGTATTGATTTTCATAATTGTCAATTGATTGAATTGATGTATTGGCAATGTAAAATACATTGTAACATGCTCTCGTGGTGACAGTGTCCGCCTGATAAACCACGTGATCGAACATTACGGACGGCTCCGACGATAGTTTAAGATACTCAGCAAAGCGTGTAATTTATGCTAATCAGACAGGTTAACAGACGGTGAATGTTGGCGAACAATACATGTACTATTTAAAAGAGTTGTAGAATTGTTCATGCACAATTCTTCTCGTATGCTGTCGCTTTGAATCTGTTTAAAATTTACATATCGAGGAATTGCATATCATTACCATTTCATTGGCACATAGGAACAATCTAATTAAGACTCTACGAAAACAAATACTAACATATATTTCTGCGACTCTTTGGACGACACACACATGCACTCCCTCCCATACACACACATACACTAGCCATAAACAAATGCTACCTTGTAAATCGCCAATGCCATCCCCATCGCTGTCCTGAAATGACCTCGGGTAAATCTGGTAGATAATTCTCGTCTGCCACCACGCCAAATCGTTTTGTTCGTCTGCAGATGTGTTCCTCAGACCTTTGTAGAACATCGTTGTCAAGACAACAACTGTAATCGCCATAACAACCGATCCAAGCACGAGAAACGTACATTTCTTAGTTTCACAAAACCGTTTGCTTGCCTTGCCGGACACCATTCCGCTTGCCTGTTACATGTAAAGATTATTCATTTTTGGTTTTACCCCATTTAGGCAGCTTCCTGTACAACTCCACTGAAATGCTTGGATACATATGTATAGGCATTCCTTAGAACAATCCAGATCTATTAAGATCATATGAGAACCTTGTCAAAGCATGCAAACCAGGCAAAGCTTTGGCTAAGCCTAAGGCTGATAAGGGTAGGTTTGAGAATATCTCCCCTAACGTTGATAGATTCTCAAAACTAGCAAAGCAAATGTATAGGATTAACCAAGATGTCGTGGAAGAGAAATGCATCCGCAATGATGTGGGTGAACTGGCGTTTAGCGACGACGACAAAATGAAGGCCTGGGTGGAACATTACTCCAGAATGCTGAATGTGGGGTTTGATTGACCAGTCAACTGCTTCCGGAAGTGGCCCCCGTTTAAGGTCAATCCCACCAGTCTATACCTAGCAAGTCAGAGAGGCCCTAAGAAAAATGAAG